>JABXJD010001739.1:42500-75034 GCA_013375575.1 Percina caprodes | reverse complement strand
TGCCAATGATGGTTAACTAGGTTTACAAACAAACGTTACAAGTGGTGGTATGAACACAAAAGTTGAAACTGTTAAAATACTTTTTTCTGTATTTGAGTATCAGGTAATTCAGTGTTCATTAACGATGACACAATGAATAATGTTACACATAACTTGCATTATAGCCATAATTACCTCAAGGATAAATCTAATGTTTTCTGTTTTCTTGCAATAATTCTGAACATGTACTATTTTGAAAAGCAACAAGTGTGTTACAAGGCACTGTTTCAAAACCAAATATAAATAAATTGTTGACAATTATCTGTGCTTTATTTTATTTATGCTTTATCTATTTTAAGCTGGACAAGCTAATAATGAACAGTCTTGAATTAAGAGAAATCATCTTGTTTAGTGGTTCTGGTTTGAAGAACCTTTCACTAAAATTAAGAAAGGACAAACACTGAAAGAAGAATTGACAACTTAGTTTTGAGTTTATTTGACTTAATACAGTGCTTGGAATGAGTGTTTTAACACTTATTTTAAGAGATTTATCACCTTTCTAATGCCTAGATAATTTTTCTTATTTCAAGAAATCTTACCAAGTGTAATTATCTTACTGCACTGGCAGATAAATTAACTTGTTTCTAGTATTTAACTTCTCAAATTAGGTATTTTATTTCTTATATTTAGATGGTTCATTTTTGCAGTGCATGCACAGCTCCTCTACTGTTTACCTTTGATTTAAATAATTTTAATGGTCGGGGCAGACACCGTCACTATGGGGTTTTTACTAGGTAACTCCTGGAATAAAGGAGCAGAGAAGTGTGTTAGACTGCGACTCTGCCTCCTGGTCCCAGCTCTGGATTGTCAGGGATTAGATCCACTAATAAACTTGTCAAGATTTCTGGAAATAAGAGCTGCTCCATCCCAAGTGGGATGAATGCCATCTCTCCGAATCAGACCAGGTCTTCCCCAGAAAGACTGCCAGTGATCCCCAAAGCCCACATCATTATCTGACACCACCTCGACAGCCAGCGGTGAAATGACGACATGCGGCTGTACATGTCATCGTTGGTTAGATTTGGCAGGGGTCCAGAGAAACTACGGTGTCCAACAATGACTTTGCGTATGTACACACCGATTCAACATTGATCTTGGTGACCTCTGTTTGGCGTAATCGGGAGTCATTAACGCCAACGTGAGGAACAATCTTACTGTATTTACGTTTATCCTTAGCCAGCAGTTTCAAATAAGACATTGTCGCCCTCTGGCCCCAGGATGCACTTAACTATGGCTGCCGGCTTCGCTATCTTCACGTTTCTCAAAATGGAGCTGCCGATAACCAGAGTTAGTTTCTCAGGGTGTGTTGCTGAGTGTGGAAAATCTGTTAGAAACGCTAACAGGCTGGTGGCGGTCCGTGGCCTTTGAAAGCTTTACACCCCACCCTCTGCAGTCTCAAGGAAAATAAAACTAATAAACAAACAGAAATCACACTCTGCCTAGTGACTCTCCTCTAGTTCTTGTGGCGCTGAGGTCAGGGGCAGATATTTTCCATAGGTTGATATTCGTTGCACTAGCTGAAGCAGCAGCCTTAAAATATTTATTTTGTAGATGATTTACATCTTTTACATAAATGTGTCTCTTGAATGAGCAACACGCCTATGTTTTTCCTCCTTAAGTAGTCCAGAAATTAGCTCGCTTGATCGGCCCATTCAGCCCCCTGATGGTAAGTGACGGGATTGAAAGTTCAGCCATCCTGACAATTTCCACGTCTACATGTCTCTAGAACCCGTCCGGAGTTAGGTGGTAAATTTGTAGCAAAGGGTGAACTGTTAGAACTAAGCAAAGTGTGGTAAAAACATTTGTAAAAAAATCCCCTAACCCTGAGACTGCAGATCCCCTACCGTCTCTGGAAGATACGTGTCTGCATCAACGCAGCTCACGCAAAACTCCAGCTCAAAGCTGCCCCCCCCACCCCGTATAAAGTCATAGGTTAATTGAAACAGGTCTGGTGCATTCTTATGTCAAACATGAACAATGTTACATAAACCTTAGAACTATGTCCCAACCGTCTATTAAGTTCTGAAATAGGCTACGTAAAAAAAATGAACAGCTCGGTTCACAAACTCACATACTTTGTTTTAACCATTTGTTAAGTTCTGAAATAGTCTATGTAAAAAGTACACCAGCCTAGTGAGAGTAATAAACATAGATTATAAATTGATCAGTCAGCCTAATTAAATGTTCCTTTAAAGCTTGGCTCCCAAACTTATTTATATGGAGCTTTTCTAGTCTTAACGACTACTCAAAGCGCTTTTACATCATACAGGAACCATTCACTACCTAAACCTACTTCTCATATGTCTTGGGAGTCACACTGTGAAGAAATAATCATTATAACTTATACAGTTGACAAAATACATACATTTTTTCAAAGAAAGTCCAGACGCTTTTGCCCTCATGACATTTACTTATGCCAATAATCAACATAATAATGTCATATTTATTGATATTACACCCACAGCTATGCTACACAAGCATTTGTGTGTCTAAAACAGTTTTCCTATATGCAAAAATAAACATAATAAACATTATAACTCATATAAAGCACATACTATTCACATTTCTTCAAAAAAGGCCCAAATATATGCCAAATCTCCAACCAGTGGGCCATTCTCCTCTGTAAAACGGTAGACCATAACATTACATGGAAACTGAATAAAGCTCAGCTGACACGCTCACGCCACGCAGGAGTGGGCTGGCGTTCTCAGACTGCTGAAGGAGAGACCTATAAAAGGATTATATTACTGTATTTGGGTTACTTTTGTAACATTACTCCCAACACTGCCAGTCAGTATACTGTATATTTAGCTCATTCAAGGTAAAAGACAAATGAAGACTTAACATTACAGCAGCTCATGGAGGTGCTGTGGCTTAGTTGGTTAAAGTGCCTGTCTAGTAAACAGGAGGTCCTGGGTTCAAATCCCAGCAGCACCTTGTTGTTGTGGAGTGCAATAACCAATTTGTGGAAACCCAAACAGGAGAGATGTGATCTCTTTTCCTGGTTCCTGTCAGAACACGTGCTGCAGCATTCTGGATCAGCTGGATTTCACAGTCTGCAGTGGCCATGATGAGTTGTGACATTGAGCTTTTTAACCGTTTTGGCAGATTTAGCCGATTTTCAACCAGTTTGTGCCATAACAATTGGTGTTCTCAGGCAATGTGCAAATCATGGTCTACCCTCCTGCTGTCCAGAAAACCGTGATCAGCTTAATTTTTTTTTCAGTCTGAATGGCCAAGGACATTAGACCTGTAAGCCTACTTTAAACTAGATTCACCTGTGCTGTGTCTTAAAACCAGGTTCCACCGAGATTTGAACTCAGATTGCTGGATTCAGAGTCCAGAGTGCTAACCATTACACCATGGAACATGCTAAAGTGTTGCAGGGGTTTGCTTGGCAGTTTCTTTCATAATATCCACATGTATAATATTGAAGGCACACAACAATCACAACAAAGATGAAAAAGCAACAATTACTGGCCAACTTTAAGTCATTTAGTTAGCGAAGCGTTCAGAGGATGTGGGAAAAGGCAAATCAAGAACAGGTTTTAAAGGACTTGCCTCAGACAGTAAATACAGCAGTAGATATGTCTACTGTGTACAAACAGATGGTAACTTTACATGTGTTGACAATAAAAATGCTCATAAAACGCTGTACTTGCAATTGCGTATCTTGTTCTCGCATTCATGTCCTCTTAAATACAAAGAACTGCTAAGTTCTTAATTCCCAATATCATGTCTCAGTCATTAGGTCCAGATGAAAACACTTGTCAGAAGTGGGATTTGAACCCACACCTCCAGTGGAGACTGCGACCTGAACGCAGCGCCTCGGACCGCTCGGCCATCCTGAAAACATCTTTAGGGCCGAGGTCACTCAAAGTACATGTCCTCCAGGCGCCTGGACTTTGCCCTGGTTCCCCTAGAATAGACAACACAAAAGCATTCCTATGTATCAACAAGTGTGAATCTGTGTGTGTGTTTTGAATAAATACGACTCTCTTGCAGAGAAACATTTGAAGTTCCTAAGAGCGATGCTGGAGATAGGTTGCTCACGTGCGTTCTTCCCTCTTGCAATTGTCTTAACTGCTAACTACCGTCTGAGTCTCGTTTTCTTGCTTGACCGTCTTTGATTTAATAAGGTAAAGTGTTATGAACCTGACATTTTCTGGTGCGAAACCCGGGAATCAACAGCTGAGGAGTCCAGGACCGCGCCGATCAAGGCCTGAGAATCTGTGCACAGCCGTCCACCCCTTCGCGGGACGGGGCCCTAGGTTGGTCCGGTGCTGCCCTGCGCCCCTCGGTGACGACTCCCACGGTCAAGGAGCGAACAGACACGGGTGAGTGACGCAGTTATTTTGAGTTTCTGAGTGGACACAGGGTCTACTGCAGAAAAAGTGCACAGTGGCCTGGGGCCAGTTATTGCAAGCTAAAGTGAAAGTATCATTAATGAGTATTCTTACTGTCTGGGACAATAATTGAGTAATATTTCTGTTTGCCTGGGGCCAGATAAAAGCTCAAAGTATGACTATGATTTGATGTTTATTTTCCGTCTGGGACACAGCTAAGCAAATAACGGGGAAATATCAGTTGATATTTTCCATCTGTCTGGGACAGAACCGAGCGACACAATTCTCTTCAAGCGAGGAGACGGTGTCTTGGAGCCGTTCTGAATATTTTCAGAAGTCTGGCAGTTTCTGGCTTTTACTAAAGAGTGTATGTGGTTTGGAGCCGTTCTGAATATCTTCAGAAGTCTGGCAGTTTCTGGCTTTTACTAAGGAGTGTATGTGTTTTGACGCCGTTCTGAATGTTTTCAGAAGTCCGGCTGAGTGTTTGCATGCTATCATGATAAAATTGCTGGTTTGGTTTGTGGTTACTGAGTTTGCTGTTGTGTGTTTTTGCTGTTTTGCTGAGTCTTTGTTATTGTGTGTATTTTGTGTTGTTGGATAGCGGGTTATTGTATGGTTTGTGGCCATTTGTTATTTGTCTGAAACAATAAAACTGTTGCTGCAAAGCAGGTTATTGTATGGTTTGTGGTTGTTTGATTATTTGTCCGAAAAACTATAAAGTTGTGGCTGCAAAGCGGGGTATTGTATTTGTTAGTAGTCTGAAACAATAAGGTTGTTGCAGCGTAAGTTAATTGTGGTTATTGAGGGATTTTGATAAGACCCAGAAACACGGGTGGTTGCAAGCGCAGTTTTCTGTTTGTTTTCTGTTGGTTTTATCTTGTTTTTTGTGGAAGTTGTGAGTTGTGAATAAGGAAGAGAGATGGGTCAGGATCAGAGTGTGAGATTCATGAAAGGAGCCTTCCCGGGAAGCGTAGAATTTGTGAATGAATGGGTGAATAAGTATGGCTTTGGTGGAAAGCTCAGATTAGCTTCTGTGAATGGGTTACTAGAAAGACTGTCTGTTGAGGAGAGAGTGACAGTAGTAGAAAACGAGAAGGAAGATACGACAGTTGGGTGCTGCAGGAATGTGGAAAGAGCAGGCAGGCAAAAGAAAGATAGAAATTGAGAGAAAGAAAAAGGAGAAAGAATTAAAAAAGGGACCAGTTACAGAACGTCCTATGAGAGACAGAAGTCCAGATACAGAATGTACTGTAAAAGAAATAGAGTGTAAGAAACAATTAGCCAACTTAAAGGCTCTGGTACCGCGATGAAAACTCAAGAAAAGGGTCTGAAAATTCATGAATTAAAAAAGTACCAGCTTCCACAGCCAGCGCTAAGCGCGGCCCCCCCCTCTCTCTGCTCCTCTCCCTCTGTAGAACAGGAACTCAGAGCAGCAGACAGACAGACAGGAGGATGCTCCATTCAGTAAGAGTCAGAGACGAAAGGTAACCTCTAAAAATAGAGTTGTGAATGGTAGTGACACTGAGGGTGATCAAAAAAGGGTAGCACTAACATTGACTAATTAGTGTGAAAGTAGTCTCAAAAATAAAATAATAAAAATAAATTTGGAATGATGGAGGCCCAAGGAGATCATATCATTATCGGCATAGGTTGCGGACCCTATAGGCCATGGAAAACACAAATAGAATTAATAATGCGCGGAATGGCAAATAAAACAGCTGAGAAAGGTCAAAAGCCGAAACATAACAACTGCAATAAACTAGGCCATTTTGCCCGAGAATGCCCAGATCCACCAAAGGAAGAAAGAGGGAAGCGGTGCTTCTCTCGGCCCCCACCTCATAATCCAGAGCACCGAGATAGGGATGACTATGAGGATTGACGCCAAGCCGAAAAATCAAGCCAACCTATCACAGAGGACGATGTCTCAAGCCAAGGAGACCCCGTAGAAATATTAGATTTGACCCAAATATTCTCCCTCTCCCTGAAAGAAGACAAAAAACCTTATTACACCCTCAGCATTGGAGGAGAAAGAGTGAAGTTTTTATGTGACTCAGGGGCAGATAAGACAGTGCTAAAAGATAAAGACCCGCAGAGGATGGTGGGGACCCCCATTCATGTGTTCACAGTACATTGTTTTGCAGCTCAGTGGAGTAGACGGGGAATGATGACGTCTACAGGAAAGACAGTAGAGCATGCAGACTTGCTAGTGAAGCTACTTCAAGCTATCCAGTTGCCTCACAGACTAGCCATTTGCAAATGTGCAGCACATACTAAGCGGAAAGATCCAGTCAGCTTAGGAAATGCAAAGGCAGATGAGGAAGCTAAGGGAGCAGCTATGGGTTCGCTACACTTAGCGGTTCAAGAGGAACCTCCGAATCCAGTCCCTACAGAGGTACTGAAAAACATGCAGGACAACTCCACCCAGACTGAGAAAGATATATGGCTGTCAGATGGTGCCACTTGTGTTGATGGCCTATATCAGAGAGATGGCAAGCCCTGCTTGCCAAAGAATTTGTATCATATGGTAGCTAAGATGAGCCATGGGGAGACCCATGTCTCAACAGCGGGTATGATGTCAATGGTACAGAAGGTGTTTCACACCTTCAAGGGATTCAATTCTTACTTGAAGAATTTTTGTAGGGGTTGTATTGTCTGCTGCAGACATAATCCACAGGAAATGTGAGACCAAAGAGAGGAAATGCCCACAAGGGTCACATCCGTTCGAAATCCTACACATGGATTTCATAGAGCTAAACCAAGTGGTACTTACAGGTACTGTTTAGTCTTGGTTGATTCCTTCTCTAAATGGGTAATAATAGCACCCTCACGAAAAGCAGATGCCATTACTGTAGCCAAAACACTCGCTAAGACAGTAATTCCACAGTATGGCATCCCAAGAATCATTTGGAGTGATAATGGTCCACATTTTGTAAATGAGACAGTGACATTGCTAGGACAGCACCTAGGCATAGCACTAAGACACCATTGCTCCTACCACCCCCAAAGCGCAGGGTTGGTTGAACTAACAAACGGAACAGTAAAAAATAGACTAAAGAAAACTATGGAACAGACAGGAAAGCCATGGCCAGAGTGTCTTCCCCTGGTAGAGTTGTACATGAGAATAACACCAAACTCGACAGGGCTGACGCCATTTGAAATGGTTCATGGCAGGCCATTTGTGTTACCATTGTGGGAGGGGGTCCCCTGGGCAGAGAAAAGTGATGACCCAGGGGCCCTCCTGGCAGAGTGGATGTGCAAGGTGTTTAGAGATAGGAGCGTTCAAAGTGCATGTAATCTGCCTATCTCTCCCTCTCTGTCTCCCCAGGTGCGGAGACTCCAACCAGGTGACCAGGTGCTGACAAAAGTGATAAAGAGAAAGTGCTGGTCATCACCAAAGTGGGAGGGGCCATACACTGTGCTCATCACCACGCCCACAGCAGTAAAGATTGCAGAACGATCCACGTGGATACACCAAAGTCACTGCAAAAAGGTTATTCCATTCCCACACCCTGACTAGGCTGGAGCTCAGACGGTACCAAAACCTTTGTCTGCTGAAGAAACCAACTGTGACTATAGACTCTATACTCCAGCTATGGGTGCTCATAAGGGATGGGCCTTTTCCGATAACCCGTGCGTAGTTCCGAGACCCGCCGACACCAACACTATCTTCCCACAATTGACGGCGTCACAGGGCGGTGTATGCACACTGATTGGTGCTACTTGTTGCACTTTTATCCCAGATAATGACAAAGATGCAGGAATTATTCAGCAAGCCATCCTCAATTTGACTGCCCTTAGAGATGCTGCTGAGGCAGATAATGTGGAGAAAGGAGATTTCCTCTCCTGGTTGACTTCGGGACCATGGTATAGATTATTGCTTAAATGTGTTACTCCCATTGTAGCAGTTCTGGTAATAATCTTCATAGTGCTAGAATGTGTTGTGCCTTGTGTACATACTCTGATACAACGTACCATGTCTAAAGCATTGACCAACTATGCACATGTTCAATACCAACAGCTGTCCGCCACTACTGACCAGGATAAATGTGGCCCAATGCACAACGATGATGTGTTAAACCACCTGTAGAGAATGCCATTTAACCTTATCTTGGCCAAAGAGCGATCACTCCTATTGGAGGGTCGAGAAGGAATTTCCCCTGTCAACAGACAGGTTTTCGCCTTCTCCCTGATAAGAGTACAACCTTCCTGTGAGTACATGTGATGATGTAATTATTAAAAACCATATTCTGGAGAGATAATTATTGATGTTTGATAAATGTACAACAGGAGGGAAATGATAGAGAATTCATTTTTATTAAGTCTTTTATTCTTCTCTATTTCCTTTTAGTAATGTTATTTCCTTTTATTTATGTTTATTTATTTATTTATTTATTATTATTTATATTTATGCTTGTAGTAATGTCTTACAATAGTTTAACCTCTATGCTCTATATATGCACATTTAACAAACAGCTCTTCTATGCTTATTATACGCACAATACGATATATGTTTCTCTGAGTGTCAGCTGCTTTTCTCGGAGACAGTAAGTGTCTCACTGCAGAAAATCATGAGTTGTAAACATCTTTAGGGCCGAGGTCACTCAAAGTACATGTCCTCCAGGCGCCTGGACTTTGCCCTGGTTCCCCTAGAATAGACAACACAAAAGCATTCCTATGTATCAACAAGTGTGAATCTGTGTGTGTGTTTTGAATAAATACGACTCTCTTGCGGAGAAACATTTGAAGTTCCCTGAGAGCGATGCTGGAGATAGGTTGCTCACGTGCGTTCTTCCCTCTTGCAATTGTCTTAACTGCTAACTACCGTCTGCGTCTCGTTTTCTTGCTTGACCGTCTTTGATTTAATAAGGTAAAGTGTTATGAACCTGACACATAGAATTGAATATTGTTAGGGAGTGAGGAGTCGCAGCGTCCGCCTAACCCGGCCCACCTGCTTCTCGTCATAGTTTTCAGATCTATCTATCATATAATAAATAATATAATAAAACTAGAGAGAGGCAGGGCATACAGCCCGAGCCAGTTGGGGAGAGTTCTAGCCTGACCAGGCTCCTCTCTTTACCCTGTCTCTCCTAGTTATGCTGTAATAGTTTTAGACAGCTGGGGGACTTCCTTTGACACACTGGGCTCCTCTCTCCTCTATCTTTCTATCTTTCCATTTGTGTGCATCCATGTCCCAGAAATGCTTGTTACTAACCTAGCTCTGGGGAGTCATTCCCCGGAGTCCTTATGTTCTTTTTTGCCCAGCATGTTTCCTTGGATCAGGGAGGCTCCAAAATCATGGTAGCAGCTGTCGCCATGGTCCCGCTACACGTCCTGCGATGCCGTGTTACATCCTGCTACGTCCTGCTGTGCCCTGCTACGTCCTGCTGTGCCTTGTAATGCCGCACAGTGCCCTGCTATGCCATGAACTACTACAAAGAACTACTACAAACTACTATTTTTTGTGATTGTGATTGCCACTCTTCATTCTAACCCCAACCGGTCGCCAGACACCGCCTACCAAGAGCCTGGGTCTGGGTCTGTCCCAAGTTTTTCCTCGCCACTGTTGCACTGTTGCTTGCTCTGGAGGGAACTACTAGAACTGTTGGGTCCTTGTAAATTCTGGAGTATGGTCTAGACCTACTCTATCTGTAAAGTGTCTCGAGATAACTCTTGTTAATTGATACTATAAATTAAATTGAATTGAATGTATTCCTTCTTGCTGTAACGCAGTAATATAACGCATTACTAATTAAATTTTGGTAATATTATAATGTGTGGTCCCAAAGGGTGAGGGTCAGCATGGACAGAAGTGTGCAAACTGATTATCAGGAACATGTGCAAATATTAACTTAACTGATAATGAGGCACTGCTGGGATTTGGACCCAGGATCTCCTGTTTACAAGAAAGGCGCTTTAACCACTAAGCTACAGCGCCTCCTGCAGGTCTCCCTTTCATGCAAGAATACAATGAGGTAGTGAAGAGGGTTCCATCCATCCATCTTCGTCAACCAACTCCAAAGGAGGCCCCTGGGAGGCATCTTTACCAGATGAACCACCTGGTGGACCGAGCTTCACTGGCTCTATGGGGGTGATGAGATGTGAATGAAAAGGAGTGGGCTGGCATTCTCAAACTGCTGAAGGGAGAGACCTGCCTGAGGTACTTCTACCTTTTCTGCAGACTGGCTACTGGATATGATTGATGCGCCAAGCCCAAGTTATTTTGAAGGCTCTCTAAATGTCTTCTTGGGCTGGGAACGCCTCAGGATCCCCCAGTCGCTCGGGAAAGGGAAGTTTGTCCAGTCCTGCTGGAGCTGGTCGACGAAGATGGATAGATGGAACCCTGTTCACTAGCTCATTGTATATTTAGATTATATAAGGTAAAAGTATTCAAGAAGGTGCTGTGGCTTAATTGGTTAAAGTGCCTGTCTAATGGGAAGGAAATCCTAGGTTCAAATCCCAGGGGTGCCTGATTAGCAGTAAATGGCTACATGAGGTTAGTGATTGTTGGAGCGCATGTCGATGGCATATTGTCATCATGGTGACAATGATGCACATTACCTCAACCAATGTGCAGCAATCCACACCTCAGGCTTTGTGGTCTTTGTCAAGTCCTTCATTATGTTGACAGTAAAGCACCAAAGAGGAGCCAACAGAAAGGAGTTGCCTCATAAACACAGCTCCTGGAGTACTCTACTTGGATCAACAAATCGGGTGCTACTGAAGGTCATCAAAGTGATCCTGCATTATGGTAAGCACACCCTGGACACCTACGCTGTACTACATGATGCTTCTGAATGCTCCTTCCAGCAGCAGCAGAGAAGCTTGGGCTAAAGGGAGAAGTCAAAGATCTCACCCTCAGAACAATTTGGAACACAGACCTGTAGTAGAGCCAAAGTAGCACACTTATTAATTCATTTCATTGGTTATCAGTTAAATAAAACACGCGGGTTAAGTGTTAAGTGTTGGTCATTAGTCCACAGTTAGTATATGGATTTAATAACAATAGCATTTTAAGCAGCTGCTTATACTGTAGTGTCATAGCTATTTTCAAAGCATCACTACCAGGGATAATTTTTATAATTTTTCCCAAATCACTGCAGAAATGTAGATTGTGTAGTTAAAATCGCTGTGAGCAGGGTTTGAACCTGCGCTGGGAGACCCTATTGGATTTCGAGACCAACGCCTTAACCACTCGGCCATCACATCTGTAAAACGTGTTCAGTTTTTACAGTGGAGAATCGCCGAGGCCTGACAGACTTCATTACAGTTAGTACCATCAATCTCACAAGTTCCTTGGGAAGTTCTGAATGACTGATGGGGATTCCCAGGCATTTCAGTTCTAAAGGATCATTCACATCTTGTAGGTAATTCAGGTTTAATGTGGGTAGTTAATCCACCCCCTTTAGATGATCTGATTCATTTCCAAACCAGTCCAGATTAACAATTAACAAGTTTACCTTTGGAGTTTCCAAGACCTCAACAGCGTAATTAATCACCTGGCAAAGGAGGCCAGATCAGACAACCTTGAGCTCTGGCTTACTCAAGAGGTCGCAGAGGCTCCAGTGTACAGTGTACACAGTGTACCAACAACATAATTAGGCCAAATGAACAGAAATGGCTGATAAATGAACTTGGTGTATATCGTAGCGTAAACTTGCATTTCATGTGTTTGTATGTATCATCTTAAGTCTGTGTTAATGTAGTATTTTTGTGTAAATGTAACATGCCATCTTCATTTTCTACCAGGATAGCTTAATGGGAGATGGGTAGACATGATGATGGGATGCAAACAGAAGTAATCTCGGCAGCAACAAGGTACTGCTGGGATTTGAACCCAGGATCTCCTGTTTATTAGACAGGCACTTTAACCAACTAAACTACAGCACCTCCATGTGTAGCTGTAATGTTAAACCTTGTGTTGTCCTTTGTGTCACAGGGACATGTTTAGTTTATGTGACCTTTTGTACTAGCCTGCCGTTGTGCTTTGGGGTCCCGAGACACCGCTTTCATTCCATGTCAAATGCCATCGTGGCCTCATCCTTCGGGTAAATGAAAATGAACAAGCTAGTCTCTGTGACCGAGAAACCACCAGTAAAATAACTGACACATCATTATTTGCGGAATTTTCTTGGATACCAAAGTCCAATTGAAGTGTAAGAAAAATACCTTCTGTGGCTTGAAGATCGAGCTCTTGCCCATAAAACATGCAGCTGACCTAGTCTCTGTGGTGCAATAGGTCAGCGCAGTCGGCTGTTAACAAAAAGGATGTGGTTCAAGTCCACCCAGGGACGTTTTGTGCTTAAATAACCTGGAATGAGCCAACTCTGGGCTGTATCCTTTACAGGAGAGTAGAGAGAAGCCCAAAGATAACACAAGTGGTGTTACCTTTATCAGAAGGTACAGTACTGTAAACCATGTACCTATCGATCATTTGTAATGCGGTTGTGACGGTCCTCTACGGACAGTCTCGCTGTGTTGTGTGTGTGAAGCTGCGTCTGCATATAGGGAAACCAGACCGAATCAGGGCAAGCACGTTGACATCTTGGACAGAGATGATTAGAAATGTTGGTCCATATTGATAGGATAGCGTCTTGCAGGTGATGGAGATTTTTCTAAAGATATCCTAACACAATACATGCATTAATATTGCAATTAGGTATTTATCATGAGAGATTATAGAGTTTGGAATCTGGCGGTCAAATGACGCTCAAGGCAGTTCTAGTAGTTATGGAATCCCGGCACTTCTAGTGTTAAATCATGTGTTCATGTTGTACCCGTTCATTATTGCATTGGTACTGTATTATTGTAATCATTTGTAATTAATTCCTGTTCATGCACTTGTATATTGTTGTTGGTTTTGATACGGGACACTGATGAAATATGGGGGGGGGTTACTGGCCAACAGGCACCAGACTGGTCTGGAATATCAGAACAGCTGTAGTTAATTTGTTTGTTTGTGGTCTTGTGTCATTTTTTTAAGTTTTTTACATTTGAAGCCTTTTTATGTGTGTGACATGTAAGTTATGGTTCTAATAGTTGATAATGGTTATGTAATATAATAGATTTAATGTAATGTCTTTGCCTGTTATGTTTAATTTATTGGGCAATAAAGACAGATTTTTGTTAAAAATGTTTTTCTGAACATTAATGACATTCAAAACGGTGATAACGAAACAGATATAGCCTACAACACACCGTGTGTGTTTGTGTGTGTGTGTGTGTGTGTGTGTGTGTGTGTGTGTGTGTGTATACACATATGTATTGCAAACAGACCCGATTGTCAGTCTATTTCCCATCTGGCAGGGACATTTCTGGATTCAGGTGGACATTGTGGACAGAAACATTGGAGGATCTTGATTCCCACCATAGGATTTAGCCTGTATTGCACATTGGGGTACAAAGTCAATAAGATGCCTTCACATCCACAGCAATGTATTGCCATTGTCAAGACTTCCCTTGTTAACTATGACCTGGATGACTGAGAACCTACTATATCATGACATAGTTGATTCACTATATTATAATTTTTGAGACAGGTCCTACTGAACATCTGTTGGAGCAGTCAGGATGGCCGAGCGGTCCAAGGCCCTGCGTTCAGGTCGCAGTCTCCACTGGAGGCGTGGGTTCAAATCCCACTTCTGACAAGTGTTTTCATCTGGAACTAATGACTGAGACATGATATTGGGAATGAAGAACTTAGCAGTTTTTAAGAGGACATGAATGTGCGCAAGATAAGCAATTGCAAGTACAGCGTTTTGTGAGCATCTTTATTGTCAACACATGTAAAGTTACCATCTGTTTGTACACAGTAGACATATCTACTGCTGTATTTACTGTCTGAGGCAAGTCCTTTAAAACCTGTCCTTGATTAGCCTTTTCCCACATCCTCTGAACGCTTCGCTAACTAAATGACTTAAAGTTGGCCAGTAATTGTTGCTTTTTCATCTTTGTTGTGATTGTGCAGCATGCTCAGCAGCACCACGTTCCTGTGCCTCTTGGGCACGTAGGACACCAGAGTGGCGACAGATGTGAAGGCAGACTTGGACAAGAAGACCGCGCGACCCTTGGAGGTGAGCAACGCGCTCGGCAGCTCGGACTTGTTTTTGCGCATTGTGCCCATCACGGTGAGCGCCGCTCAACGAGCAGCCGCAGGGCCAGCACGTAGGAGGTGGAAAGGTAAAAAAAAAAACAATACAACACAACAACAACAAAGCAATACAACACTTCGAAAGGGCACCAGCTGCTCAGCCACCTTCACATCAGCACCCGGGTTGTAGAGGCGAGGCAGCTGCCGCGGTTACGCGTCCCAGTCCTCTCGTACGGCCAGTTTTTCCGAGGCTCACCGGGCAGCTCTCAACTTGCGGTCATCGAATTGCAACAGTCTAGAGTACGCGTGGAACTGTTTGATTGGCATGGTGTGGAAAATGGCCCTGCGGCTCTCCTAGTGCCACAGGCTCTCCAAGGCCTCGTTGCGGGACCGGTACACGCCCATGAGGATCAGCAGCCCGAGGTAGGCTCGCAGGTCCATGACGTTCATCGCTTTCCATTTGCCGGCTGTGGCACATTTCCTTTGACCCTTGAGGTTTGTGGCAGCCACAACCATGTCTTCGATTTTCCGCGTGACAAACAGGCCAAACGCAGAGACTATGTCGTGGACCCATTCCGCGGCGTACTCTGTGGGTCCCCGGCTCTGTAGTATCAGCGCAGCAGCAGCGTGTGTGTCCTGTGCTCTTCTTGGTCGGGTTTGTCTTTTTCGGTGGTGTGGCAATGAGGTCTGGGGCAACTGGGATGGCACGTGCAAAAGTGCACAGAAGAAAAGACCAATGTCTCTACAGTGTATACTGTGTATGTGTGTACGTATAATAAAAATGTTTAGTAGACCAAGGTCAAGCCTTTGGTTTTTATTTTAACACCACATCACGGTTCCCGGGACCCGAGGGACAACGTAACAAATCCCGTGACCCAAAGGACAACGTCACGGGTCCCCATGACCCTAAGGACAACGCCACGGGTCCCCATGCACTGAAGGACAATGCCACGGGTCCCCATGACCCAAAGGACAACGCCACGGGTCCCGTGACCTGAAGGACAACATGATGGGTCAAACTGCAAGGGTTCTCATAACCCGAAGGACAACACAAGGTGTAAGTTAAGGAAAGGCTTGTGGGTGGCCTTACGTTTCCATGACACGCGGGACAACAGCGGGACAGTTGAATTTAGGAAAACAATAAATGGTTGGGTTTAGGAAAACCAATAACAGGACTTGGGACAACAACGGGAATGTTGGGTTTAGGAAAATAACAAACGTGACACGCGGGACATGATCACGCTCTACTGGGTCTTCTGTTTCCGTCCAACACACCAATCAACCTCACTTTGCGGATTTTTGGCCTTTCATACTACTCGCTACCGTAGCCACTCCTAATGCTACATCATCTTCTCATTGACATCACTTTGGCATTGTTTTCCGTCGTGGCCACATAGAATTTTCACACATTCTTCAGTCAAGGATTAATCACAAATTGACTGCTGAGAACCAAGTCTTCAGTTTTTGGATTAAATTAGAAAATGTATAAGTAGCATTACTTATAATTGTACATGCACACATACTTTCCATTACCAAGGTGGACCTGATACTTAGCTGGACATGAAACATTGAAATTCCGTGAAATTAACCACGTATTAGTCTGTAGGCTCATCCGGGATTTGAATCCGGGACCTCTCGCCCGGCGACAATCATACAACTAGACCAATGAACCATGTAAAGCAGGTTTTCAGCAACTTTTCATCAAGGAAATGCAGCTCCGATCTGTTATTGACTTGCAAGACAATGGTCAAGTAGTTTGGCATGGGGTCTTTTTATGGCTCCACTGCCAGATTCAGGTTTCTGATTACATTGGACAACAGAATACTTTTGATGCAAAACTTTTTACCAAAATTCTAACTTGTATTTCCCCTGTATTTTAACATTGAACCCTAACATAGGGGTGTATACTTATGCCCCTGTATTTTAACATAGGGGGTGTATACTTATGCCCCTGTATTTTAACATAGGGGGTGTATACTTATGTCCCCTGTATTTTAACATAGGGGGTGTGTACTTATGCCCCTGTATTTTAACATAGGGTGTGTGTACTTATGCCCCTGTATTTTAACATAGGGGGTGTATACTTATGCCCCTGTATTTTAACATAGGGGGTGTATACTTATGCCCCTGTATTTTAACATAGGGGGTGTATACTTATGCCCCCTGTATTTTAACATAGGGGTGTATACTTATGCCCCCTGTATTTTAACATAGGGGTGTATACTTATGCCCCTGTATTTTAACATAGGGGTGTATACTTATGCCCCTGTATTTTAACATAGGGGCTGTATACTTATGCCCCTGTATTTTAACATAGGGGTGTATACTTATGCCCCTGTATTTTAACATAGGGGTGTATACTTATGCCCCTGTATTTTAACATAGGGGCTGTATACTTATGCCCTGTATTTTAACATAGGGGCTGTATACTTATGCCCCTGTATTTTAACATAGGGGCTGTATACTTATGCCCCTGTATTTTAACATAGGGGCTGTATACTTATGCCCCTGTATTTTAAGGAAGAACATTTATTTATTTACAATACATTATTTATTCACAAAAATTAAAAATATAAATGATGGTGTTGGATCTTCCAATTTGTTTTTAATTAAGGCATTAAGATCAATTTCAAGTTTTTAGAGATAACTGTTAGAGATCAGCTGGTGATTAAAGGATTGGATTTATCAGATAAAGAGGGTTGTAGTGCTGTAGAAGTACACCAAAACGTAAAGAAGGGGCCATAGCAATTGGACACTATATTAAATAATGACACAAAATATAAGTGCACGAATATTGGTGTATTTAATTATTCATGTATGAGAAAAGATTTGGGATCTTTATCAATTGTAGGCTTGACATTCTGTTACAATGACACACACATACAAAAAAAAGAACTATTAGGAATGATTGTGTTGGGAGCTCAACAATTATGTACACATTAACATTAACTTTTAATAGCAGCAACATTTTAAACTTAACCTCTGCTTTCTCATCTTATTTATCACACTCCAATGTTATGGGGGGGGGGCATTTCAGTAGATTTCCTCACTAACATTGTTATTGAAACACAATAAGCATGGAAACTAAATGTACACTTCTTGCATTACTGCATTACTTCAAATACTAAGTTACCCCTCTAGTAAACTAGTATTCACGTAAAATAAAACAATAAAATATTGAGACCTTTCAACAAAGCACTATGGGTAATAACAAATTCAACACATGTACTGGTTGCTATGGACTGGTCACTAGGCGTCCTCAGTCATGTGCGCACACGGCTTCTCTCCAGTGTGAATGCGCTGGTGTCTTTTAAGGTGACCACTCTGAGAAAAGGTTTCCCCACAGTGTTCACACCAGTACGGCTTCTCTCCAGTGTGAATGCGCTGGTGAGTTTTAAGGTGACCACTCCGAGAAAAGGTTTTCCCACATTGTTCACAGCTGTACGGCTTCTCTCCAGTGTGAATGCGCTCGTGTCTTTTAAGGCTACTACTATGAGAAAAGGTTTCCCCACATTGTTCACACCAGTACGGCTTCTCTCCAGTGTGAATGCGCTGGTGAGATTTAAGGTGACCACTCCGAGAAAAGGTTTCCCCACATTGTTCACAGCTGTACGGCTTCTCTCCAGTGTGAATGCGCCGGTGTCTTTTAAGGCTACCACTCCGAGAAAAGGTTTCCCCACATTGATCACAGCTGTACGGCTTCTCTCCAGTGTGAATGCGCTGGTGAGATTTAAGGTGACCACTCTGAGAAAAGGTTTCCCCACATTGTTCACAGCTGTACGGCTTCTCTCCAGTGTGAATGCGCTGGTGAGTTTTAAGGCTACTACTATGAGAAAAGGTTTCCCCACATTGTTCACAGCTGTACGGCTTCTCTCCAGTGTGAATGCGCTGGTGAGTTTTAAGGCTACCACTATGAGAAAAGGTTTCCCCACATTGATCACAGCTGTACGGCTTCTCTCCAGTGTGAACTCTCTGATGAATCTTTAAATATCCTGACGTTGTAAAGGATTTTTCACAGTGCTGACAGCGATGCTGTTTGACTCCTCTTCCTCTCCGTTTCTATCAACAGACAGAAAAATCAAGAGAGTGAGTTGGTGAGGTGCCATCTTGGCCATCAGGGGGAGCTACATAATATATAAATCCTAAAAGACATTTTTGAAAACCTCTGTGTGCATTCATTAATATCGAGATTAGATTTCTGGGACTCTTCAGCCTGGAGTACCCTCTTTCCTTCACTCACCTTCTCCTCCCTGACACCTTTCTTCTTGCCCTCCTCCTTCTTCTTCTCCTCCTCCTCGTGTTTCTGTAGATACTTGGCGATAAGGTCCAGGTCCAGGTCCAGGTTCTCTTGTGGCTCCCATGTGTTATCTTCACTGGAAAGGTGAGTGCAGACAGAAGAACATCTCCTCACACTTTGCTTTTAGACAATCCATTCTCACTCTAATTAGCATTCCTATTAGTCCTTTTTTCTATTGCCATCTTGTAAGGTTATTTGTGGGTCTGCAACGTAGTGTCAAAATACCAAACCTTCAACATTGAGGGCATGATACCATGCTGACACTTATTTGCAATATGTAAATATATTATATATCTCAGGACCAAGAACGCCAAGTATTAATATTCTAGACTCATACTTACTCTGAGAACCCCTTCCATTTCAGCAGAAACTCTACTCTTCCCTTCACCACTCTGCGGTCCAAAACCTTCTCCACCACATAGTCCTCCTCTTCCTTCACTGCTGCAGGCTGCTCCTCCTCCTCCTCGCCCTTCTTTCCTGCTTCAGTAGCCATCTTGTCGTCTGCTGAAGGGGCCTTTGGTGGACCCAAGGGGGGGGAGACATGCAGAGATAATGATACAAGGGTTAGAAGAACTAATGGGAGGTGTGAGTGAATTCTAGCTGACCATGTTTTACTAGATTAAAATCTTCTGTTTGAATGGAGAAAATGCGAGGGCTGATGAGGGGACCAATCCAGAGGACTTCAGAGTGGCAAGTATCTCCTGCATTCAGACTGAAATAACTACTACAATGTAAGGCCCAAATGTCATTAACTGGAGCTACAGGCTACATGCACAGTAGCCTAAACCAACCACACTTCATTTAGCGGAACATCTCCAGGACCTCATGTATAAAAGATTGTGCAGCTTTCATACCAGAAGATGGCGTACGGTGCAAACTTGAAAAGTACCTACACACAGAAATAGTCCCATGTATAAAACAGGGCGTACGCCAGGTCCTGCACACCTTTCCTTTATACATCACAATCAACGTGACATCAACCCTGCCTTGCCTCTTCCCATAAATGAATATGGAAATGACTATGAATGAGTCCTTGACGTCTTTCTTTGTCCAATCACAACGGGTTATCCCACTGCAGACACATATATAAAAATACATACATATAATGTGCAAGCCAGTGAACATCTGAATGATTCAGATTCCAGAGTGGAAGTGCTCAGATGAGACCGAAATATTTGGAGGAGGAGGAAGGATGCTGCCTATGACCCCAAGAACACACCCCCTTCCCCAGCGTCAAACATGGAGGTGACAACATTATGCTTTGGGTGTGTTTTTCTGCTAAGGGGACAGGACAACTTTACCGCATTGAAGGGCCGATGGACGGGGCCATGCACCGTCAAACCTTGGGTGAAAAACCTCCTTCCCTCAGCCAGGGCACTGAACATGGGCTGGGGATGGGTGTCATGACAACAACCCAAAACACAAAGGAGTGGCTCAAGAAGAAGCACAGTAAGTCCTTGAATTCTTATTTTAAACAGCGACCGCATGGCACCTGGATCAACATCAAAGGAACTGTAATGGAAAAATTACTTTTAAGCATGATTTCATATGTCCTATAATATGCATGTGTTGATTATATATATACTTATTCCCAATGCTTTCAGGGTGTAGACTTCTGAATCTCCCTGTGTGTCCTCCATGAAGGAGGAGACGGCTGTTTTTTGTTTGCATTTATCCCCCAAGGAGTAACGCCACAAAGTCTGAACAGAAACAGTTTAAACAGTTTTTTTTTCATAGTTGATGGAAAGACAACACAAGGTTTTACATAGCAGGTCCCAAGTCCCCAGGACCCAGGACCCTGGTCACAGGTCCCAGGTCACAGGTCCTAGGACCCCGGTACCAGGTCGAGACCATAGCCTATCCAAAGAGACAAGATGTTCTTTTCCAGCTAAGATCGAGTGACCGGTAGAGAAACTTGACACAAAGGACAGATACAGAAAGACATAACAGCTCCAACGTATCGGCCTGGGAAGATTAGTTGTTCTACTAAGATTAGACTTTTTTCTAAACACGGTATGTTTTTCTCTGGGGTGACGGGATAAAAGACTGATGTGTACATTGTGAAAACTGTTCTCGTCATTTGATTGTTCATTGCGGAAAAGAATTAAAACTTCACCGAAGACCAAACTTTGAATCAGTTTGCAGCCTGTCATGATTTTGTTTCAACAAAGTCTCACTTCCAACAACTTCCATTGTTCATGTTACATAGCCATATTTATTATGCTCTCATAACACTGCACTATATTTCTTGTCCTGCTCTATACACGTTAAAAGTAGTGATTATTTACATGGAGTCTGGTGGAGATATGCTGCTCTATACACACTAAAAGTAGTGATTATTTACATGGAGTCTGGTGGAGATATGCTGCTTAATACACGCTAAAAGTAGTGATTATTTACATGGAGTCTGGTGGAGATATTCTGCTCTATACACGCTAAAAGTAGTGATTATTTACATGGAGTCTGGTGGAGATATGCTGCTCTATACACACTAAAAGTAGTGATTATTTACATGGAGTCTGGTGGAGATATTCTGCTCTATACACGCTAAAAGTAGTGATTATTTACATGGAGTCTGGTGGAGATATAGTAGTTATGGAATCCTTCACTTCTAGTGTTAAATCGTGTGTTCATGTTGTACCCGTTCATTATTGCATTGGTACTGTATTATTGTAATCATTTGTAATTAATTCCTGTTCTGAACAGTAATTGTGAAGTCCGTGTACGTTATTTCTTGTGCTACCCCAAACTGGCTATGTACTCCGGTAAGAGAGACGCTGCAACCTTTGGGCTTGGTTCAACAGATTTATTGGCGTCCAGATCCTGCCCTGAATACAGTGCTTGTTGCTTGCTTGTGTTATTGTCTGTGTGTGTGTGGTTTTCTGTAAAATAAAGAAATACAGAATATATATATAGTAAATATAAAATGTACATAGTGAATGCACATATATAAGGAAAGAACAACAAACACCTCCCTCTGCAATACACACTATTGCTAAGTAATAAATAGTTACGATGCCGGGTAGCAACAGAAACCTACACGATTCAGCATAGCAAAACATACAGGTTTCATCATGCAGTTGTATCTATTGGCCGCTAGATGGTGCTCTAAGACCATAAATGAACATAGCCGCAGCATGTGAATAACGCGCTGCAATGCGCTTCAACAAACAAACCAGCAACACCATCGCGAGTGCAACAGCTGAATTAATCCTCAACAGGAGTGTAATTAACACATATAGAATGCTGTACTAGCATGCATCCATTAATAAAGTATCAACCTATCATTCTGAACGGTACAGTCTGCAGCACGTTCTTAGCATGACGATAGGCATTAGCATGCTATACTGAACTATGATATGAAAGATACTTTCATGTTAACATACACAAATGGAAATACATGCTAAACTAGCATGAACATAACATTGTACACTTACGTTCTCAATAACGCACACGGCAACACAACAGAAGATTTACACAAGTAATGTGCAACTTTAGGAGCAGCTGTCCTCGTGTCCGCAGCGAACCACAAAAGAAGAGTGAAACTGCGCATGTGCGCAGATGCGTGAGTCTAAGGAGTGACGTATTCTCATCAGTCCAGCAGGGAGTTTTCTACAGTAGCCTAATGACATTCAAAACGGTGATAACTGAAACAGATAGATAGCCTTCAACACACCGTGTGTGTGTGTGTGTGTGTGTGTGTGTGTGTGTGTGTGTGTGTGTGTGTGTGTGTGTGTGTGTATACGCATATGTATTGCAAACAGACCCGATTGTCAGTCTATTTCCCATCTGGCAGGGACATTTCTGGATTCAGGTGGACATTGTGGACAGAAACATTGGAGGATCTTGATTCCCACCATAGGATTTAGCCTGTATTGCACATTGGGGTACAAAGTCAATAAGATGCCTTCACATCCACAGCAATGTATTGCCATTGTCAAGACTTCCCTTGTTAACTATGACCTGGATGACTGAGAACCTACTATATCATGACATAGTTGATTCACTATATTATCATTTTTGAGACAGGTCCTACTGAACATCTGTTGAAGCAGTCAGGATGGCCGAGCGGTCCAAGGCGCTGCGTTCAGGTCGCAGTCTCCACTGGAGGTGTGGGTTCAAATCCCACTTCTGACAAGTGTTTTCATCTGGAACTTATGACTGAGACATAATGTTGGGAATTAAGAACTTAGCAGTTCTTTGTATTTAACAGGACGCTCTAGATACACAATTGCAAGTACAGTGTTTTGTGAGCATCTTTATTGTCAACACATGTAAAGTTACCATCTGTTTGTACACAGTAGACATATCTACTGCTGTATTTACTGTCTGAGGCAAGTCCTTTAAAACCTGTTCTTGATTTGCCTTTTCCCACATCCTCTGAATGCTTTGCTAACTAAATGACTTAAAGTTGGTCAGTAATTGTTGCTTTTTCATCTTTGTTGTGATTGCTGTGTGCCTTAATATTATACATGTGGATATTATGAAAGAAACAGCCAAGCAAACCCCTGTAACACTTTTGAAGGTTCCATGGTGTAATGGTTAGCACTCTACACCATGAATCCAGTGATCTGAGTTCACATCTTGGTGGAACCTGGTTTCAACCCTTCTATTGTCCTTTGTGTCACAGGGACATGTTTAGTTTATGTGACCTTTTGTACTAGCCTGCCGTTGTGCTTCGGGGTCCCAAGACACCGCTTTCATTCCATGTCACATGCCATCATGGCCTCATCCTTCGGGTCTCAGAGACCCCCTGTTTTATTTATCATGCCATTATACGTACGTCCCACCATTTTCGTCGCGGTCTCATCCTTCGGGTCCCAGGGACCCATCCTTGTTCAATGTCATCTTTCTACTACCCTTGAGGCCTCAGCCTCGCCATTCGGGTCCTTGGGACCCAGGGGTGTGTGTACAAGTGTATGTGTGTGTGTTTATTCAAAACAGATTCTAGGTTCGTTTGGGGCCTCGTCCATGCGGGCCAAGAGGCTACGGGCAACCACAGTTGGCACAGTAGTAGGCCCGCGTGCAGCTCCAGCAGATGTATCTCTTGCAGCCACCGCACACGGTGTGTGATTTGCGGTCCTTTCTCTCTGGACAGAGCTGACACCGCTTCTTCTTGCTGTGCACTCTCGGCGGGCCCAGTTCAGCGTCCCCGTCCTCCTCTAGGCCACTGGTGACTGTGCCGCCACCGCAGGACCTCCTCGCCGTGACGACAGCTTTGACAAGCGCGTTGGACGCCTCCGTGCGAGGCAGACGCCACCGTCTCTCGATGAGCGGATGTACAAGCGCCCTTCCCAACTGCTCGAGGAACGCCCTCCTCTTGTTCAGCTTGCCGCGCATCGACTCGGGCCTGAGCTCTCGCCACAGCACGAAGGCGTTGTAGGCGGACACGTCGAGGATGTTGTTTACTAAAAGTTTAAAAGTCCATTAGTCTCCAGACCTCAGTCAGCTGGACATTAAACTTAGTTTTTCTCTCCTCTGCTGACTGCATGTTTCTCCCTCCAACGTGCTCTACATGTCCTCTCTGACTTCCTCCTTTCTTTTCTACTCCCCAACAAAGCCATCTGATTGGCTAGGAGTGTAGGTGTAAAGAAAATAAATAACTTAGATTACTCCACTGAAAATACATTACATTTCCATGTAAACACAGGATTATGGTAAAAAATGCTTATTGTATTTACCCTGTTATGAAGTGAAACACCATGTATTAATGTGGTTAATTGTATAAAATCATGTATTTATATTTATTTAACAGTATTTGTGTAGGTCCCTACACTTGATTTGTAGATTTTCTTGCCTGAAGTACAAAGATATATTTTCTTCCTTCTTCTGGAACAATGTTAGGATTTAATTAATTAATTTAAAATCCACAATCAGAACAAACTGAACACGTTGATCCAACAGAACTAATAAATACATAAATACATGAATCAACAGTCGAGCCAACAGAAAGCTAACTTTGGTTCTTTATTTTTTATTCACACATAAGTTGTGTTCAAGTAACCGTCAGTTTTCTTCTCTGGATGTTTTTAATGAAGAAGCAATGAAAAAACTCACAGTCCATGAACACAACACGGCATCATTAATGTCCCAAAGATGTTTAAAAGGTGAATAAAGTGAGTTGAGGTAGATTTATCTTCCAGTTCCTCCCTGATGGGAGACCTGGTATCAGATATACGACACAGACACAAACATACCATAAATCCTCATTTTTCATCCATAAACTGGTATTTCTATAAACTGAACATCAGCAGCTGTATTGTGTCTTGTTGTCTTCATCAGATGTCAACAGGAAGGTGACACAAATGGAGGAGGATCAGTCATATCCTGATCATCCAGACAGATTTGACTGCTGGGATCAGCTGCTGTGTAGAGATGGTCTGACTGGTCGCTCTTACTGGGAGGTCGAGAGGAGAGGAAAGGTTTATATATCAGTGAGTTACAGAGGAATCAGAAGGAAAGGAGACACTGATGACTGTGTGTTTGGATGTAATGATCATTCCTGGAGTCTGTCCTGCTCTGATGAAGATGGTTACTCTGTCTGTCACAATAACAGAGGAACAGCCCTCACTTCCTGCTCTGTCTCTAACAGAGTAGCAGTGTATGTGGACGTTCCTGCTGGCTCTCTGTCCTTCTACACAGTCTCCTCTGACTCACTGATCCACCTCCACACCTTCAACACCACATTCACTCAGCCTCTCTATCCTGGGTTTGGGGTCTACTTTGGTTCCTCAGTGTCTCTGTGTCCTCTGCAGGACTGAGAGTCTCTCCTGTGGACAGAAACACTGACTGAAGATCAGCTGCTGAAATCAAAGTTCAGTCTGTTCACCATCACACACACTCTGCACTGTGAAGCAGATCTGATCAGATCTGTCTCCTCATGTTATTTTGCCTCACAAAGTCATAATTAAAGTCAGAAAGCCAAAGTGATAACTACAAGGGGGGGGCAGTTGCTCAGTCCGTAGGGAGTTGGGTCGCCTGATTTATTCATCTGACTTGTAGAATAACGTCAATGATCGACTTGTTTTAAATGTCGGGGAATGTGGAACAACTTAATGCAAAATGAGTTCAATAAAACAAGGCCACATGCTGATTATTTGATGGATGTATTCTTCCTGTTGTGTCTGTGTTTCAACTCCTAATTAAAAGGTAAAGTTTCCGTCCACTAAATGTTCTGTTGGTATCTCTGACAGACTCAGATTATTATTCTAAGAGTCTGACAACATTATGGGATGGATCCCTACTGAGATAGACCTTTAGTTAAAGAGTAAGATCCTTTTAGTTTAACATGAAACAGCCCCGAAATCACCATCACCAAACCCACCAGACTCCATGTAAATAATTCAGACTTTTAGTGTGTATAGAGCAACATATCTCCACCAGACTCCATGTAAATAATCACTACTTTTAGCGTGTATAGAGCAACATATCTCCACCAGACTCCATGTAAATTATCAGGACTTTTAGCGTATATAGAGCCAGCATATCTCCACCAGACTCCATGTAAATAATCACTACTTTTAGCGTGTATAGAGCACTATATCTCCACCAGACTCCATGTAAATAATCACTACTTTTAGCGTGTATAGAGCAGCATATCTTCACCAGACTCCATGTAAATTATCAGGACTTTTAGTGTGTATAGAGCAGCATATCTCCACCAGACTCCATGTAAATAATCATTACTTTTAGCGTGTATAGAGCAGCATATCTCCACCAGACTCCATGTAAATAATCACTACTTTTAGCGTGTATAGAGCAGCATATCTCCACCAGACTCCATGTAAATAATCACTACTTTTAGCGTGTATAGAGCAGCATATCTCCACCAGACTCCATGTAAATAATCACTACTTTTAGCGTGTATAGAGCAGCATATCTCCACATGTAAATGGGTGAATTAAGAGTTTATTCCAACCCGACCAGAGTGGTGATTGTTGGAACAGTGGAACATTGTATTCAGTTATTTATCTTTATACTTTACTTATACATTTTTTAAATATTTAAGTGCTGTACATTTTTTATATATTATTATTAAATACTTAAATAAAGTACAAGTACCTGGAGTTAAGTACAGTTGTTGAGTAACTGTACTCAGTCCCAGTTCGCCTCTAACTCATTTATTAAGTGAATGTGTAGCTGTTGTTCCCCTCTTGGCCGCCTTCATTTTGAACTTTATTCTGAAAAACCCTG
The DNA here is from genome assembly GCA_013375575.1 of Percina caprodes. Taxonomy (NCBI): domain Eukaryota; kingdom Metazoa; phylum Chordata; class Actinopteri; order Perciformes; family Percidae; genus Percina; species Percina caprodes. The sequence continues at coordinate 48,072 of JABXJD010001739.1, read as the reverse complement.
ACTTGGAGGAAACCGGAAGTCTCGTTGCTTCACTGTGATCTCGGGCTGGTGGAGGGTTCTTTGTTATTAGTGACTTTTAAGAAGACGGAGCTCCAAGTAAACACGCACACACACACTCAGGTAAACACTTTAATAACGTCTCTGTTACACGGCTATCAAAGCGAATAGAAGCCGTAGCTGCGCATGCGTTGGCTTCCCATTCGGCAGGGAAACAGAACGTCCGTTGCTGAGCAACCGTGTGCCGTCTGTTGCTCCTTTATAGTTCGGTGGACTCGGTGCAGTTCGGTGAACACACGTCACGTGGTGGGACCAGTCGCTTCTGCTTTAGTGTTTCTAATATTCTAGAGGAAGGGGAACCATGGGAGCAGCTGGCAGTGTTGGCTGTATCATTAAGTGTCTTCGTTTTTTGTTGTGTTAAAGAGTTGGAGCAGGGGGCCACTGTTGAGAGCTAACTGGAAGCTAAGCTAGCGGCTAGCTAAAAGGTGTGTATCGGGGTGGTGTCATAGACAGTTAAAGGAATGGACCAACAGGTCCCGTTGCTCTGGACGGAGACCAGTGAAGTCTATTAGAAGCTCTTTCCCGGTGATGCTGAGCGTTACTGCGCAGCCTCCAACTGAGCTTGAAGACGTAGATGTGACGTGAGCAACCTGTCTGAAAGCTGTAAGTCTTCTGGTAGCTGTGCAAGAGAAATCTCAATCATTCCCCATCAGCAGAGACGGAGAGGTAGGTATATGTTAGGAGATAACATAGGTACAGGCTAATTACTGCTAAATAACATGCTAGTTAACATTAACATAGAAACAGGCTAATTACTGCCAACTAACATGCTAGTTAACATTAACATAGACACAGGCTAATTACTGCTAACTAACATGCTAGTTAACATTAACATAGGCTCAGGCTAATTACTGCTAACTAACATGCTAGTTAACATTAACATAGGTACAGGCTAATTACTGCTAACTAACATGCTAGTTAACGTTAACATAGGCACAGCCTAATTACTGCTAACTAACATGCTAGTTAACATTAACATAGGTACAGGCTAATTACTGCTAACTAACATGCTAGTTAACATTAACATAGGCACAGGCTAATTACTGCTAACTAACATGCTAGTTAACATTAACATAGGCACAGGCTAATTACTGCTAACTAACATGCTAGTTAACATTAACATAGGCACAGGCTAATTACTGCTAACTAACATGCTAGTTAACATTAACATAGGCACAGGCTAATTACTGCTAACTAACATGCTAGTTAACATTAACATAGGCACAGGCTAATTACTGCTAACTAACATGCTAGTTAACATAGGGTTGTGTGATGTTCTGGGTGCTTCCATTCCCTGGTAATGAGTTATTTCGTGGTTTTTAACGTATCCTGACAGGATTGTTAATGTAAAATGTTGTTTAACTCTTAAAGGGGAGTTCCTCCTAAAAGTTAGTATTAGAAAAGGAATGTATTATAAGTAGTAATATGTACTTCATGCTCTGAAGTCCTATGATTCACTCACACCTCCCATTCGTTCAAGTTCAAGACCTTTATTTGTCCCAGAGGGGCGATTCATTTTGCTGCAGTAGCAAGAAATTAACTCACAGTACATGACAACAAAGACGACAACATCTTTTCTTCTAAAACTTGTATCATTATCTCTCCCCTAACCCTACCCCCCACCCCTCTACCAAAAACGCCCTCAGCAGACGTCAAGCTGGCGACCGGAGCAGGAAAGGAGGAGGAAGAGGAGGAGCAGCCTGCAGCAGTGAAGGAGGAAGAGAAGGAGCCTGCAGCAGTGAAGGAGGAAGAGGAGGAGGAGCCTGCAGCAGTGAAGCAGGAAGATGAGGAGCCTGCAGCAGTGAAGGAGGAAGAGGAGGAGCAGCCTGCAGCACCTCCTGCAGCTGCATCAGTGAAGGAAGAAGAGGAGGAGTATGTGGTGGAGAAGGTTTTGGACCGCAGAGTGGTGAAGGGAAGAGTAGAGTTTCTGCTGAAATGGAAGGGGTTCTCAGAGTAAGTAGGAGTCTAGAATATATATATATATATATATATATATATATGTGTGTGTGTGTGTGTGTGTGTGTGTATGTGTATAATATAATATAGTATAATAAAAATATTAACAATGGAAGCCATTCTCACCGCTGTGTGTTGAAAGAATCCAGTGAAGGCAAAGAGTCACTTTATGAACTGGATGTTAAGATTTCTATTTATTATTTATTAATTTACTGCAAACCAAAGAGAAATGTGTGACTGTAGTCCCTCATTAGAATCTGGAGTCAGAGACTCCTAAACCATCTGGATCACGTCCTGATGTCCAGGATCAGCTGGTACAGTCTGCAGCGGTTCCTGTTGATCAATGTTCTTTTTAATTCCCCAAAATAACATGATTGATTCCACACAACGCTCTTTGCCAAGTACAAATCTCTACTTTCATTAATTTTGGGGCGTCTTATTCAATTTTATAGCATTTGAAACCAAATTGAAGTGTTTTTGAAATAGTATTGAGAGTAAAAGTTGACATATTCTCTCTTATTCTCAGATCTATTTGTATTATTTCTCAGTTATCAGCATAACCGTCGGCATTGTACGATGCTCTCAAAGTTGAAGGTTTGGTATTTTGACACTAAGGTGCAGACCCGCAAATAACCTTCCAACATGGCAACAGATAAAAGGAATAATCCAAATTAGCAGCTAGAGTGAGAATGGATTTCCTACAAAACAAAGTGTGAGGAGATGTTCTTCTGTCTGCACTCACCTTTCCAGTGAGGAGAACACATGGGAGCCGCAAGACCACCTGGACCTGGACCTGATCACCGAGTACCTGCAGAAACACGAGGAGGAGGAGGAGGGCAAGAGGAAAGGTGTCAGGGAGGCCTCGGGAGACTCAGAGGAGCGAGGGAGCAAGAGGAAGAAGGAGGAGGAGGTGAGTGAAGGAAAGAGGTTCCTCCAGACTGAAGAGACCAGGAATCTAATCTCAATATTAATGAATGCACACAGACGCTTTCACAAATGTCTTTTAGGATTTTTATATAAATGACTCTCGACATTGTGATATGCACATGCATATACATACATGTCTAGTAGTAGTAGTAGTAGTAGTAGTAGTAGTAGTAGTAGTAGTAGTAGTGCTGCAATGGATCACCAAACTCACGGCTCGGTTTGGATCAGGTTTGAGTCAAAGATGAGATACATTTTTTGGACCAGCACTAAAACGTTGTCATGTCAACAGACTTTTTCCTTTATCGTTCCTTTCCCGTTTTCAGCCTTGTTGAAGTGATGTATGGAGCCCAGAACGGAAGTTAAAACTATTCTGTAGCTCGCTGAACTGTCATGGGTCTTACTGCCTCGTTATCTTCAATAAGGGTTCTGCTACCATGTGGAAGGTTAGAGAGAGAGAGAGAGAGAGAGAGAGAGAGAGAGAGAGAGAGAGGTGCGTAGATGGTTTAATATTCCTTGTGCAGCCATGTGTTGATGTTCAGGTTGTTCAACGTGCTGTCACCAGCCACGTGCTTAAACAGGACAACGCCCCGCCCCCACGTTGACGATGAAAGCGGGAGACGGCTTTGAAACGCAGATACCAAGTTCAAGATAAGAAATGTACATCTAATGCTAACGTTCCAAAAACATAAAGAGGCTAGCTAGCTAACTGCTATCCATCTCACGACTGGACTCTTTGCTGTTGGGACAGACCCCCCCACTGCTAAAACCCCCTAAAGGAAACACTGTCACATGTTCATTATTACAGAGAAAGGGATATAATTCTTAGTGGTGTTCCTTGTTCTCACACATGGGGGGGGTTCAGCAGCCAGTTTTCACTAGTTTTTAAAGCCTATCGCCGATATCTTTGTAATATAATAAACTCTGTGAAACTACTTCAGCTTGTGGAGGCCTACGAGTGCTTTCTGAACATGTTGAACACACTTTTAAAAATATGGTGATAACACCGAAAACCGGGATCATTTTAGTCACTATAACCATGATTTAAGTTTCCGTAACGTTACATCCCTAGTTCCTAGGCAACAATCCATTTCTGTACACCTGGGCGCTACCTAACACTATTTAACATTTTTAAATGAAAATCTTTTGCTATGTTTACTAGAGATGAGCCGGATACTCGGCTGAAACGAGTATCCGGTACGGATAAAGCACATTTGGAGTATTATACGAGTAAAACGAGTCAATATCTGTACTCGGATTGAATAAAACTCCTCATTGGGTTAGACTCTGTCTGCGTTCTGTGATAGGCTAGTCCCAGCGCCCGTCCCCTACACTATCCTGTGATAGGCTAGTCCCTGAATAGATACACAGCGCTCTCTCTCTCTCTCTCTCTGTCTCTGTTTCTCTCTCTCTCTCCCTCTCCCTCCCTCCCTCCCTCAGGTCCGCGGGTCTTTCCGTTAACGTTTAGGGTTTCTTCAGCTTCAGGTTGGTTGTTTACTTCGGTTTGTAGTACTCCCTTAGCAACCAGTAGACTTCTGGTAACCGGGCTTTGTTCAGACGTGGTGCTCGTAGAATGCGACTCGCGCGCCTCTGGCTGTCGGAGAGTTTTTTTAAACCGTCAGCTGATCAGCAGCTAATTTATTCAATCTATTTCATCTGTAGAACACAGTCCCCCGCCCCCTCTCTCTCTTTCTTTCTTTCTCTCTCACTCACACACACACACACACAGACACACCTGGTGTGGAAATAAAAAAATAAAGTACCAAAACAAAACAAAAATCACACTGATCATAAAAAATGTAAGAGTTTAAGAAAATAAAGTTATATTGAGTATGAAAACTCTTGTTAATTACATTTTACTTCATAATTGCAACGGCATGTGTTGTATTCATTGTTGCAAAACTTCTTTATATGGTTTGTTTGTTACCATGACAACACCACTGATCTGAAGCTCATTGAAATAGTTTTCTAATCAGCAATAAATTTCTGATCAACCCATATCAATTGTATGCTTACAATAACATACCGGTTAAAGCCCCGCCCATTTCAAGACAACCCGACCCACTTCCGGGTTAAATCCTGCCCACTTCCGGGTCAGGCCCCGCCCAGTCCGAGTACAGATAATGCTGTACTCGCTCATCCCTAATGATTCACATCCACACTACTGAGGTTAGAAGCACAGCTTCCCATACGTTGGTTCTGATTGGCCGCAGCGCCAGGTAGATGAAATCCAAAGGTAAAAAAGTTTCCGTCTTCTGGTTGTTCCCCCTCTCCGCAGCAGCTAGCTAACCGCTAACCGGAGCTAATGCTTGCTAACCGAGCTTTCAGTTCTCCGTGCCTGTATCCATTAATTGTATTCATGGACCCGAGCCAATCTATTTTTAACTCTTTTATTAAATTGAATGTAAAAGTTTTAACTACATCTCCGAGTTTGAATGACAGAAATCTGCTCAGATGAGAACTTAACGAGTGCAACAGATGTTTTAGCAAACGACTGAAAGCAGCAGAACTGAGGAGGCTACATTTTAATATCTGTTTATCACAAGTTGTATAATTATCTCGATATTCAACGTTAAGGTATATCTCATATTTTCCTGATATCGTGCAGCAGTAATAACTACCATGAAATTGTCAG
>JABXJD010001739.1:0-37500 GCA_013375575.1 Percina caprodes | reverse complement strand
GCAGAGTACAGAGTTCTTTCATAACCTTGGACATGAACGGACTCCCTTGGTCTGTCAATATCTCCTTCGGGAGCCCCAGACTCGTTGACAGAAGGAACAGCTCCTTGGCGATCTGTTTGGACGTAGCCTTCCTCAGCGGGATGGCCTCAGGATATCGGGTTGCATAGTCCAGGATGACCAGAATGTACTGATGTCCCCTGGAACTCTTCGGTAAGGGCCCAACGATGTCCAGTCCGATCCTCTCGAACGGGTCTCGATAATGGGCAAGGGAATGAGCGGGTTTCTATATGTGGGCTTAGGTGCCACCCTCTGACACTCAGGGCAACTACGACAGTAGTTCTCTATCTCTTTGTGCACCCCTGGCCAAAAGAAGCGTCGCAAGATCCTTTCCTTCGTCTTCTCCACCCCTAGGTGGGCCCCTAGCGGGTGGGTGTGTGCCAGGTTGAGTACGGTGGTCCGGTGGGGCTGTGGTACGAGGAGCTGTTCCTGCACCTCTCCATCTTTCCGTACCACCTGATACACTAACCCCCGGTTTACTGCAAAATGGGGGTAGGTAGGGCTTGTCCTATCCCCTAACACCACGCCCTCTATCACCTGTACATTCCTCAAAGCATTTGCAAGAGTGGGATCTTGTAACTGGGCTGTACCATACTGGCCTGTGAGAGGGGGAAGCTCCTTGGGGCCTTGGACGTCTTCCTCGCTGGAGATTGGAGCGCTTCCTGGGACCAGGTTCTCTTCCTCCGTATCTGGATCAGACTCTGAAACAGCCTGGACACCTGCCATCCCTGCAAGAACACAGGCTCTCCGCTTCCGGGGTACTCGGGCCAGTCTCTCCTGTGTCTCCCTCCACAGTGGGTAAAAGGCGGGGCAGTCTCGTCCAATTAGGACCGGAACGGGTAGGGAATCAACCACACCCGCTGTCGTGTGGATGGTTCCCCTGGTGGTGGTCATTGAGAGTTCAGTGGTGGGGTAGTCTCTGGTGTCTCCATGGACACAGGAGATCGGGAGGACTTTCCCTGAGGTCAGTCCGGATGGATCCACCAGATCCTTATGCACTAGGGTGGTCCGACTACCGGAATCTAGCAGAGCTTCTACATCATGGTGATTCACCGTCACCGGGCAGGTGGGGGGTCGGTCCTGGGCGCCATCTACAACTCCCACGAGCGAAGCAAAAAGGTGGGCGGGTGGTGCGCTGGAAGACCCAGCCGTGGGCATAGGCTCATCCGCTGGTTTCCCACACTGCCAGGAGAGGTGTCCCATCTCCCCACACCGGTAACACTGGCGCGTTTCGCTCTCCCGGTGTCCTCTTCCTGGTGCCGGCGGGGGTCGGGCTCCCCCTGGAGCCTGGACAGCTCCTAAAGTGGCTGGGTTGGGTCCCTTGGGGTTCTTTGGACGGGCTCCTCCTGTCTGTGGCGTGGACGCACCCTGGGGCTCCTTCCTGGAAGCCCGAAGCATCTCTGTTGTGGCTTGGTATCTTTCCACGGCTTCCACTGTCAGGTCCGCGGTGGTCAAGGCCTGTTGGCTAATGAGTCGTTCGCCTCATAAGGCAGGGCCCGTAAGTATTTGTCCACCACAACGGCCTCCACTACTGCCGCCGCCGTACTCTTCTCCGGTACCAGCCATCTCCGCGTGATCCGGACAAGTTCGTGCATCTGGGCACGAGGAGGCTGGTCTGGTTGAAAGATCCAGCTGTGGAACCGCTGGGCCAGGCCAAACTTGGTGAGTCCACTTCTGCTGAGGATCTCTGCCTTCAGTGCATCGTAGTCAGTCGCCCTGTCGGAGGCCAGGTCCCGGACAGCGTTCAGCGATTCCCCGACAGAAAGGGGGCTAGCAGTCCAACCCACTGCCCCTTGGGCCATGCTTCCCTAGTGGCGGTAGCTTCAAGGCATGCAGATATGCCTCAACATCATCGGTGTTCCCCATCTTGGATAGAAAGTCACTCGCCCGTATTGGGCGGACATTACGTTCGGCCAACTGTCTCTGCAATTGCAGTTCCTCCGCCTTCAGGTAGTTGGCTCTCTTTGCTCCTCCAGGAGAGCAATGTTCGCTTGCCTGGGCTTGCTGGCCGGCCACCAGGGCTTCCAACACGGCCTCCATCTTGTTTCTCGGGGAGGGTTCTATGGCCAATTCAGAAAACCGGGATATCAAACGGTCTGTGTCCTTCTCCCACATGCACTGTTAGCGCCTGAACGTGCCCGCATTCTCCACCATATGTGATATCATGAGAGGCTACACGGCTCTCGGCGGGGCAGTTCAGCAGTGCAAGGACACAAATGTAGAATGTAACAAAAGAGTTTTTAATAAAGTTCTTGGGAATCAACAAAAATGGTATGCCAAATACAAAACGATAACTCAGGATAAGGCTGATCTTGTAATAGTCCAAACTTAAACAATGTCTCTTCAAACTTCAACTCAAAACCCGATTCCCTCAGGTAAATCTCTTCCTCCGAAACAAGTCTTTCAGCCTTACTTTTAGACAGCGTTGCAGCCCGTGGCCAATCTGTCGGTAAGTATTCCAGTCTTCAGGTAAGTATTCCAGTCTTCAGGTAAGTATTCCAGTCTTCAGGTAAGTATTCCAGTCTTTCAATCCTTCTCATGGAAAGTGCCGTTCCGATCCTCTGAGAGCACAAGTTGAGCTACTCTCCCCAACAACTCTCTTCTCAACAAGTGTGTCTGGGCCTTAAAAAGCCCTTCAGTTCATCAGGCCCTGATCGGTCTCAGGTGTGTTGGGATGCCGTGTGTCTGAGGGGTGGAGTTTCCAACTCCACCAGCAGATGGTGCCAAAGCTATCCGTGACTGCAGCCATCTCAGGGGTACGTAGCGGCCCTCCAGAACGCAGCCTCTCGTGACATCACAATATATATATATGTATGTGTATATATATATATGTATGTGTATATATGTATATATGTGTATGTATATGTGTGTATATGTATGTATATATATGTGTGGATGTATATATGTGTGTATATATATATATATGTGTGTATATATGTGTGTATATATATGTATATATATATATATATGTGTGTAGATATATGTATATATATATATATATATATATATATGTGTGTGTGTAGATATATATATGTATATGTGTGTAGATATATATATATATATATATATATATATATATATATATATATATATATATATATATATATATATATATATAGCTCCTAGAGATGCTTGGCTATAAGATGAACACCACAAGCCACAAAGCGCAGTACCCCCCATGGCGGAGAAGGTTAGAGGCCAAGATCAAGGCAACACGAAGAGAGGTTAGTCAGCTCTCAGAGCTACAGAAAGGTGTAAGGAAGGGGTTACCTAAGAAATACAACAAGCTGTCCATACCTGAGGCTCTAGAGACTGCCAAACAAAGACTCACTGCTCTGGCCACCCGCCTAAAGAGATACAAGGAGAAGCAGAAGCCAGGAAAATAAACCGGATGTTCTCCACCGAACCATCCAAAGTGTACTCTCAGTGGCAGGGCAATGGCACAAGATCAGATCCACCCAGGGCTGAGACTGAACAGTACTGGAAGAACATATGGGAGAAAGAGGCATCCCACAACATAGATGCTCAGTGGCTAGTGGATCTAAGAACAGATCACAGCAATCTCCTGGACAAGAACCAGTAACCATAACAACGGCAGACATCCAAGAAAGAGTGGCAGGTATGAAGAGCTGGACAGCACCAGGCCCTGACATGATCCACACCTACTGGCTGAAGAAACTAACTGCGCTCCATGAACGCCTGGCAGTACAAATGAACCAACTGCTGATGGATGGGACCCACCCAGAATGGTTAACCCAAGGACGGACAATCCTGATCATGAAGGAACAATCCCATCCAACTACCGGCCAATAACCTGCCTCTGCACAACATGGAAGCTCCTGTCGGGCATCATAGCGGCTAAGATGAGTAGGCACATGGCTCAATACATGCACAGGGCCCAGAAGGGAATAGGCAGTGACACCAGAGGAGCCAAGCACCAGCTACTTGTGGATAGAGCAGTCACTCGAGACTGCAAGACCAGGCAGACCAATCTGTGCACTGCCTGGATTGACTACAAGAAAGCCTACGACTCAATGCCACATACATGGATACTGGAATGCTTGGAGATGTACAAGGTCAACAGGACACTAATAGCCTTCATCAAGAACTCAATGAGGCTGTGGAAAACAAGTCTGGAAGCCAACTCAAAGCCAATTGCACAAGTCACCATCAAGTGTGGCATATACCAAGGCGATGCACTATCCCCGCTGCTGTTCTGCATAGGCCTGAACCCCTCAGCCAGATCATCACAAAGACTGGCTACGGATACCGATTCCGAGGCGGAACAATCATCAGTCACCTCCTCTACATGGATGACATCAAGCTGTATGCCAGGAATGAGCGAGACATCGACTCACTGATCCACACTACCAGGATCTACAGCAACGACATTGGAATGTCGTTCGGACTGGACAAGTGTGGGCGCATGGTATCAAAAAGAGGGAAGATGATCAGAACTGAGGGGATCAAACTACCAGAAGGCCACATTGCAGATGTTCAGGATAGCTACAAATACCTGGGGTGCCACAGGCTAACGGAAACCATGAGGAGGCAGCAAGGAAGACCGCCACAGCCAAATATCTACAAAGAGTGAGGCAGGTCCTGAAAAGTCAGCTGAATGGGAAAAACAAGATCCGAGCCATCAACACATACGCCCTGCCAGTCATCAGATACCCCGCTGGTATAATAAACTGGCCAAAGGAGGAGATAGAGGCTACTGACATCAAGACCAGAAAGCTCCTCACAATGCATGGAGGGTTTCACCCCAAATCCAGCACCCTGAGACTGTACACCAAGCGTAGCGAGGGAGGCCGAGGGCTAGTGAGTGTCAAGACCACTATCCAGGATGAAACAACGAAGATCCAGGAGTACATCGGAAAGATGGCCCCCAAAGATGAAGGGCTTAGTGAATACCTCAGGCAGCAGAAACCCGAAGGTGAGGACAAGGAAGATGAAGAACCATCATGGAGGGACAAGCCGCTGCACGGCGTGTACCACAGACAAATAGAAGAAGTGGCTGATATCAAGAAATCCTACCAGTGGCTGGAAAAGGCTGGACTGAAGGACAGCACAGAGGCTCTAATCATGGCAGCACAAGAGCAGGCACTCAGTACAAGATCAATAGAGGCTGGGATCTACCACACCAGGCAGGACCCCAGGTGCAGACTGTGCAAGGATGCCCCTGAGACAGTACAGCACATAACAGCAGGGTGTAAGATGCAGGCAGGAAGAGCGTACATGGAACGCCATAACCAGGTAGCTGTCATAGTGTACAGGAACATCTGCCACGAGTATGGGCTGGAAGTCCCAAGGTCAAAATGGAAGACACCTCCTAAGGTAGTCGAGAACGACCGAGCTAAGATCCTGTGGGACTTCAAGATCCAGACTGACAAACTGGTGATGGCTAACCAACCAGACATCGTGTTGATGGACAAACAGCAGAAGAAGGCAGTAGTGATAGATGTGGCGATCCCAAGCGACAGCAACATCAAGAAGAAGGAACACGAGAAGCTTGAGAAATACCAAGGGCTGAAAGAGGAGCTAGAAAAGATGTGGAAAGTAAGAGCAACAGTGGTGCCGGTGGTAATCGGAGCACTGGGGGGGCTGGGACCCCCAAACTGGGAGAGTGGCTCCAGCAGATTCCAGGTAAAACATCAGAGGTCTCTGTCCAGAAGAGGGCAGTCCTAGGAACAGCTAAGATACTGCGCAGAACCCTCAAACTCCCAGGCCTCTGGTAGAGGACCCGAGGTTGAGGATGACACATACCACCCCACAAGGGGTGAGAAGGGGATTTTTTTTTTTTTTTTTATATATATATATCTATATATATATATATATAGATATAGATATATACACTGGATTAATAGAATATAACAGAATATATATGTGTGTGTGTGTGTATTTATACATAGAGTATAACCGATTATATGACATTCTGCATTTAGAGACAAAGTTTTCTTCATGTTTTCTTATTTTAATGATTTGATATTTTTGATATTTAGTCTTGATGAAGAATCCCAAATCCTGAGTTAAAGTCCTGCCCCCACCCAGCTGGCAGCTGTTCCACCCTAATGAGACAAACAGCTGTTGTGTGTGTGTGTGTGTGTTGGAGTCTTGGCTCATTGTTGATGCAACAGCGCCACCTGCTGTCCACAGCAGCTAACTACCAGCTGGAGGCTGCGCCCCCCACCCCCCACCCCCCCATCTGGCCTTTCACTCCATTACTGCCACTGGAAGAGACACTGACCAGAAATCTACCGTTAACACACACACACACACACTCACGCTAACTATTTTATTTATTTATTTTATTTTAATTTTTAATATATTCTAAGTTTTTTAACACACACACACACACACACACACACATACACACACGCTTACCTGTTTTATTCCCTTTTTTTATTTTAATATATTTAAATTTTTCTAACACACATGATTTAACTACTTTACTCTTTGGTAATATTGTTGTTACATTCATGCCAATAAAGCTAATTTGAATTTGAATTTGAGTGGAGAAGAAGAGGAATGCATCCAGAAGAAAGAGAGAAGAAGATTCAATTCAATTCAATTCAATTTTATCTATAGTATCAATTCATAACAAGAGTTATCTCAAGACACTTTACAGATAGAGCAGGTCTAGACCAGATAGAGTAGGTCTAGACCAGATAGAGTAGGTCTAGACCAGATAGAGTAGGTCTAGACCAGATAGAGCAGGTCTAGACCAGATAGAGTAGGTCTAGACCAGACAGAGTAGGTCTAGACCACACTCCAGAATTTACAAGGACCCAACAGTTCTAGTAGTTCCCTCCAGAGCAAGCAACAGTGCAACAGTGGCGAGGAAAAACTGGTACAGACCCAGACCCAGTCCCAGGTTTTGGTAGGCGGTGTCTGACGACCGGTTGGGGTTAGGACACACGGGATTGAATGGAACTTTATTGATTACTGGAAAATGCATTTCCTACAGAAAATGAATAGTTGAATTGCTAAAGCTAACCTGGTTGAATAGCTTAAATCAGTAAAAGTTGTAATAATAGTTGTAAAATGGTTGTAATTAAGTTGAATAACACCACTAATGTAAAAAAAAAGATGTGGAAAAAATGTAAAAAAATAAACAAAAATTGAAATGCTAAAGCTAAACTGGAGAAATAGCTTAAATCAGTAAGAAAAAGCTTAAGTAGTAAAATAGTTGAAAAGTAGGAATGGTTTTAATTAAGTTGAATAACACCACTACACCATAAGGAGATAAAGCTAGACTTTAAAAGTTGAATGGTTTTAATAACTGAAAGTTGTACGGAATAATAAATAATCATAACGGGGTTAAAAGACTTTTAACACTAGGTGATGAGATGCCATTGAGGGAATTGAACCCTGGTCTCTGGCATGAAAGGCATGTGACATAACCACTGCACCACCACTGAAATGTCATCTTGTGTAAATGTACAAGGTAATATATAATTTATCTGTGTATGTCTGTGTGTGTGTGTGTGTCTGTGTGTGTGTATGTGTGTGTGTATGTGTGTGTGTCTGTCTCTGTGTGTGTGTCTGTGTGTGTGTGTCTGTGTATGTCTGTTTGTCTCTATGTGTGTGTGTGTGTGTCTGTGTGTGTGTGTGTTTGTGTGTGTGTCCATGTGTGTGTCTGCTTGTGTGTGCACTCTTGGCGTGTGCGCACACGCACACACACAAACACACACACGGACACACACACACACACACACACACACACTATAAGTTGTGGAGACAACAGCAAAGCAATTGACCGAGACTGAAATGGTTGCTAATGGATACCAACTATCAGTGGCCATGTTTGTAAACACAGCTAGGAAGCCTTTGATCTCTGTGATGTCATCTCTTTGATCTGGAATCAGTTAACGATGCAGCTGCTGTCACCAGCTATTAGGACACTGAACGAGCTGTCAAACAAATGGTCACACCGCTAAAAGCATACGTTATATCGATGATATAACCTCCTCATGAGCACCAGAAGGCCTTTGTGAACGTATTGATATAAAATTAATGTTGATAAACTTATAAATGTGGGCGTATCAGCGATTTAAAAAAGTGCTTCGCGCTGCGTTTAGCTCAGAAATGTGGACGATGTTTAACATGGCAGTGAATGGAGAAAGATCCTGAACTCTTGTCCTTTGAATGCTCGCTGAGCGAAAAGTATAATTCATATCGCAAAACGTATCACATTGGCTGAAACTAGACAAGAATACCTACGTTTTGATGTATAAATTGTCCATGACAAGGTAGACTTGTTGGCGTGGGAACAAGTTATAGAGAACGAAGTAAGATGAATTTTTTGAATCTCTCCACTCTAGTGACATCACTCCTCACTCTACTGCACGCAATACACACTCATTATAAATGCAGAAAAATCTTAAAATGTACACTATACTTAAACTACTTTTTCACAGAAACTATAAAATATATCAAAAGACAAAATAGACCCTGAATACCTGAATATTTCATGAATGGTTTAAAGTTTGAATCATGTCTGTAGGTGGAAAAATGTAGGAGGAGATACATTTTGAAGCAGAAGAAGATTTGAAGGATTTGAAGCTTGCTCTCATTGACTTTAATGTTAAAATAAAATGTTTAAAAGCTTAATATTTGAAAAAGTATAAATAGCAGAAAGATTGCTGAAGAAGTCCCATCATCTGCTGAAAGAGCTGAAGATTGTAAAAGTTGAACGGTTTAAATAGCTGAAAGCATGCAGAAGATACAGAGAGCCAGAAATTTAATATTCTATAAATATTACTGTTTACACGCAGCCGTGCAAAATAGTATAGAATAATATTTTCAAAGTTTTTCACCGATGGCGGACTCTTTCATTCCTTCAACCATCTTCTTGATAAAGTGAGTGCATATGCTAAAACCTGTTGATATCCAAATCTTTGATCATGTCTAAAAGTATCTGTGTGTCTCCTTTTCTTCTGGGCATCTCTACCAGGTCCTCAGCCATGCAAACTGTCTGCTGGTTGGTTTGAGTACGGTAACCATAGCAACACACAGAGCGGATGTGCCAACACTACACTTCCACTACAGTATCATCAATGAAAACTGGCTACACCGGACACGAGAGCAGCGTGGTATTGGTGCATATGTTCCTGCTCTACAAGCGTAAAAATAGGACAGACTTCTATTTATATTTTTATAAGAGATAAATGATGAATTCTATGCGTCTATGAAATGACGCAAAAAAAAAAAAAAAAAGAAAATCGCTCGATCACGCAAATTTGATCGTGGGAAGTCAAAATCGTGATTGGGATTAAAATTTGATTAATTGTTCACCACTACCCTAAACTGTCCCAGACTACGTCGAAAACCCTGATTTGAGACGCTTATCACCAATGCGATGTATACATGTCTCTAAAACCGGAAGAATACCGGCATGTACCACATATATATGTCTTAATAGGAATAATGATTATTACTGAAACCGCCTTTATCGGGATATCCAAACAGAACATGCTGTTTATGACCTGTATCAAATTCGGAATATTGTCATATTGGGAATAATAGTGGAATATTACTGTGCATGTACTCATTACTGCCTATCTGATATTTTGTTCTGGGACTGTTAGATGATGGATGCGAGACATGTCCCAGCCACTACCAAGTAAACCTGGAATCTATCTATCTATAATCTAAGTTTTAATTCCACGGGTACAGCGTTAATCTTTCCATCTGCTGCCAACACCTTTCAAACAACCCCCAATAAGAGCATGCTCAGGCATCTCTTCTAACTCCATGCATGTTTTAAATTATGAATACCAACTTTTGCCAACGGACGATTTAGAGTCCCTGTCTTTAGACACAACGGGCACAAGAACGTCTCGGGTTACGTATGTAACCCTTGTTCCCGAGATAGGGTACGCCTTCAGGCATAGTGTCCATCCTGTTGCTAAACCAAAATCAGCATACTGCTAATTATTAACATCTGGATCCGATGATATCGTCATCTTCTGTACAATATGTAATTGCTGCCTTACTTTGTGTGTACTTTAACCTTTTTGAGAGGAGCTGCTTGGGAACGCAACATTAGTTTCAGTGTAACTTGATAATAAAGTTTTATCCTATCTCATGTATTTATAGTTATATTTCCCAGTAGGTGTGACTCATTTTCTGTGGAAAGACACTGCTAACCCATTGAAAGAGTAACCACTGCACCTTCAGGCTCATAAGAAGCTAACAGCATGGAGTTCATTAAAGCAGATAGTTTCCCTTGTATGTCAAGTAAGAAATCACAAATTCTCCACTTTAAACGGCACATAATGTCACACCACTTGCTCCCATTAGGTGCTCTAATTCAAGGGTCTTCAACATTTTTTAAGCAAAGGACACCTTCAATGAAAGAGACAGATCAGGCGACCCTTACTATATTTATAAAATACAGTTGCATATTAATAAGGCCCTACAACAACTTTTAGGGTAGCCCAAAGCCTTTATAGATATGGGTGGTTTTGCAGAGAACATTAAGATATTCAAATAGCCTAATCATTGTTGGCATGATTTTATAAATACTGTAAAGTTTAATATTAAACACACACGTTAAACAGTTAATCCTTTGGGATGAAATGTATCTATGGATGACTATATTAGTGACTACATTACCTATAGGCCAGTAATTGTCGCTGGAGATTTATATTCGCTAATGATATGTTGGCATCATGTTAAGACTTTTTTAAACTTTCAAAAAGTAATGATTTGGAGCCCCCCCTGAAGGGACTCTGAGGACCCCCTAGGGCTCCTAGACCCTGTGTTGAAGATCCCTGTTCTAATGGTTCATTGATTAGTTGTAATCATCCTTTAATCATTTATCTTGTGTAGTATTTCACAGCAGCACATCATACTTTGCATCTTTTTTACATAGTTCAATAATTACTTGGTAGCTGTTGAAACATGTCTTGCCCCTACGATATAAAACTAACAGAAACCAAATCAGATAGGCTTAGATGTATTTATCAGAAAGATCTATACTCTAACAAGTTTTATAATAATTGAAGTAGCTTCCATTATATAAACCCACTATTACAACTAAAACCTGGTATAAAGCACATTTCTAAAATATGAATGCTTTGAATAGAATGATTGTACATTATATGTATGTACTGTATATACATTATATGCATGTATTATTTTTTGCAACAGCAACATGATCCATTCAAATGACCATATCTCTGTTTCCAACAAGCCCCCCAACCTTAAAATAAGTAATCTGTCATTGTGTAACAAAATGACGCTTGTAATAAGACACAGGCCTTACCAAACTTATCTCTTATTGTTTCTTAATGTAGAACAGTCCAGCATATTTAATGAAGTTGATGTACTTGCATTATTTTTGCAATCTTGGGTTGTACCCACATGGTTGAATGCACTCATTGTACATATCTTTGTATCAAAGCATCAGCTAAATAAATGTAATTTAATGCAAAACATAATTAAATCATAATGTGACCATACATTGCTGTGTGTCAGAGAAATCCATGGTGTTGGCTTCTTATGAGCCTGGGGTGCAGTGGTAAAGTTTCAATGGGTTAATGGTGTCTTTCCATGGAAAGTGAGACACACCTACTGGGGAAAAAAACTATAAAGATGTTCCAATGATAACGGCGCTTCTGAGGAAGGAATACTTGATAATATTCCAGTATATATTCTTATAAACATGTCTTGCTGAAACAGGTCTTGCACCTATGATATGAAAAACAAATCAGATATATGTATTTATCAGAAAGACCTTTACTCCGACTAAAACGTTTTATAATAATTAGAAGAAGTAGGTCCATTAGATAGGTGTGTCTCACTTTCCAAAGGTGATCTGCTAAAGTGAACAGATTCCAGGTGTGAAGGAGGCATGTCAGAGGGAGGGGTCACAGGTTTACTGACAGGATATAAGGAATCTCACAGCATCAGATCATCACACTGGAAGCTCCAGTTTGAAGACTCTCACACACAACTCCTCTGATCTACACAACTTCAACAGGTGAGAACAACCTGGGTGGACAGAGACAGAGGGTGACATGAAGAGATATGAATTTAGACTTTTACTGAACTGTGTAAAACTCAGTGTCAGATGAGAGTCAACAGGGTATTACTCTATTTCTGAGCCTCATAGACGGTCACTCAGTCTGTCTCTTTAAGTGCTGACGGCTGTGTTCACTTTCCTCAACAGGTTGGAGAAATGGCCTCAGATAATAAGAACGTTGCTGCCCTGGGTCGACCTTTCACCCTGGGAATGCTCTATGATGCTCGGAAAGATGAACTGATTCCAGGTAAGTGTTGACTACGTTCAAAATGTTTTTAAGTCTATCTTCACAGTTCTATTACAGAGATAAAAAATAACCATTCAGCCCTTATCCTAATCCTAACCCCTAACCCCTAACCCTATGAAAATCATCAGCAAATGCTTTGTAATTCTATTACGTAGATGTGGCCATTTATTAGTTAACTGTATTATGGATGTATGATAAATTGTTGGTATATTATCCTGCACAGAATATTTAAAATGTATTGTAAATACTGTTTTTTACGTTGGTGGAGCCATTTTAACAACATCCCTGGACTAGGGTTGCCCTATTTTCTTATGCTAACTTGTATATTGTTTTGATAACTTGTATTGTATTTTATGTAAAGCCCTTTGAGTTGCCTTGTTCCTGACATGTTTAAGTAAAGCTGCCTTGCCTTTGAAACCTGACTCTGATTGGGGATTGGGTCCAAATTAGTGCTGAACCATATTGTGTTTTAGCATCGACATCGCAATGTAGGCATGCACCATAGTCACATCGCAGGACGTTACGATGTTGACGTTGAAACTTTTTTGCTGCTTGATAGAAAAGTAAACTTCCACCGTTCTCCTTTTACATGATAATTACCGCGCGACCCTTCCCCTTTAAGACAGATAGCCATGTGGACAGCCCCTTTAAGACAGGTAGCCATGTGGACAGCCCCTTTAAGACAGGTAGCCATGTGGACGGCCCCTTTAAGACAGGTAACCATGTGGACGGCCCCTTTAAGACAGGTAGCCATGTGGGCAGCCCCTTTAAGACAGGTAACCATGTGGACGGCCCCTTTAAGACAGGTAACCATGTGGGCAGCCCCTTTAAGACAGGTAGCCATGTGGGCAGCCCCTTTAACCCTCCTAGCCCTAAGGCCATTTTTACAGTTCATTGTCCGTCTGGATTTATTTTATAAAAAAGCTTGTAAAACACCAACCCTGTTGTCTACAGTCAAGATATGAACATCATTTTTTTCAGGACAAACTGGGTTATTAGAATATTTGGGCTGCAGTGAGCTCACCTGCATGTTAAAAATGGTTGTAGGACCTTAAA
Organism: Percina caprodes; assembly: GCA_013375575.1. Lineage (NCBI taxonomy): Eukaryota > Metazoa > Chordata > Actinopteri > Perciformes > Percidae > Percina > Percina caprodes. The sequence goes on along the minus strand of JABXJD010001739.1, from coordinate 24,109 downwards.
GACAAATAAATAAACAAAACGGAACATGAATCTTCCAGATATGTATTGATATCACACACAGATCAGTAAAACCTAAGCCATTTTACTCTCTAAAACACTTCTCATATGTCTTGGGAGTCACATTGTGAAGAAATAATCATTATAACTTATACAGTTGACAAAATACATGCATTTTTTCAAAGAAAGTCAAGGCGCTTTTGCCCTCATGACATTTACTTATGCCAATAATCAACATAATAATGTCATATTTATTGATATTACACCCACAGCAATGCTACACAAGCAATTGTGTGTCTAAAACAGTTCTCCTATTGGCCTTCCATACAACCGTTTGGCCTTCCATACAGCCTTTTGGCCTTCCATACTCTTTGGGTGACGTTGTCTCCCATATATGGGCATGCACCCCATATATGGAGTCCTTGACTTCCGTACACAAAGGACGGACGGCGCTAAGCGGCAGAATTGAGCGAAAACGCGATGAATTTTGGACAAAAAGTGGATAAATCTTGGATGTAAAGGTATGGATTTAATGCTCAACGAACCCCAAAAAAGGCAGAAGTTCCAGGCTGGATAGAAAATCACCTGTTGAGGCTAGAAGGACCCGGAAAAGACCTCCGTAACCACTAACTCGTTAGCGTTTAGCCACAATTTTCGGCGAGTTTCTATGTGTTATGGATGGTTAATGATTGAACTATGAATCAGAGGTGCTTTTTAGGCTCGTGGGCGAGTCTCTCGGGTTCAGAGGGTTAAGACAGGTAACCATGTGGACGGCCCCTTTAAGACAGGTAACCATGTGGGCAGCCCCTTTAAGACAGGTAGCCATGTGGACGGCCCCTTTAAGACAGGTAACCATGTGGACGGCCCCTTTAAGACAGGTAACCATGTATAAAAGGCCCATACAGGAAGTTTTATTCTTGTTACCATACCCTCTTAATCCAGTAGTTCCTTAATTAAGTAGGCTAATGTCAAAAAATGAATCAAGCAATGAATATGGAAAAGTTTTGGGGAAATGCTGACAGAAGAATAAGCTGCAACATGTAGAAATTTAAATGATTATTATTTTTAGTACTCTGTGACTTTACATGAAAGGATTTTCCTGCTTCATCAGATGACTGATGGTTTTTCTATTTCTATAGGTTTGACATTGTGGGATGATAAAACTCTGCAAGGCAAGATAGCTGAAAGCCCTCAGCGCACCAGTGCTTTTCAGATTTCTGCCTCTGACTCCACTGAATCCAAGTGCAAGCTGCTGGATGTTGAAGCTTCTGAAGGCCAGTTTCCTGGGTGGACTGATAGAAGTCGGAGGATCTGCCAAGTATCTGAATGATCAGAAGAAATTCCACAATCAGAGCAGGGTGACGTGTCAGTACAAAACTACCACCAACTTCAAGCAGTTAAATATTGAACAACTTACTATTCAAACCCAACAGATGGATGTCATTAAGAAGAGCTCAGCAACACATGTAGTCACAGGCATCCTTTATGGGGCAAATGCTTTCTTTGTGTTTGACAGTGAGAAGTTAGATGCCAGCAGTGTTCAGGACATCCAGGGCAGCATGCAAGCTGTGATAAAGAAGATCCCTCATTTAATATTGAGGGGCAAGTTAAGCTTAAGCTGAATGATGAAGAAAAGCCTTGACCAATACCTTCTCTTGCAAGTTCTACGGAGACTTAATTCTTGATAGCAACCCTGCAACATTTGAAGATGCAGTGAAGGCCTACGTACAACTCCCAAAGCTACTGGGAGAAAAAGGAGAGAAGGCTGTTCCAGTGAAGGTCTGGCTGATGCCGCTGAAGAATTTCACCTCCGACGGTGCTGAACTGAAGAAAGAAATCAGCCATGGAGTGGTTGGGAAGGCGCAGAATAGTCTAGACAAATTAAGGGAAATGGGAATGAGATGCAACGATTCTCTGGAAGACAAAGTGGTGCAGCAGTTTCCTGTGATTCGAGAAGAGTTGAGCACTTTCCAAACATTGTGTGGTAGTTATGCATCTAACCTCCAGCAGGCTTTGGCGAAGAAACTTCCCTCCATCCGTGAAGGAAAAGAAGATGAGAGCTCCCTGAACCAACTGTTTGAAGACAGAGACAAGTCACCATTCAGTCAGGAAAAACTAACCAAGTGGCTGGATCGTAAAGAGAGAGAAATCAACGTCATCAGATCCTGTGTAGATACCATGGAGGGAACAAAGATCGTCCCAAATCAGACAGAGCTGGACAGAGTGGTTCTTGCTCCAGGTGTAGACGATGTGCTGTGCTTTGTTTTCACCTCAGTGAAAAAGGGTGATACCGACCTTGATGTGATGGCCGACCACTTGGGCGTTCCTAAATTAGGAAGCACCAATGAAGATCCATGGTTCTACTCAGCGGAAGTTTTCACCAAAATGAGAGAAAAAGCCAACGCTTTCAATCTCTTTGCCAAAGCACAGCAGAACAACAGTCGATTCCGTTTCCTCATAGCAGCCATAGCTAACAAGAACTACACAGGAGCGACCATCTACCATTACAAGAACGGCATTCTGGTCACTGAAGACTTTACAAAGCCTGTCCTCCCTCCTGTGGAGACCATCACAGACAGAAGAGATCTGATCTGGTGTAAGTTTGTTTCCATGCTTTTTTTAAATTTAAAAACATGCTGTAGTAGTAACTCTCCTCCAGAAACCTGTTTGACCATCAGAATAACTGATAACACATTTTTGTTTTGGTCTCTCCATCAGATGCCTGTGATCTCAACCTGGACCCAAACACTGTAAATGGCTGGCTCACTCTCTCTGAGGGAAACAAGAAGGCAACATGTGGAGAATGGCGGTCCTATCCTGAGCGCTCAGAGAGGTTTGATAAAAAGACTCAAGTGTTGTGCGTAGAAAGGTTATCTGGGAAACATTACTGGGAGATTGAGTGGAATCATTGTCCTGACGAATCAGTTTATGCTGCCGTTGCATACGGTGAAATTGAAAGAAAATCAGACAGTTTCAATGCTGAATTTGGAGGAGGAAATACCATATCGTGGTCTTTTGGCAAATATGCTAATTCTAGAAGTGGGGAACACTCACTTAACGCATGGTATAATGGTAAGGTGTGGAGCGGTCCTGTTCCCTCTGATAGCTGTAGCAGAGTCGGGGTGTATCTGGACTGGCCTGCTGGCACTCTGTCCTTCTACAGAGTCTCCTCTAACACACTGAGGCACCTCTACACCTTTCACACCACATTCACTGAGCCCGTTCACCCAGGATTTTGGGTTTATCATACATCCAACTATGTGCACCTGCGTCCAGTTAAATAAAAGCAATGACTTGTTAGATTCTTGGTCTGTAAATATGGATATGGGTTTACATTTGATCTTAAACATGCTTCACAAATGTAACCACTGCATTCAGACCCAGAGGGACCAGGAACTTTGATGTAATCAGGTGGCTGTGTGTGAGATTTTCTGTCAATATGTTCATGTTGATATGATGCGCAGCCTTCGTCTGAAACTGGTTACGACTTCACTTCCATTGCTTCATAGATAACAGATATACTTTCATTATTACATTTCTATTCTAATTCTTGATACTTAAAAATAAAGGGCTTATATTGATACACAATTGCATCATCATAACTAGTATGTTGAAATGTAACTCATAACTGATGTAAAAGAAAAAATGATTAACTTGTTTTGTTGGTGATGGGATATAAAGAAGCATTTTTGTTTTATTTAGCATTTAGTTTTTGTTTTTTTCTCTGTGCAGTATTTCTTTAAAATAGTTGTCTTTTCAGAACACAAGAGGAATCATTAAGTTTGTCTTTAAGGTCTGTACTTTGGGTTCAGTTAACGACTACTGTTGTGAGGAGAGAGTCACTGGGAACACATTTTTTATGTTAGATGTTGAGGACATTGCTGATGTTTATAGAGTTGAAGAAATGTAATTTCCTGTTAATCAGTTGATGGTTTGATGCCCAGCCTTCTTCTCAATCAGTTTAACCTTTCATCGCATGTTACATCACGGATAACTCTTTCTGTAACTTTGTTTTCTGTCTCCTGATACCTAAATATATTGAGCTTATAGCAATACATATCAATCAATACTTTGTTAATCCAAGTTATTATAACTCATAGCTCTAAAAGAAACAGGAGTCACTGTTAACACCATTTAGTTGCAAACCCTGTTGATGTTTTCCGAGATAAAGAAATGTCAGATTCCTGGGACACTGCAACACCTGTTGGATATGTTGACTCTCTTCTTGAGCAGAATATTCAATAAAGTGGAGACCTGACTTCACCACTGTGTGCTACTTTATTTCTTTTAGATTAAAAAGTTGACTGTACCAAAGATTCTAACCTTTATTGCTCATGATACCTTAGCATCTTTAATGCAAATAATCCTACAATGATAGAACATAACTCCTCAGAGGACTTTATATAACCTTCTTCTTCAGTGTCATAAGAACACAGATTAAAGTAATATTTGATAAGATCTCACATGGACTTTAACAGGATGGCTGCTGTTAACTATTGCTAAATTTATTTAAAGGTTTAGAAAACAATCTTCGGTTAAGTTTGTACTCCATTATGTAAGTAGAAGCTTGTTAGCTTAACTTGCTAATGCTAGCACATATTCTCAGTTACATGTTACTTTGTTCCGGCTTGTCATCGTTAAAAAAAAAAAAATTTAAAAAAATCTACAACCTATCCAGATAAATTGCGCAATCCGGATAGAGTGAATTTGATTGTGGTTGGATGACAAGTATAAACATGTACCATTCTGACACCCTATTGGTTTGTACGTGATCCATCGCACCGGCACATGACACAAATCACGTCACACTCCAACAAGGAAATAGCAGCCGTGTGTAGCCTAGCACCGAGATGTCCGTGGCGGAGACTCAAGAGAACTCGAGCGAAATGTCCCAACCAATCACCAGCGAGGAGGTTGGTAGCCAGGACGACCAGCCAACCCTTCTATATCCCTGGCCATACCTGCAAGATGTTTTTGAAATGGTTGGATGCAACAACAACTCACCGTCAAATATGAAGCAGCATATTGATGTTATTTTTTTCCCCTTACATAACTTTTATACTTAGTTTTGAAGTTGTTTTGAAACCAGTACTTTTACTTGAGTTGATACTTCTACAGCAGTTTTTTTAAACCCAATATCTATACTTCTGAGTAATGAATGGGACTAGTCATAGTATAGTATGTCGAAAAAATACAAAAGTCATAGTATAGAATGTTGAAAAAAATATAAAAGTCATAGTATAGTATGTTGAAAAAAGTCAAAATTCATAGTATAATATGTTGAAAAAGTACAAAAGTCATAGTATATATAGTATGTCCACAAAGGTCAAAAAGTCATAGTATAGTATGTTGAAAAAAGTCAAAATTCATAGTATAATATGTTGAAAAAGTACAAAAGTCATAGTATATATAGTATGTCCACAAAGGTCAAAAAGTCATAGTATAGTATGTTGAAAAAAGTAAAAAAGTCATAGTATAGTATGTCAAAAAAGTCTAATAAATAAATAATAAATAAAATATATAATATAAAAATAAATCTAATGGGGCGGTGCATGCTAGGAACTCTGCAGGGGGCCCAAACTTTAGCAGATGCCATTTTTTTGTTTTCTGTTATTTTGAAAGTGTACATGATGGAAATAAAATCTAACTGTTTGTGACATATACTCTGAATGTCTAATCTGTCATTTGATGCCTTTTGGAGATTTTTCCATCTTTTCTTGGCTTCTTTATGCACATTAATAAAAAATTTTTACCTGGGGGGCCTACACTTTCAAACCCCACTGTAGACTAGTGCAACAGCAATGAGGAAATACTTCCTTTTAAGGATGAACCTTGGACATTGGCCGGTGCCGTCTGGGACACTGATACAGATATACAGATGCTCTACTGTACAGATATCAAGTAGTTAGGTCTCTAGTTGGATTGGTTTGCCCTCATATGGAGATAATGCATAAAAATACATGTTTTATTTATTATTTTTTGGAACGAATATTTTAAACGTTATATTTGGACAATTTTGACAGCCCTACACTGAAAACGGTGCAGGTGATGCTAAAGTGTTAGCATGAAGCATTGAGGAGGACCGTGGTCATCTGTGTTCCCATCACATAACGGCTCTGTTGAGCAAGATGACAGTTTTGGGTACTCGTTTAAATTAACCAATTATTTTTTTTCCATTTTAATCATGATTAATTTGACATAACCAGTTGCACACAGTAGCCTCATCAAACTCTTCTCCTAGTCCATTGCTCAGACATTAATGAGTGTTATGGATTCAACTTTTTCCTGGTTTATCAATATCTAAAACGAAGGCACAAAAAAATCTGTTCCCAGGAGTTTTCACTTGAAGCCTCAAAGCAACAACTCAGAAATTGTGTAGCGGTGTAATGACACACACTGGATGTACAGAACATGGCCGTCTGCGTAGTCTTGGAGTATTTCCGTTCTCTCGTCAGCAGAAAGTTAATAGAGATCCTGATACAAACACGTCTATTCCCTCTCCTACTGACACCCAATGACCTCTGGAATCATGGGGAACATAATAATGTTACTCATGAAATAATGGTAAAAGGTGAAACAAAGGAAGGAGGTTTTAAAGTGAATCTGGCGTTGAATGAAAAGGGATGGAAGCAGCCGAAATAAGGATGAATAAGGAAGAAAGGAAGAGGAAGTAGATGGGAAAATGAGGGGAAGCTGATGAAACGTGCTGAGAAAAGAGGATGAGAAAGTCTGAATAGGTTTCACAGGTAATCTGCAGGTTTCATAACAAAGACTTTAAGATACGTTGGTGTTAATGCAGCCTTTAATCGAGTTTAAGAGCAATTTAAAGACCAAATTAAAAGAAGCAAAGCTCCGTGCTCCGGCCGGTTTCCCAGCCTAGTTGCGAGGCGATTAATGGGCAGAATAACTGAGAGGACGGCAGGTTACCCCCGGGCGACCAGCGCAGGTCAGATGTGAGTGCAAGAATATAATTGTCTTATTATCTAAAAAGGAAGTTTCAAATCTTTCCAAAATGTCTCAACTTTGTTACTATACTCCAGCTCTATAGATCCACGTATCTAGTGTTTCAATCATGTTATGACAAGCCAGCCTTCTTTGAGAATTCTTGTAACCCTCGTGTTGTCCTCGGGTGAAATTTGACCTGTTTTTGACAGAAAATATTGGGGAAAGACAAATGTTAGGAAAAGTAAGAAAAACAATGAAAAAAACTGCCAAAAACATACCTACAAATTTTAGAAAAAGCTCCAAAAAAGTCAAAAATAGTGACCAAAACCTTGAAAAAGTCACAAAACGTCAGGAAAAAGCCATAAAAATGGTGAAAAAATTGACCAAAAAAACAACATAAACGTTTTTGGGAAGACGACGCAAGGGTTATTGATTGTGGGATTTTTTTTACCTAAAAGATAGGCTGCATTAGTAATAATTATTCTAAATTCCTGTGTTGAATTTGATTATTTGGCTAAAGATTTCTGTCTTTCTATCTACCTTGCTAAAAACCGCTAAGCTTTATGCAAATACTTGCACACATATGCAAATGAGTGCATGATGTCACCATGGGCCACAAACTTCATAACATGATTATAACCGCTGTAAGTCACCTTATGCTTTGTGTGTGGAATCATGAGACTTTAAGCTTTCTAATCATGAACGTGTTTATGAAGATTTAATGCTTGCAATTTATGAGTGAAGAAAACATTTTCTCAAATGGTCCCGGAACTGGTTAACAACATGTCAACAACACGGTAATAACACGTTAACAACATATTAATAACATGTTAATAACACATTAATAACACGTTAACAACACATTAATAACACTGCAATATACAACTATTATAAATGCATTAAATTCATATTCCTTCATAGATAATATACAACATCCCACACATACACACATACACACACATACACACACACACACACACACAGGCACACACACACACACAGACAGACAGACACACACAGACACACACACACAGGCAGACACACACACACACACAGACACACACACACACACACACACAGACACAGGCAGACACACACACACACACACACACAGACACACACACACAAGCACACACACACAGACACAGACAGAAACACACACACAGACACACACAGACACACACACAGGCAGACACACACACACACACAGACACACACAAGCACACACACAGGCAGACGCACAAACACACAAACACAGACAGACACACACACACACAGAAGCACACACACACACACAGGCAGACACACAAACACACACACACACACACACACAGGCAGACACACAAATTCACACACACAGGCAGACACACAAACACACGGACACACACACACAGACAGACACACAAGCACACACACATACACAGGCAGACACACACACACATTCAAAATGATTAGTAATAATCTCTAATGTTATAATGTTGTAATAACATAGTAATGTTAAAAATGTTAAACTATTAAATCAATGCCCCCCCCACAACAACATCCTGACAAGATCAACTAACCCAATATATATATATATATATATATATATATATATATATATATATATATATATATATATATATATATATATATTATTATAATAATAACATATTATTATAGTATTATAATAATATCATTATAATTATATTATACTATTATATTATTATAAAATAATATTTGATTATAGTATTATAATAATAGTATTATTATGATATTATATTGTTATTATATAATTATATTATTATATTGTTAAAATAATATATTATTGTATTGTAAATTGAGTATTTGTCTTATTTCCCATTATTTCTGTTTGTCATGTCTGTAATCTATGTGTGTGTGTGTGTGTGTGTCTGTGTGTGTGTTCATATAGTGTGTGTGTGTGATCATTAAGTGTGTGTGTGTGATCATATTAACTGTGTGTGTGTGTGATCATTTTAAGTGTTGTGTGTGTGTGTGTGTGTGTGTGTGTGTGTGTGATCATATTAGTGTGTGTGTGTGTGATCATATTAAGTGTGTGTGTGTGTGTGTGTATATGTATCTGTGTGTGTCTGTGTGTGTATATCTATATATGTGTGTGTGTCTGTGTGTGTGTGTGATTGTGTGTGCATTTGTGTGTGTGTGTCTGTGTGTGTGTGTGTATGTTTGTGTGTGTGTCTGTGTGTGTGTGTCTGTATATGTGTGTGTGTGTGTATGTGTGTGTGTGTGTGTGTGTGTGTGTGTGTGTGTGTGTGTGATCATATTAAGTGTGTGTGTGTGTGTGTGTGTGTGTGTGTGTGTCTGTGTGTGTGTGTGTGTGTCTGTGTGTGTGTGTGTGTGTATCTCCTCACAGCAACTACAGCAGCACAGAGCATCAGCAGCAGGACGCTGAGCACTGAGCAGCTGACTTTGAAGAAGGTGGAGTAGATCCCAAAGGGCTCCACGTAGACCACCACCGTCCTCACACTGATCACCATATGGGTCAGTAACTGCACACCAGTACCCCCCCACGTCCCCCACCGAGACATTAGAGATAACCAGGGTCCCATAGTCCACCTTCACTCTGCTCATGCTCGGATCAAGCCCTACACTAAAGACTCTTCCCTCTGTTCGGTCTGACTTGATGAACCCTAAATGCCCCCTACCCTCCCCCCTACCTGTGCACCTGATAGTGACATCATCTCCCTCTGAGAAGAGCTCTACACACTTTCCAATAAGTGCCAATAAATCCCTTGATGATAATTAGGGGCCGAGCAGCGAAGCTTTTTTTGGTTTTGGCCACAGACACAATGTCACTGAGCACTGTGTTCTGTGGATTCTTCAGGACACGTGATAAGTTCAAGAAAGGGAACATTTGTATTTTTAGGGACACCTGTGACACCTGTCTATAGCCTAATTTGATCTTACAGTGTTGTTACACTGTACTTGCTTTTGGATCATTACAAAAAATAATGCAAAGTGATTATCTTAAAATAAGAGATATAGTGTCTCTTGCATAACATACATTATGAACAGGTATCTAAGTGGTCTTGAAGAAGCTTCTATTCTGTCTTTCATTTGGACTCGGTCCTGACTAGTTCTGGTCTTGGACTTGACAAAGGTTGACTTGACTACACCACTATTCCTCTTATCATCAAACTGCTTTACTTCATTTCTATCCTGTAAAAGTCAACAGCTCCATCTTCTGGCGAGTCAGCAGAGCATTTCTTGAATAAGTGGGGACCCGTATTGTCAGTCCAGATTACATCACAGAGTGTAAAACATCAATAAAAAGACAGGACATCACATTATGAATAAATCTAATTTATTATCCTATTTCATGCTACTTACAGTGGGGGTTGAAAATTTGGGCACCCCAGGTAAAAGTTTGTATTAATGAGCATAAAGAAGCCAAGAAAAGATGGAAAAATCTCCAAAAGGCATCAAATGACAGATTAGACATTTGTATAATATGGCACAAAATGTTAGATTTTATTTCTATCATTTACACTTTCAAAATAACAGAAAACAAAAAAATGGCATCTGCAAAAGTTTGGGCCCCCTGCAGAGTTAATACCTTGTACTGCCCCCTTTGGCTTTATGCCAAAGGGGGCAGTTATTTTTACCTGGGGTTAGCTACAATTAAATCTGATTGTTTATTTATAAAGGATTTTAAATAGCTACCCATCAGCTTTCACATCATTTCTTTTCTTCCCTATGATTACAGTGTAGATGTTTGTCTGAGAAACTCTAGATAATCTTTTCAAACATAATGTTGTTTAAATTCTTTCCAAAGAACATCATAGTGCTTTATATACTTGTGTCACAGAAACAAGAAATGTTATACACTATCAAATATAAATGGCACTTTTGGCAAACCTGTGTTCTTTTCCTCTACTAGACAGGAAAGTGTGGCTGTTTAGGGAAATTTTTTCTCTGTGCTCTAACCAAACAGAGACATAAATACTCTAAATGCTCTTTTGTTGTGTTGGGATGAAATGTTCCAAGTGTCATACGTGAGTGAATTTCAAGCTTGCATTAAACTGGGTGATTACCTAGAAACAGTATCTGGTGCTTATGACTGTCTTTGATGAAGTGAAAAAAACAGTTTCCATGGTAGCAGTCAATAACCCCATTGGAGTGTGTTGCTCTTTCATTTACTTTTGGGTGTACTATATTTCTCAGCTCTGGGATGAGTGTGATTGGCCACATTTGATATATTTTACATACCCAAGGACATTTCCAATAAATCCCTTGATGATAATTAGGTGATTTTGGCCACAGACACAATGTCACTGAGCACTGTGTACTGTGGATTCTTCAAGACACGTGATAAGTTCAAGAACGGGAACATTTGTATTTTTAGGGACACATTTGACACCTGTCTATAGCCTAATTTGATCCTACAGTGTTGTTACACTGTACTTGCTTTTGGATCATTACAAAAAATAATGCAAAGTGATTATCTTAAAATAAGAGATATAGTGTCTCTTGCATCACATACATTATGAACAGGTATCTAAATGGTCTTGGAAAAGATTCTATTCTGTCTTTCATTTGGACTCGGTCCTGACTAGTCCTGGTCTTGGACTTGACAAAGGTTGACTTGACTACACCACTATTCAGCTTATCATCAAACTGCTTTACTTCATTTCTATACTGAAAACTACAAGTCAACAGCTCCATCTTCTGGCGAGTCAGCAGAGAGTAATAACTGGTAGTTTAAGTTTGCAGATAATGTAGCTGAACAATGATTGTTGCGTGGCACAGGCTGCTATGATAAGGGGGTTTCTGCACGCATCTGTCATCCAAGTGGACCGAAAAGTGGACCACCAAAAAAAGGACTCAGGCTTTACCACCTGCCTCATTTAGTTTGGTTGAATCACACTCGGGTTGGTTTCCCCCTTTTCAACATGTCATTATTGTCTCTTGTCATTTCACATCAGTGGGAAAAATTGATAAAAAGACACAATATTACATTGTGAATATGTCTGTTTATTATCATATGCCACTTTACATAAATCTCTATGCTATGTAACATTAAATAAATGACAATTGTGATGATTTTCTAATAAAACTGATTAACAATTGCAATCCATTATACTTTACATAATTTGTTAAACTTGAACTTTCTCTGTCATATGATTACATGTTTCTCTGGAAATGTGACTGCAATGATCTGATGAACTGGAGATAATCCTGTCTTTTCAAATAATCTATTTCTCACAACAGGACTTCATAGTGCTTTAAATAATTATGTCATTAAGACAATATACTGTATGTTAAACAGGGATCACATATGAATGACACTAAATTGAAATGATAACAACAACTTTGTAAAGGGCCCAAGATCTTTTTGTCCTGACAGTTTTATGTGAAACACAACTACAGTCCACAGCTGATGTTTTTCTATACTTGATGGGAAAGTGGGGCTGTTTTTCTTTTTTATCAGTGAAACAGAGGCCGAGCAGGCCGGGGATTTCTGTTTGCAACAACATCGACATAAATCACAGAGATGATGCTTTGAGGAAACACAGAGACATAAATACAAAGCTTTCATAGCGCTTTTGTTGTGTTGGGTTGAAATGTTTCATGTCACTAGTGATTACCTAGAAACAATATCTGGTGCTTATGACTCTTTCTTTAAATGCAGCAGCATCAGAGAGACACAGTACACAACAAGATAAAGCTGAAGAACAGGCCTTTCAATGGTTGATCGTACACAATTTACACTTAAAGACAGGAAAGTATATCTTCAATTTCTCTATTTCATAACTCATTCACTGAACAGCAGGAACATATTCATTCATTTAATCCTTAGACCGAGTCTGATCTCAGTCCCTCGACAGCCTCTCTACAGCATGCTGGTCTCACGGGAGCCAGGCTGCAGTATCTGAAGAGTAACTATGAGTTTAACTGCTTTTCTAAACCAGGGGTAAAGGAAGGCATAGATCACAGGGTTTAGACTAGAGTTACAAAAGAACATAAAGAGAACATAGGATGTAGATAAAGCATTGACCAAGCTGTCACCTGCAAGAGAGACACAGTAAAATGGACAGTAACACATTAGAAACACAACTACCAGAACACCAAGAGTCCTGGCTGCTTTCAGCTCTGATCTCTTTGCCTTTAGAGTCACTGCCAGCTGGAGTGTGACAGCTGTAATGTGAGAGCGCATGGCACGAGCCTGAGACACAGCTACGGCAAATACTCTCAGATACAGAGCAATGATGAGAAGAACTGGAACAATAAAGGACAAAACAAGATCCATTAGTCCTGTGAAATAGTCAATGATCAACAAACATTCTCCGTAGCAGGAATTATGCCTCCCTGGTTGAGTCAGGTCATCCTTCACAAAGAAAAAGCTGTAGGAAGCAGAATAGAGCCAACACAGAAAAACACTGAGTTTAACTTTGTTCACAGTGATTCTGGTGTTGTAATGCAGAGGGTCACAAATAGCCACATAACGGTCAACTGATATGAGCACTACATCACCTATTGAGGATACAGTAATGATGATTGAAAGATAATTATAAAGAAAACACACAAAGTCACCAAGAAACCAGCAGGATGTTTTTTTGAGGATTTCCCCCGGCATCAGCACGAGGCCCACTAGAAAGTCTGAGACAGCCAGAGAGAGGAGGAGGATGTTGGTGGGGGTGTGGAGCTGCCTGCAGGGAAAGAGAAAAGTATCACTAAACCAACAACACTGACAGAACAACCCTAACCAGTTCTCAAAATTAAAAATATAAAAAACATATTAGTTTAAATATTTTTCAATCCACCACATCAGTAAGAGTAGACAATTAAAATGACTTGGTTGAGAAAGAAAGCAATGATTAATATTGGTAAGAGAGTAGACATGAACAACAGTCTCTGGCATCAAAGTCAGACATTTGGAGCAACATCATTCAGAACTAACTCAAAGACAATTCTTCTAAATAAACAGCAGCTGTTCACGTTTTAGAGTTACACATCCTGTAGAGAGAAGCAAAGAAGTTAATATTTACCTGAAGTGGGAGATAGAGATGATGATGAGCAGGTTGAGAGTCACAGTGGTCAGAGAGATGGAGTAGCACACACTGTAAATGAGCAGTGTTTGGGGCCAAGGAGACGAAGGCTTCCTGCAGGAGGTGTTAGGGAACTGTGGAAAGCAGAGCTCTGCTCCGTCCTCAACCTCCATCTGCAGAGGTCTGCAGATAGCTGCAGCTCTAACCTGAGTCATGGAACTGATTTATCTCTCTCTCATTCTCTTCATCCCCTCCTCTTTCTCAGTCCCTGTTTGACTCTGATGCCCCTCCTCCCTCACTCTGCACATCCCACCATCATCTTCATCACTCTCTGTAACCCTGCCTTCCTCACTGTTTCTCTATCCAATCTCTCTTATGTCATTTTCTACCCTTGTTTCCTTTCCTTTGTCCTATGTATTAAAAACTTTTCAAGTCACTAAAACAGTAGTGTTGCATTTCCAGCTCTATCTCTACAGCCATGTGGAGTAAGGTCTGGCTACACCACAGATGCATTCTGGGATAGGAGAAAACAACACTCTGTTTGCATATCCTTAACCCAATCACAAGTAACTCAGGAGACGCTAAGATCTGGCTGCAGAGACTGTGACGGTGGTCTCGGGAAGGAAGTTGTTTAGGTGATACTTTTGCACCTGGCAAATGAAAACGCCACATACAATAATCAATCAAGTTAAATCACACAATACAGTAACGTGAGCTATGTAAATTAGCTGGGCACACGGTAAAAACATCATGTGGTCTTACCGCCATGTGTACTTTTTCCATAGCAATCCCACCAATAGGCCCAGAAAACTCTACTGGATGACTTGAATCAGCCAGTTGAAGACCAACAATGTTTCCTCTCTAGCATTTAGCTGAGTGAAGCAGCAGTGAAACCATTCACAACTGTGGCTAAGCTGTGTCCTTCTCCCCAGCTGACCAGATATGGTCACTTCTGTCTTTAAAATACCAAGATAGTGTTGGCCAAAAGGCAAGCTGCTAGCATCAAAACAGCAGTCAAACCAAAGGGTGAATTCACTGATGCACCGTCCACTATATCAGCCAATCAGCGTCTGGTGCAGAGCTACTGGCAGCTAAGGGCATGGTTTAGGTGTGTGTGCTGGGCCAGGTATCTTGCTTTCATTTTGCAATCATGTCATCAATATGTGACGTTGGATAGCAATTAAACTTTGACACAGAGTTCAGGTATCGGAAATCAATACAAAACCGTATTGTGGCATCCTTTTTTGGAACCAACACCACTGGATTACACCACTCACTTTTGGAGCGCTCGATGATCCCCAGAGACAGCATCAGGTCCACTTCTTTTTATAAGGACAACAGGAGGCGCTCTGGGATCCTGTAACTCATTTGTTTAACTGGAGCCTCCTCCTTCAACACAATATCATGCTCCACCATATTTGTGCGACCTGGGTATTCTTGAATTATTTGACAATTACATAAAGCTTTCAGCTGATTTTGTTGATCAGCTGGCAGATGATCCATCTCAGGTTTTGTCGGAGCTGCTGAGGGCAGATACTGGTCATATTCCACTTCTTCTTCCTCCACAGCTCTGATCAGCAATACCTCTGCCCTCCTCTCAGGTCTTTCAGCCAACTCCTTTAGGAGGTTCACATGCAGCACCCTGCTGGAAAGTGGTCGGCTTGCAGTAGTGTGGTGGTGGCTCCAAGTTGCTTCTCCACCTCAAAGGGTCCCTGCCATTTTGCAAGAGGTTCGCTGTCACTGGTAGGCAGCATGACTAGGACCGTCCAACCTGGAACAAAGGTCCTGCCATGCCGACTTATTATAACATTCTTTCTGGTACTGCTGGGCCTGCGCCATGTGCTGCTGGGCAAGTTCTGTCATCTTCTGTAGCCTGTCTCTTAACAACAAACGAGATGATGTTAACACCTCCCTCCCTCTGCTGGTCCTCTTCCAAGGCCTCACTAAGCAAGGTCAGTGGTCCCCTTACCTCATGACCATACAACAGTTCAAATGCAGAAAACCCACTGGAGGCCTGTGGTACTTCCCGGTATGCAAGCAGGAGGTAGGGTAGCCATTGATCCCAATCAGAACCAGTGTCATTAACAAACGTACGGAGCATTTGTTTGAGGGTCTGATTGAACCGTTCTGTCAGTCCGTCCGTCTGTGGGTGGTAGGGGGTTGTTTGCACAGTCTTGATGCCAAGCAGTTGGTAAACCTGTTTCAGAAGCGTGGACATAAAGTTAGTGCCTTGGTCAGTTAAAATCTCACGAGGGAAACCAGCTCTAGAGAAGAACTGGACCAAGGTGAATGCCACAATCTTTGCTTTGACAGATTTCAGGGAAACACTTCTGGGTATCTAGTAGAGTAATCTGTGATCACCAACATGTAGCGGTTTTCCTTTTTTTTTTTTTTTCAACTGGACCAACAATATCTATACCAAGACGCACAAAGGGAGTGCTAAAAATGGGGAAAATCCATTTGTATTCATGTGTGTAATTTGATGCAAAGCTTTCTCATAACACAATCATATCTAACTGCCGACCAGTCAGGTGAAAGTTGCCGGTGTTTTTCACCAGGCGCGTCTGCGCAGCGTTACGGAGGCGCTCCAAGCCACACAAGCAATCACGGGCATTAAAGTCAATGTTTGAGAGCTTCATCATGGAGAGAGGTTCATCTCGGCTTTTATTCACCAGGACAGCAAGGGGAGAGAGGAGGAAGACATGCCGGTACTTGCTACAGGTCGAGTTAAACCCCGGACTTCTGTATTGAGGAATAAACCTCTTTTTATGGTTGAATGCCATAACAATTGATCTAACCAGGGGTCCCACTTATTAATTTTCAAACAACACATGATTCCCAGTTACTCGGGAAAAGTCCTGTGATTGATCCAGTTTGACCCATCCAACACCCCAACTTGCCATTTTTTTTCAGAATTTGGCGCTCTTATACTTCCTGCACCTTTGGATGGGCTCCAGCCGATCTACAACCCTAACTCTCTTTACCTGCTGAATCCTCTACTATATTGACCAACTAGTCTCTGACTTCATCTATTTGCTGCTGAGTTTTTAGAGAGTACTTAAAAGGACGCTGATCATCAGAGTGAACAAAACATTAATGTTTTTGGCCTTAAAAACCAAAAAAAACAGAGTAAAAAACACTCTTTAGAAATTAGAGGAGCTGCAGAGTCGGGAGATAATTCTCTGTGGATTTGGGACTGGCAGCAACCCCTCTCACATTACACATGCTAATTGAATCCCTTTTTTGTTAAAGATCTAGACAATTTCGATAAATTAAATAATTGTACTCATGTCAGACACAATAAACTGAAAAAAACAGTCCTGTAATTAGTTAGTAATGATTGCATCACATGTTGATGAGTTCATGCTGATGCTTGTTTGTCTTCACACCTCTAATTGCAGACACCTCATTGGTTGAGATGTCATTAGGTGTGAACAAACTTCCTGTCCAGAGGGGGTTCAGCACACCGCCTTTAGGAGCCACTAATGGGCTGTAAGACATTGTTAACAGAGAGGCAGATTACATCTCCCGGGACCTGCCTGTTTGTGTCTAATGATGCACACTATACACAACAGAGTGAATGGTCATTTAGCCCCTCAAACACTGATCTATAGGGAGATGAGCCGCTGTCGCCAACTGTCCCGTTAACGTCTATTTTTACTGATACTGATTTGACTGATCCTCATCTTTCTGTCGGTTGATGGTTTTATCCTGCCTCTTTGCCCCAGTGATGTGCCCCCACCTTTTTTAGCTAAATTCTAGGAAATTACAGACTTGGTTAGAATGTGAAAAGAACGATACTAAGTCACTTAATTCTCATTGGCCGGGCATTGACATTGGTCGCCTGGTACACGCCTGGCTGCATCATATGAGGAGCCTTCATTCATTTTCATTTAGGCCACAGACACACGTTGTAGTAAGTATTCTTCAGGACAAGTAAAATGTTCAAGAATGGGAACATATTAAGTATTTTAGTGACCCCTGTGTTGCTTGTGGCTCAGTGGTAGAGCGGTTGCCTGCCAATTGGAAGGTTGTTGGTACTCCCGGCCCTGCAGTGCCATGTCGAAGTGTCCTTGGGCAAGACACTGAACCCTGAGTTGGAGTGTAAATGTGTGTGAGTGGTTATCTGATGAGCAGGTGGCACCTTGTACGGCAGCCTCGGCCACAGTGTATGAATGTGTGTAAATGGTGAATGGTTCCTGTGCTTTGTGTAGTTGTTAAGACTAGAAAATGCTATATAAATACAGCCCATTTGTTAATAAAGTTAATAATATGGCCTAATGTGATCCTACAGTGCTTTGTGAAAATAATAATGCAAAATCTGGATGCCTTCAGGATATTAAAATCTGGATGAGCTGTAATTTGCTAATGTTAAACTCAGATAAAACTGAAGTTATTGCTCTGGGGCCCAATCACCTCTGTGACGCATTATCCAAAAAGAAAATTACTCTGGATGGCATCACTCTGGCCTCCAGCACCACTGTGAGGAATCTTTGATCAGGACATGTCGTTTAATTCTCACATAAAGCAAATTTCAAGAACCGCCTTCTTTCACCTACGTAATATTGCAAAAATCAGGAATATCCTGTCTAAAAATGATGCAGAAAAACTAGTCCATGCATTTGTTACTTCTAGGCTGGATTACTGCAATTCTTTATTATCAGGCTGCTCGAAAAGTCCATAAAGACTCTTCAGCTGATCCAGAATGCTGCAGCACGTGTTCTGACAGGAACCAGGAAAAGAGATCACATCTCTCCTGTTTTAGCTTCTCTGCATTGGCTTCCTGTAAAATCCAGAATAGAATTTAAAATCCTTCTTCTCACCTACAAAGCTCTTCATGGTCAGGCACCATCTTATCTTAAAGAGCTCATAGTACCTTACTACCCCACCAGAGCACTGTGCTCCCAGAATGCAGGGTTACTTGTGGTTCCTAGAGTCTCTAAAAGTAGAATGGGAGCCAGAGTGTTCAGCTATCAGGCTCTCTCCTGTGGAACCAGGTTCCAGTTTGGGTTCGGGAGGCAGACACCGTCTCTACATTTAAGAGTAGGCTTAAGACTTTCCTCTTGATGAAGCTTATAGTTGGGCTGGCTCAGGAGAGTCCTGATCCTTGTCCTACACATTCCTTGTCAAGTTACTTAAACAGTAGTCTTGCATTTCCAGCTCTATCTCTACAGCCATGTGGAGTAAAGTCTGGCTACACCACAGATGCATTCTGGGATAGGAGAAAATTTTTGCATATCTTCAACCCAATCACAATAGACCTGGAAGACGCTAAGCTCTGGATGCAGAGACGGTGGCTCTGCTAAGTATTCTCGGGAAGGAACTTGTGCATCCCGGAAAAGAAAATGCCACACACAATAATAAATGAAGTTAACTGTTCACACTATACAATACAATGTTTTTTTTTTAATTAGCTGGACACACGCTTGATCGTTATTTTTGCTTACCAGAGTAATGCCCTGCAGACTTTTTCCATAGCAATACCAACAATCAGCACGGATGTCCATGTTTACACCTCGGCAAAAAGTCTGATGGGTGACTCACATGAACTGGTTAAAAATCTGCGATTTTCCCTCTCTAGCATGTAGCTTAGTGCAGCGCCAATGAAACCATACACGATGGTGGCTATGATGCATCATTCTCCCCAGCTCTGCCCTCTTGTCCCAATATGGTATATAATATTTCTGGCTCCAAACTAGCAAGATAAAAAATGCTAACTACTAGCTTTATAAGTCCACAAGCCAATGGGAGAAGTCTCTGATGCTACGTCCATTGTATTAACATTCTATGGTTTGTGTATGAGCCACCTAGGCCCAGCCAATCAGCGTCCGGTCCAGATCTACTGGCATGCAGTGGGCAAGTTACTTTTAAAATGTAATAGATGACTATTTTCTGTCATTTGAGAGTAATTGGAGATATTACAATATTGTAATGCCTTCCATTACTTTTGTGTTTTCTCCTTAACTTCTTACGGGATATGACCTCTACTCTCCGGCTAGGTAGCCCTGTGTTTTGGGACTCAAACATACTTTCCGTAGCTATATGTACGAATGGTTGATGAGAACGGCCTGTCTAGTTTGAACCTGCCGGGCCATCTCAGTGTCTCGACGGCTGCCTCAGTAGTTTTTATTCTGTTCCATCAGCACCTCACTTCCTCCGGGCCCGTGTAGATCTATGGAACTTTCTAGACATGCCCCAGATACCCCCAGATACCCTGGATTCATGTTAAGGCTTTCATTTTGAAAGAACTTTCAAAACAAACTTTTTTGTTCCCAGTCCATCAC
The DNA here is from genome assembly GCA_013375575.1 of Percina caprodes. NCBI lineage: Eukaryota > Metazoa > Chordata > Actinopteri > Perciformes > Percidae > Percina > Percina caprodes. Next base: position 3,876 of record JABXJD010001739.1, on the reverse strand, counting down.
AGCTGGCAAGGCTGAAAACCAACATTGATTGCCCATGACATCACTCAGACAGCACTGTAAAAACCAGCATCATTATCTGAGGGCATTATTACCATGTGGCTCAGAACACTTTGAAATCCATTGTCAGTTAACACAGTTCATTGTTACATCTACAAGTGCAAGGTAAAACTCTACCATGCAAAATGATAGACATATATCAACAACACCCAGTAACGCCACTGGCTTCTCTGGGCCCAAGCTCATCTGAGATGGACTGACACAAAGTGGAAAAGTGTGCTGTGGTCTGACGAGTCCACATTTCAAATTGTTTTTGAAATCATGGACATTATGTCCTCCGGGCCAAAGAGGTAAAGGACCATCCTTATTGTTATCAGCGCAAAGTTTGAAAGCCAGCATCTGTGATTGTACGGGTGTGTTATTGCCCATGGCATGGGTAACTTGCACATCTGTAAAGGCACCATTAATGCTGAAAGGTACATGAAGTTTTAAAGCAACTTTGGAGCAAATGTGCTGCCATCCAAGCAACATCTTTTCATGGACATTGCTGCTTATTTCAGCAAAACAATGCCAAACCACATTCTGCACATGTTACAACATGACCTTACTTCCTGCTTGTCTCCCATCAAAATAGCGCTACAAACCTAACCCTTTTTATCTGCTAAATCATCCACAACATTCACCAGCTCGTCTTTAACTGTGTCTTTGTGCTGCTGAGCAGCACCACACTTTGGTACAGCGGGTATTTAGAAAGTGTGCTCATGAAAACTGTAAAATTAAGAAAATAGTAAAGTTTTGGGCCTTAAAACCCCAAAATCAGTGAGTTAAAACCCTTTGTGAAGCTGAGAGGATCTGCAGAGTCGGGAGATAATTCTCTGTGGATTTGTGACTGACAGCGACCTATCTGACATCACACATGGTAATTGAATCCCTTTTGATTATTAAAGATCTAAAACATTCAGATTGATTAAATTGGATTATTATTCACAATATCAACTAAAACATCACTGTTCAGTAATGGTTGCATCAGATGTTGATTTTTTTCATGCTGTCTTCACACCTTTAATTGCAGTGACACCTCATTGGTCGAGATGTCATCATCTGACTAACTATACAGGTGTGAACAAACTTCCTGTCCAGAGGGATCAGCACCGCCTTAGGAGCCACTAATGGGCTGCAAACATCGTCATAGAGAGGAGAAATCTCACGGACCTTGTGTGTATGACGAGGATCACTAAACCAGCTAATTAAGTAAATGGTCATTTTAGTTCATATTTATTTTAAAATAATAAGAAAAACACACTTATATCAAATAAACACTTGTATGATGATGTATTGAGAGGTCCAGAGCTAGTGGCAAAACTATTTTTGCCAACTCTTTCATCTACTTGCACTCCACCAACCCCCCCATTTTCTCCTGGGAGACTGCTGTTTTCATTGCCTCTGCTGGTTTCTCCTGTGGTGAAACCTCCTGTATTTCTCCCAATTTATGATACATTTTCACAATTTCTTCCTTTTGTCATATTAACTATTTTTGGCACAACACAGCGAGTTTAACCTCTAAGACTCTAAAGGTGTACAGTTTCCACCCAGACAACAATACAGCTACAAACAAATGTCGCCATGGCATGCATGTGACGTGGAAGGATAGAGAGCCTCTTCCTTCTTTGAGGAAGAGAGAAATGTAGACTAAACAAAATACTCAAGCCAGAAGCTTATATATCTGCAATCTTTCCTGAAAATTAAGACTAGTTTGGTTTCCATTGAAAATGTGCCTGTTTGGGACGGGCCTATTGCTTGGCCTCTGGTATTGCTGCTTGCAGCTTTCTCGAAACCATTGTGCACCAAAACTACCTGCAAATGGACCCCAAAGGACTGTATATGCAACCAGTATGATATAGTGTCAGCAAAAAGGCTTTTATTGAGTTTCCTCTTAATAAAATGCCCTAAATGAATTTTATTTATTTATTAATATCCAATATCCAACACTGTCCAAACGGCTCCAAGTAACCCTAAATAACTAACTAACCCAAATACAGGTTCATAGGGTACCCAGGAAGCGTGTGAAGTAAATCGGATGAATGGTTCTGAGATATTTAAGACAATGTACGCACACACACACTACACAGGGTCACATTCAACGTCACTTGCGAACCAGAGGGAAAGTAACATTTGATGAACAGATGAACGCCATTTTCTCAGACGCTGATTGGTAATGTGCAAAGGAATTTGAATCATTCTCGTACATTTCAAATAGCTACACAAATGTAGCTATTTGTTATGCAACAGCAAAGACGGATGAAGACGTGTTAACATCACAACACTGTGTAGACCTAGCAAGGATTCTATATTTGATATTGGCTTCGCCCATGAGTTTGCTTAGATACTATCAAGTTGGAAACATATGGAGACCAGACATTTCCTAACGTGATTTCATTCCTCTGTGTGAGGAGCAACAGGAACACTTGCTATGTGCAAGAATGTCAAGTCTCTTACCAGATGAAATGGTTTTGTTACCTTAGACTCTTGCAACAGGAGAAATCGGAGCTTTCTCTCTCCAAGAGTAGTGTCTCATTCACCGAGGAGCAGCACCACATGTGGGCGTGGCAGGCCGCCTAAAGTATTTGGTGCCTGTGTGTAATATGATACATTTTTTTGTTTTTGTTTTGGGGTGGCTCTGCAAAATTTCTAGGCCTCTGTGTAGAACTGAAGGCACATCTGTGATTTGGTATAATGTGATGTCATTGGTTTGCTACCAACGCTAAGGATGCTTTTTGTTGTCGGCAGATTTGGACTTTGGGGGAGACTAATGGATGCTCCTCATTTGTACCATAACAGAAATCTAATGTTTTATCAAATCGTGTTAAGCATGCTTGTTTACTTTGACAATAAAGCAAGCACATCAGTCAAAGAAAGCTACAGCGATGGCTGGGAATCAAACCCAGATGAACTGCTTGAAGGAAGCTATGCTCACCACTATACCACCATCGCTGACATTACAATGTTCACTGCAAATCTTCAATGTGTTATAATGATGTGTCATTGGTTTGTTACCACTGTTATAGGATGCCTTTGTTGTTCTGCAGGATTCAAACCTGCACGGGAGACCTGAACGGATTTGTAATCCAACACCTAAACCACTCAGCCAGCACAAACTGAAAAGGAGTGCTATACAGACTTAATCAAATCTTCTAAACCTATTCAATTGGGTTAGTAATACCAGACACGGCAAAGTGCAAACTGCAGTAAATAATCAGTAGTTTTATCATTGTAAAATACAGTTGAAAGAAACTAAATTAAACTATGAGAAGCCATCTTGTTCATCTTTCCCCTGTTCCAACAATCACCACTCAGGTCTGTTTGAAATAAACTCTCATTCACTCACTTCCATGTGGAAATATGCAGCCTAGACACAAATCTGGTGGGTTTGCTATGGTGATTTCAGTTGTTTATGTTAAACTAAAAGGATCTTAAAGTTCTGACACACCAACCCGATAATCGTCGCTGGACATGTAGAAAGATATCTTTCTTTGAAATTCTTTTATCTGTCTAATCAATCGAAAATTCTGTGTTCCGTATGTGTTTGTGTTGGTGTGTGTGTCTGGGTGTTTGTGTCTGATAATAGTTACACGCCGCCAGTGCTTTAGCAACACCATCGGCAGCCTGGTATATGAAGATAGGAAAATATGAACAGCTAAATGTACTTAAAGTATCAAAGTAATATGTCACACGGAGGCCTCTTGGGAGATACCTGCTGCTGTACAAGCTGATCTTTAGCTCATTAGATGGTCAGTTAGCACCATCTAGTGGACAGATAGTAGAAGTCCATCATCTGATGGGGACCTCTCTCACACTGACTGGCTCTGGGAACAGGTTGGA
>JABXJD010000197.1:737500-1154137 GCA_013375575.1 Percina caprodes | reverse complement strand
GACTCTCACCGCTGCAGCTGTGGCACCACAAAACATCTTCCCCCAGAAGCTGGTTTCACATGGTGGTTTAGATGTGTGTTCCCATTGTCTAGCACCATTTGAAATCAGTGTTCTTGGGGACAGGAGGACAGCTCCGGCAGTGAGTGAGCCCTCAGGAGGACTGAAGCACACCACTGACCTCTCCTCTTTCTCCTCTAAAAGATAACTGATTTCCTCTGGTGCTTAGAGCCCCACTGCAGCCTTCTAGCACCATTTGAAATCGGTTATAGAACTGTGGATCAATACGTCTGAGAGTCTTCGGCCAAAAACAAGCAGCACAAGCAGAAGAAGGTGCCGCTGTGTTTTCTTGCCTCATGCTGGAAGAAAACCGTCAGGAGCAGGGGTGATGTTTTAGGCACGCCTAAAAAATAATTGCTGAAAAAGTCTGTGTTAATCTGTTGTGAGCTGAGATATCACCGCATCATGAAACAGTGTGTTCAGGGGACAGGCAGCTAGCAGATAGTGAGATGTTTTTTACAGTGTGTTCAGGGGACAGGCAGCAAGCAGATAGTGAGGAGATGTTTTTTACAGTGTGTTCTGGGGACAGGCAGCTAGCAGATAGTGAGGAGATGTTTTTTACAGTGTGTTCTGGGGACAGGCAGCAAGCAGATAGTGAGGAGATGTTTTTTACAGTGTGTTCAGGGGACAGGCAGCTAGCAGATAGTGAGGAGATGTTTTTTACAGTGTGTTCAGGGGACAGGCAGCTAGCAGATAGTAAGATGTTTTTTACAGTGTGTTCAGGGGACAGGCAGCTAGCAGATAGTAAGATGTTTTTTACAGTGTGTTGAGGGGACAGGCAGCTAGCAGATAGTAAGATGTTTTTTACAGTGTGTTGAGGGGACAGGCAGCTAGCAGATAGTGAGGAGATGTTTTTTACAGTGTGTTCAGGGGACAGGCAGCTAGCAGGTAGCATGTGACAGGATGTGACAACAAAGAATTCAAAGAGTTTAACAGTAAAAGTATCATGGGAAATTTTACAGTTCTATGTTTTCCGTGTTGAATTGTTAAACTGTTTCACTGTTGTTGTTTTTTTTTGAAATTTTATCAACAAGTAATGTTAAATATTAAATCAACAGGATTTCAACATTGACCAAAACAATCCAGCCCTGACTCATGTATGTTGTGTTCAACTTCTAGTATTCATGAGTACCTTGATCTCATCTATCTTACTTGTATCTTTTGTAAAATAGAGTATTTGTGTCACTTTCATTGGCAGCAACATGTTGCTGCCGTTCCCACGGACCACCACTAGAGGCTGACAGGAGTCACAGGACACAACTCTGCAGGTGAACAAGGTGAAATGTTTTTTTATTATAGTTCTGTTTGAACATGCAAATGCTGCATTATCCTATTAAAAAAGGCACTCATTTGCATACAATTATATAACATAACAGAAAACTGAACATTGCGTAAAGCCAGGTTCAAAATTCTCTATTTTGTGGACTTGTTAAAGCTTTAGTGTGTAACTTTTTGATATTAATAAACATCACACGTTACATTCCAGCCATGGCCAAATGAGTCGCTACAAAGCTAATTAAGACGATCAGCTCCACACACCTCTCTCTGGATGTCTCAGTACAACTGGATCAGAAGATTGCCTCAGTGTCTTCCTTGGCTACTAGCAACTGCATGGAGGAGGTGTTGTGGTGGTGCGCAATCACAGAAGGCTTGAATCATGTGGACAGGTTGACATTTTGCCCCAATCTTCTGAACAACGCCATACTAAGAAACACAGAGAGAGGTGTGTGGAGCTGATAGTCTTAATTAGCTTTGTAGTAACTCATTTGGCCATGGCTGGAATGTAACGGACGTTCATTAATATCAACTAGTTACGCACTAAAGCTTTAAGTCTATTGAGCTTTTGCATGTAAATCAGACAGCTTTTTTTTTCAAATGAACAATAAAGCCGATTTCACAGCACTTTGCTTGCATGTGTTTTTATTTCCTGACATGTATTACATGAAATAAGATGATGGAGTCACGGTTTTTCATGGTTTGATCGCGATTACAAAGACTTTTTCGTGAAGTCCCAGTGAAGAGAGGTCAGGGAGCAGTTATCAATTATCTAGGTCTTCTCTGCTGTTGATCTATGCATCCCTATAGTAATAATCTTAAATTATGCACATTGTTTGCTGTGACTATGGCTACTATGATACGCTCCTAAACAGCAAAGGAGTGCAGGAGATCATAATCCGAAGGCTGTTATCTGCAGTGGAGCTCCATTAAAGCTGCAAAGCCACATCCAGAGTCAGCCATCGTATCCTTTGTGTTTACCTCAAGTTATATTTGACCCATTTTTAAAGTTGTTTATGTCAGAAATATGGGTATCTTTTGACCACAGTACCCAAAAATAACATGGATGCATGGATCCTAAACTGAGTGATTGGTTTCATTGAGTGTTGTGTGTTTTATTCAATTTTATAGCATTTGAAAAAAACACTCAACACCTTCTGATCCTAAAGGCTAACTACTGTTTTTTTTTTCAACCTATTTTATGTTTTTGTGTCTAAGTGACTGATGGGAAGAACAATCTTTGACATCGGTCCAGTATTAAGCGATATCGCTGCAGTCTGTAGCAGTGAAACAAGCTGCAACGGAAGGTAATACATAGCTAAAACAAGTGAGATGTCTCACTCTGCAGCTAAAACAAGTGAAATGTCTCACTCTGCAGCTAAAACAAGTGAGATGTCTCACTCTGCAGCTAAAACAAGTGAGATGTCTCACTCTGCAGCTAAAACAAGTGAGATGTCTCACTCTGCAGCTAAAACAAGTGAGATGTCTCCCTCTGCAGCTAAAACAAGTGAGATGTCTCACTCTGCAGCTAAAACAAGTGAGATGTCTCACTCTGCAGCTAAAACAAGTGAGATGTCTCACTCTGCAGCCAAAACAGAGACCCAAACACACAGGGTGAAAATAGGATCTGCAGCAATGTGCAGAACAACAAAAATATGGTGTATTTTGAAAATGAAACTATGGAAACCTATTCTGATAAAACCTCAAAATACAATTACATACATACAATCTTTTGCATGCATGTTTTCCTCTGCAGTATGAATATTCAAATATGCAAGGGTGCATTTTTTTCTTTCCTTTTTGAGAGATATTCAAGCTGCAGGTAGGACATATACATGTGGTTTCTTTGTTAGCAGTGGTGGAATGTAACTAAGTATATCTATTCATGTACTGTACTTAAATGGTGAGGTACTTGTACTTTTAATTTCTATTTCTACTCTACTATATTTCAGAGAGCAATATTGTACTTTTTACTCCACTACATTCATTTGACTGCTTCAGTTTCTTTACACATTAACATATTTGCACACAAAACATGTAGCATATAAAATACAATGTATTATTATAAATTGAATTTCTAAAATGTGAGGATTTTTCTGCATTGAGTACTTGTACTGTTAATACTGTAGGTCCATTTCCCTGATGATTCTCACATACTTTTACTTTCCATTGCAGTACTTTTACTTGTAACAGAGTAGTTTTAGAGTGTGGCAAAGGATATGAAAACTTCTTCTACCACTGTTTGTTATATGCATCTATCACAAAATATGCCCGTAACAGGACAGGAAGGAGATCCCATCAGACAGCCAGGACGGCAAGAAAATCACTGGTGCCAACCTGCCCTCGATCCAGGACATATTATCATATTATATAAGCACACTGTATATGCTGCCAAATCCAACTACTTAATGTATTAAAATCACCTGTTTCATTAATAATCCCATGTTGTTGTGATGTTTCTCACACACACACGCACATACGTTTTGATAATGTATATCTGTACATAGTCAATGTGCATCATATGTACATATAATTTAAATTATTGTGCAAACAATGGAAGAATTCCACACATATGTCTTTTTTTTGTTAATTAACTGCTACTATGCCTCATGATCGGATTATCAATCGACATGTTTTTTTCTTTGCTTCTCTGTGAATATAAACAGGAAAAGAAATGAGTTCATTAAACGCTGATTAAATTAATGGTTCATGGAGTTAATTGAAAACCTTATCGATACTGTGAATCCTTACATAAATTAGGCCTACGTCAGAAACCTTTGATTATATTATTCCGTTGTGTTGTCAATCAGTCACCGCCCACTTAGCGTAATATCCTAGCAACGAGTTCCTCTGATCTACTCTCATTGGTCGATTTTTGGATTTCCGCCATATTCAAAAACAGTTGCGAGCCTCTGCTATTGTAGTAGCTAGATAATTAGAATAGATGTATTGTTATTATTCTGTTTATCCCTTGCATTAGCACATAGTTAAAATACCCCGGGCATATGACATTTCAAATGGGTGAAACCGGTGAAGTCCCAGCTGCCGTTTCAACTTCAGAGAAACCAAAAAGACAACCGAGCTCCAGGAAGTTGAAGAGGAAGTTTTCAGCCGATGAAGGAGAGTCTTCCCCCGAGAACAGGACTCTGAGACGGTGAGTCCACATTTTCTGTCCAGACGGAACGAAACCTCACCAAAGCTGCAGTGAAAACTAAAAACCCCAGTGGCAAACACGTCTACTCTGGGCTGTTAGTCCAGGGCAACACTCGTAGTTAAGCTAACGGCGGCTAGCAGGTTTTAGCTTAGCACCTAGCTAGTAACACCGCAATAACGCTACTTAGCGGCGTATTGTCTTTTAACAAATGGCTTAAAACTCCGAAATAGCCAAACAAACGTGAGTGGTAATTTTAAACGAGCTACGAATATTCTGCAAATACATATAATGCGTTTTAAACCTTGTGGAGCTATTTTCGTTTGCGTTAATAGGCTAACTACGCCACAAGATGTCAGCAAAGTGCCACCGTTGGTCCTTCCAAAGTGGGGCCTGCCGCTTGTTGTACCCTCTTCTATCATGGTTCCTATCCCTTTTATTTTATTTCCTGTGGCTTAATCTGCTTTCATTTCTATGCTTCTGTTAGCCATAGCAAATCTATATTTCTAAGTATTCTAGTTGATGGTACACAGAAATACTAAAGTTGTTTGCCTCAGAAATGCAGAAGTGGTGTTTCTACATTAGTCCTTGTTCCAGTTTTGGGGAAACCTCTGCAGAATTATCCGTATTGTTCATGTTACTTTTGTATTGTGACAGCAGGTTTGGCCTTGTGATTAGGCCTACTTTATTTTTTATTATTTTTTTAAATTTTTTTTCTTTAGATCCAACCCATCCAACTTTATTCATCAAGCACATTTAAAAATAAAAATAAAATGGAGTTGAGCCAAAGTGCTCCACAGTCAAAAAAGCAAAAAGAGACCCAGTATTGATTATTTTTTGGGCTTTTCCCTTTATTCGATAGTGACAGTGGGAAGACAGGAAAAGGTGAGAGAAAGAGAGGGGATGACACGCAGGAAAGGGCCGCAGGTTGGATTCGAACACGACCGCTGCCAAGGACTCAGCCTTCATGGGGGGGGGGGGCACGCTCTACTGGGTGAGCTAGAGGCTGCTCCAGAGACACAGTGATTTTGCGCCGATATGTTTTTAGTCTGTGTACACACTGGTAAGAGTGCCTTTTTAAGTCTTAACACAAATGTAGGCTCTGTGTAAAACAGGTTCAGATACACTAACCACATAATAAATATGTGAATGGGTGAACTTTGGGCCGAAAGTCGTCACCTTGGGACAGAGCCTTCAGTCCTTCAGTATGGCAGCCCCCCCCCTCTCTTCTGGAACTCTCCCTGCAGAAATCCGTAATGCCACATCCATGGACATGTTCAAAAACCGTCTCAAAATCCACCTGTTCACCATAGCCTACGAATGCAGTTAAATCCTGTTATTCCTGGCAAACTTTGCAGAGATGTTCCAGTACTATTTATTTATTTATTTATTTTCCTTCCTTCCTTCCCGATTTCAATACCTGAACTGGCATATCGGCCAACACCGAGTACCAGTACCTGTGTGTTTAATTTTTGTTTTGTTGTATGGATGTGATGGGATTGCTATCATTGTTGTATGGCCTGGCTCAGATTAACCTCTTTGTATAACATGAACAAATACATACAGAGAATGAATACCGTAGAACTTTTTTTGGTCCATTTCAACTAGAGTCCGACCGATTTATCAGCCAATATTAGGCATTTCCCAAACTATAGGTATCTGCATTTTTTATATTAATTCATCAGAATCATTTATAATGACACATAACTAATGTTAGGCAAATGTGTTTGTTTTGTTAGGTGTTTCTGGAGATATATATATATATATATATATATATATATATATATATATATATCTCAGATTTTCAATGACCGAAAAATCCTTGGGTCCCTTTTTATGAAGTTGCTATCAAAAAAATCCAAACTACTATTGTCTTTGTTTACTTGTAGTACTCGTAAAAATAAATGTTCGTGGTCCATGTATAACTTTAGAGGTGATGTCATCCTGGCAACTCGAGCACTTAACATTGCTTCAGGTCTTCTCTTTAATTTATTGGCCATAAATGTGACCAGTGCTTATAAATAGTGATCCATATCTCATTTGTATCACTGCAATGGCATTTATCGAAGTTCTCAGGACTCAAAATGAGTATGTTTTGGTACAACAAACCCCTTCGAGAGTTTATATTGGACTCTTTTCAAAGGCTTTCCATGTTGTGTGCCAAAGTGGCCCAGCCCCCGCCCGGTGCCCAACTGGTTATGCAGACTAACATGGAAAAACATCACCCAATATTTGACCTCCATTAAAAAGGTTTATGGAAAAATAACAAGGCTTGTTTTCCCAACTGTGATGGCATTTAATACTAGACTTTTGTCTATTTTAAAATGTCTTCTGTGAGTGGTCTTGTTGCCAGGCATGTGCAAGAATTCAACCAACAGAAATAATCAAAGTTGGTTCAACACTTGTGAACTAAGCGTTGTAGGTTCATTGTCCATGTAAAGCATTATGGTTAGAACAGCCTGTGGAATGGGCGGAGGCACAGTTGTACAACTCTCCTAGGGCGGGGGTGGTTTGTGCCTCGTAAAACATTTTTTTTCAACAAAATTCACGTCATGTAACACTTCATACAACGGTAAGTATGCACTTGCACCGGGTTGGATGATCCTACCATCATGAAAATGCTGCGTGCAAGTGTTGTTGTGTGTGCCTTGCCTTCTATAGCATAAGTAGACAAGCTCTAGAACGATATCTGTGGGTGCAGGTGGGTTCAGCGCCGGAGTGTTTCAGTCTCAGGGTTAGCCAGCCTTAACAAACAAGGGCAGGGCTAAGTGGGAATGCTAATTCACTGACTCATGAGCTACACTTCCCTCGACACATAGCAGCAGGTACGAGAGTAGAAAAGACCTTTGTCCCCTGACTGGGGACAGTGGCGATTATGTGGAGACATCAGTCACTTATTTGTGACAAAAGTTACACACGCAGAGGCTATTCACTTTCAGAATACCTCATCACATGGGAAACATGAAACTGGATAGGCTACACATTATTGAATATGTGCACCCATATCCCACTGTTATTCCAAATTTGATACAGGTCATGTAAACGGCATATTCCGAAGAAGGCCTTTTTCCAAATCTAGGATTTTCCGAATAAGACGTGAGGCATTTTGGTGTCATTCGGGTTTTAGAGGCATTCTTTGGATATGTATACAGCGCATTTGGAATATGCATCTCAATCAGGGTTTTTACTGCAGTTTACGGCCACTTGCCTGTTTGCGGTTTACGGTCAGCTCTGTGCGTTGCTATGGTTACTAGGGGTGGGAATCTCTGAGCACTATACTATATAATAGTATACTATATAATACTATACAATATTCTATACCGATTTATCAATGCAACAATGTTAGTTAGATTTTGACATATACAGTATTTGGCACACACCAGCTGTAATGAAATGCTTCGTCTACTGAGGTTGTATTGTGTCGTCATTCCATGCTCAAGCCTTAAACATGATGAGTCACCTTCTCTCACAGTGATGTTCCATGTTAGAGGATCAGTCATGTTTCAAGGAGGAGAACCGGAAACATGAGCTGCTCACATGTAATGGGATCAAGTAGATCAGCCTAATTATGTAATGCATGTCTTTTTAGATTGTGTGTGTGTGTGTGTGTATAAAACTTAGATTCCTTTCCTTTTGGCCGTTTTTGTTGTTGTTCTTCTTCTGCACGGCAGAACCGATAAGAAGGAGAAACACAGCTACTTTTAAACATGATGAAAGACTTTGGAGGTATATGCATATGCGCATGCATCGCTACGCCAACCTTTTCAAGAAGCTGGTTGAAAGAATGAAGCGGTTTGATGGAATGGGAGAATAAACTTAGAAAAAAATGTAAATATAATCGGAATATTAGTTGGATATTCACTTTCGTTAGTCGGAATGTCTAAAATAAAAAAAACAAGCTAAAATAGAACAAGATACAAATACAAGAATTTTAAAAAACAGTGCAGTGTAAGAAATGAATATTCATTAGTTTGTAAAGACTAGAAGCCCCTTTTTTACCTGTTGATGAGCTTATGTCCTCACACCCTTATTACCAATATGCTGTTGGCTCTGCTCCCACATTCTCTAGAACACTTTAGAAATTACTGTAGGCACTGCGACATTGAGTGTTGAGCGGAAGAGTGGGTATGTTTTAATATGTTCTGGCTCTCATCTCTTTTGAAATTCCCAGCATGTCTTTCTACACCAATGTAAGAAAATTGGCCTTGGCAGAGATCCAGATGATCCATCAAACGTCAGTGTGTGTGGCCCAGCCCCGTGCTTTTCATTTTTCAGCATCATGTCATGACCCACAATGGCTGTGTGCTCTTCCGGTAGCTCTGCAGATTCTTCAGAAGCCTCTGCCTTACTGTTAGCCAGAACACATCCCTGCACTGAACTACGCTAAATGGATGATTTCACCAGAAGCACTTGCATGAGTGCCAGAAGAAATTATGAGAAATGGGACCAAAGCCTTCCAGCGGCATACTAAATCCAGACATCCCAGACCCTGGTACTATTAGTTTCTTTTATGCTTTTATGATATGTATTTGTCCCGATTCGTTTCATTCCCGATACATGGGTGCCGATGTTATTGGAATTCTAGAAGGATTGCAATCCAATAGTATTTAGTATTGCGGTTTTCTTTTCCTTCTTCAACAAAAACAAAAGTTGAATGAATGACACAATTCTATTGTATTGAACAAAAAATATTCAGGTGAATCGTTGATAGAAAAATAATTTTTAGGGAAAAGAATATGTAGAATTTGTTCATGGCTAGATTCAAATGGGATCAAAAAGTAATTTGTCTTCCTCCATTCACTACCATTCATATTTTTCCCAAATTAAGTTCCCATGGTGGTCCAACGGAAGGGGAGGGAGGCACTCGCCTCTCTCTACCAAAACCTGGGCTCTGGGTATCGGCCGATACAGAGTACCGATCCGATGCCAGCATTTAATAATAAGCTTATGATCACATCTGTAAGGCAAGCAGCTCCAGTAGGGGACCCCAAACTTCCCTTTCCCGGGCCACATCAACCAGCTCCGACTGGGGGATCCCGAGGCGTTCCCAGGCCAGGTTGGAGATGTAATCTCTCCACCTAGTCCTGGGTCTTCCCCGAGGCCTCCTCCCAGCTGGACGTGCCTGGAACACCTCCCTAGGGAGGCGCCCAGGAGGCATCCTTACCAGATGCCCAAACCACCTCAACTGGCTTTTCTGATTTTTGTAAAACAAAATGTAGTATATATATATAAGTACATTACATTTATTGAATTACTTGGTAAAACATCCTCAAAATGGGCAGGAACTATAAAATTCCAGTAAATGAAGTATAAAATTGAATTGAACTATTGTCATTGGTCTATATCCACAATGTCTCTTTCCAGGATTGCTCCGGTGCCACAGGAAATTTTGCTGGATGCATCTTTCTTCGCCGATGTCCGTTTCCTTCCTCTTTCTTTATGTTTGTGTGCTAACCTCCGGAACTGATGGACTATGGTTACCTGGTCCTCAGATCTCTGCAGGGTAAATCCAGACAGCTAGCTAGACTATCTGTCCAATCTGAGGACTATGGTTACCTGGTCCTCAGATCTCTGCAGGGTAAATCCAGACAGCTAGCTAGACTATCTGTCTGAGTTTGACGACTGTTGACGACTAAAACTACTTTTGAAAGTACACATGTGTATGTAGACGATGGTGGAGGAAGGTCTAGCAAAGCAAGACTATGGCTGACCCACACACTGTAAAAAATTAAAAGTTGGCTGACTTTTCTGCATTTCACAATAAAAGACATGCATTATCAGAACTGTTGTTAAAGAAAAAACAATTAACCACAGCACCTTTTTTTTTCTCCCAACCCAGAATGCTGTGTGGACTAGCCAGACCCTCCTCCACGGTGCCGTGAAAGAGGGTCTGGCAAAGTGAGATTAGATTGTCAGTGATACCCGCTGTAGCCAATTTTATCAGATCGATGTGGCCCTAGAAATGAAGTAGGCTATATGATAAGAGATAGAGGAAGAAAATAAAAACATGTTTCTGTTCAGCATTTCAAACTACAACTGGCACAGCTGATTGCACTCTGTTTGAATCTGATTTTGTGATTAAAATCTGTCATCTTTTAACCATCAAGCAGTCCAGCGCCTTGTCCTAGATGTTTAAATATTGACATTTTGAGTTTCCAAATGCCACTCCTTGAGAATCCTGTACAGGAGTGTCCTGTTAATTCACATCTTTGACAGCTAGGTCTAAACAACACCTGCAGTGACCTCTGAGCCCTGGCTTGCCTCCCGGACACCCAGGGAGCTTCTCATTTTCCCCTCTCTAATTTAGTTTTTATTGTTTTCTTTTCAACAACACATGCCTATTCCAAATCACCTTACAGGAGCATCAGTGCAGACATCTCCAACATGGGTGGTCCTAACAGGAAACCTGACTCACTAGATGAGCTTGTGTTGGTGCTCTGTAGGACTGTGCAATCAATCGAAATTTGTGCAAGTAAACTCTTGTTTTGTCTTGTGTTCGGAATAATCATTACAACATCTTTCCAAAAGTCAACAAGGAGTTGTGTTCAATCATCCCCTAATTTCAATATTGACCAAATAAATGCACCAGCTAATCATCAACCCCAGCGTTATGCCTGGTGTCGGCGCAGAGAGAGGCTTCAGCTGCCTGCAGTGCTGACTATAGATGGACAGTTGGCCACGTCACTGGAGAAATGACTGCAGTATTAGCGCAGCAGTCTGACTGGAGTGACTCAGCGTTTATCAGCAGCACTTGCCGGACACACACACACAGAAAACAAGTGTTTCTGAGCAGCTCCGCATTCTCCGCATGCTGGTGCCATTTTGGGCTCGCCATAAGACATATATCATCAATATTATAAACCATTCTGACACCATTTATGATCTTGTGTATGATTGGAAAAATGAACTGAGCAATGTAGGAGGTTTTGATTCCCCGTGCTGTCATGTCTGCTGAGTGTGATGCACTATTGTTGCGTGATAGTTCCCTTAAACACACTCCACACTGTCTTAACACCCATCTTTGGACATTCCATCTTTGGCTTGCATTTTCATAGTTCAATTGTGGTATCTACATCTGTTAGAAATGTAGCTTTTCTTCATATTTTCATTGTTGAATAATCTGATTATTTTCTTGATTAATGATTAGTTGTTGGGTGTATAAAATGTCAGAAAAAAAGGTCTAAAAATGTCAATCTGTGTTTTCAAAAGCCAACTGACATCCTCAAATGTCTTGTCTGGTCCACACTTTACAGAGGAGTACAGAAAGTCTAAAAAATATTTACAATTACAGGGATGAAATCAGAGAATTAGTTTTTTCATAAAAGACTCAAACCGATTTTTGCCGCTTTAATTTAATAGTTGACAATCCATCAAATAATCTTTGCAACTCTTTTAGTTGCCTACCAGGGGTGTCCATTTTTTTTTTTTTTAATTCAAGGATGTAATGTTTTTCCATCAACAAAAACCATAAAGATAAACGCATTATGACAGGATACAGTCTCCTTTTTCTGCTGTCTTTATCAAGGATTACTGGGTTTCATAACGCTGCACAGCTACTTAGCCTTGTACGGCAGTCATGAGACCGTTCTCATTGAAAGCTTTTCATCAGTGTGAAATAGTGCTTCAATAAAGATCGAAACTATTGTTGCTAAAGACCGATCTTAAGCACTGCTTTGATGTTTTTCCTCTCGCTGTGCAACCACCCATGCACTCAGCATGATGTGTTGTGTAATTGTCCTCAGCGTGGCCTTAACCCGCCCTACTTTGTTGTAATTCTTAAATAATGGCACAAGTTGAAGATAAGTTGTTTGACATGAGAAGGATTTACATTTTGCATGGCTGCTTTGGGGGGGGGGTTAGTCTGAGCAATCCCACTGTGGAGTCCCAAAAAAGGCAAAGCTGTCCCCTGACAGAAAAAAAAAAACAGCAAAGACATTTGGGCGGTGTCCAAAATCTTTGGGTGGACTCCTCATTTGAATCTCCCATGGGTCTTAGGGTGTACGGACAACTTAGTGGTTCATGAGGCTTTTTTTATTTTTTTTTTGATCGGGAGTCATGTTCCCCTTCCCACCCTGACCGGGAGGATCCCTATCTGTTAGTCCTGGTCTGCGTTGGGAGGTCAGCTCTGCGGCTGCACCATGCTGAGGCTGTGGTAGGTAACGGAAGGAGTGAATGTTTTCTCAGGAAACCACTATCCATGAGTTACAGCTCCCCCTCTCATCACCTTCTGAATGCTTTGGGCTCCCTTAGTCACCAGCTTTACTCACTCTTTGGCTGGAACGTTGGGTCAGAGTGGACCCCACTGGGGGTTTAAATTGATTGGCTGGGATTACATTTAAGGGCAAGGTTGCACTCTCAGTGGTGCGTCATGCGGAACAGGCCCTGTAGTAGATGTTGGTTTTTGGAGCTGTGGGTGCATTGTAGTTCTGTTCTAATGGTGACCCTCCCCTCTGGTTGTTATTCAGGTCACTGAGAAGAGGATGCTCCTTCAGCTTCCTCACCCCCGGGCCACAATGGGACTTCAGTCTGGTGAGTACAGGCCAAATATATATTCCAGTTAGCAGATCTTATTAGGCCACCAGCAAGACGCAAGCATTAGAGCTGCAACTAACGATCATTTTCATAACCGATCAGTGTTTCCCAACGCCCGAGATGACCACAACGCCTGAGACAACCACAACTCAAAGATCTTCACATTACTGTCACAGAGGAGAAAAGAAATTAGAAAATAATCATTTAAGAAGCTGGAATCAGATAAATATTTATTTTTTCATAAAAGTGACTCAAACGGATTTAGCGGTTGTCAAAGCAGTTGCCGAGTCATTTAATAGTTGACAACTAAACTTTGCAGCTCTAACAAGCATACTGTTTTGGTGTATTATATTTAAAATAACCTACAGCAGAGTGGCGCCAGCACTACATGAAAAAGGAAAGAACATTTGAGATGTGGTCTATAGCCAAGACACAAACACACAGTACTTGATGAATGCATTTTTTATACACATTTACTGTCACACATTTCCCCAAGCTGGCTTTTGGCTGACTTCTGTCCTGTTGTGCAAACTGGGACTGCACCTGAGCACCGCATCCTGTCATAACGTTGTGTTTTGGCTTTAAATCTCGCCTGTGAGTTTTCAACAAAGTCTTGGAAACGGTACCACTGTTCATTGTCACAGCGATGAAAGGCAGGTCCTTGTAGGCCCACAGCCACTGTAACCCTGATTATCTATGTCATTAGAGTATACTAATACATGCATAACAAGATAAAGTGTACATTTAAAGGCCCTATATTTTCATTTCAACATCTTATTATAAGCCATGGGGGTCCTAGATGAATGCATGTCTTAATCCATAGCGCTGTGTCAGCGCTGGAGAAGGGTCTGGCTACACCGCCTATCTATGAGGAAAAAAAAACTCAGAATTGTTTGTATTTCATTAAACTGACCACAACCATCCCAGGCGGCGCTAAGCCACGGTAACGGAGATAGCAAGAGGGGAGGTACTTCCCGTACCGGATGTCAGACTTTGTCCCAGCAATGAACATCCAGACTAGAGCTGAACGATATTGTGTTTTAGCATCGACATCGCGATGTGCGCATACGCGATAGTCACATCGCAGTGCGTTACGATGTTGACGCGAAACCTTTTTTGCTGCTTGATTTAAAAAAAAGTAAACTTCACCGTTCTCCTTTTACATGATTATTACCGGCCAACCCTTCCCCTTTAAGACAGGTAGCCATGTGGGCAGCGTCTGTATGTGACGTTAGTCCAACGGGGGTTATTGTTATGGGAAGTGAAGCTCTCCGTGTGTAGAATAGTAAAGTTGGCAGCAGCTGCCGCTGACACAGTGATGTCATAGTTTTGATGGGTAGTTAGTGAAGCTACAGTAGTCCATGTTTTATGTTCGCTACGAACTAAATCACCTGATTAATGCAACATAATCACAACGTCTCCCGGCCATTTATCACTGCAGAAAGCTGCTACCAGCCAGGCTAAAGCTAATATAGTTAGCCTAAAGAAACAAGCAGAAAGCTGCTACCAGCAAGGCTAAAGCTAATATAGTTAGCCTAAAGAAACAAGCAGAAAGCTGCTACCAGCCAGGCTAAAGCTAATATAGTTAGCCTAAAGAAACAAGCAGAAAGCTGCTACCAGCAAGGCTAAAGCTAATATAGTTAGCCTAAAGAAACAAGCAGAAAGGGCCGTCTGGCCCAACTAACGTTACGGTTTGGAGCCGCGACGCTGGAAACGTAACACTAATCTACTACAGCAGTCTGTGTCTGATCTACCGTCATTTCCACTGATGTAATTGTTCTTGGATACACAGAGTTTGTTGCTAGTGCGCGTGACGTGCAGGTCTGATTGAGTTATCAAACTAACGAGCTGGCCACTGCTAGCCGACCACAACCTGAAATTTAGAGGAAGCAACATGCAGTCACTGTCATTCACGTTAGCTTGGATTGATCATTATATGAATATAATGGTGTCATGCTAGTCAACCAGTGCATTTCTACCTAATTTCCCTCCAAAACCACTGAAGAAGAATAACATTAGTCACAGCGCTTACTTCCTTGGTGTTTCAAGCATTGAAACCCAAAAAATGGTTCACATTAGAAAAGTTTTTATTTTTTATTCTTCTATATAGATGCACTCTCCTACAAAATCACAGCAGTAGTCGAGAATGATTTATTATTTTCAAATAGAGCTATTTATGTCATCTGTGTCAAAAATTAAATTTTCTTTTTTCATATCGCAGGGGAAAAAAATATCGCAATGTCAGATTTTTCACAAATCATGCAGGCCTAATCCAGACTATTTTATAATAAAAGGTGAGGGTCAGTAGTTTTCCGTTTGTGTGCATGCCTTTTGTGCAAATGCACAGATGTGTTGGAACGTGTAATGAAGGGTAAAGAAAAGGAGAAAAATGCATCAAAACAAAAAACAACTCTGACATTATACAGTCACTTTATCCAGCCTGGTAAGCAACAGTCCACATGTGAGTATGGTTAAGGAAAACTGAGTCGTTGCACCGACAGAAGGATTGTATTTAACTGTGGTTGTTGGCACCAAAGAGCACCTGTAGACCTATTTGAGATTTATAGACTTTGTAACACGTGTCTGTGATTTATAACCTGATTGTTGCAAGTGCAGCACTAGTTTGAAAGTTATTGTCTTTCGGGATAGTACTTCAAACTCTTGGCTTTAGTTCACTAAGGGCTGTGTAATACCTGGACTTGGCCTCTATACTCAACGTTCACAGCAATCCCCAACCTTAATCCTTGTACCTTGGTTTTAGAGTGCCATCAGTGGCATGAAATCTGTAAACTTGTCTCTACATTCCAGGGCAGCTTTCCCCTTGGAAGCTCTCATCACTGAGCTCATATCTTCATCTAATACCTTACTAAGAGACTGTGTGGCTCCCTCATGGCTGAACAAGGCCTGTTCATGTAGCCAGAGACCAAATGCTGGATAAAGGAAATCCAGCCTGCTCAGATTACTCGCACTCCCCTTACCATAGGAACATAATGGACTCCAAACCGCTGCTGTCTGTTATAGACTGGCCTGCTTGTGGTTTACAGTCAGCCTTAAATGAGACGATTAGATTAGAAACAGAAAAGAGCGAGCAGATTAGACGGCGAGTAGCATAACGAGTGTGGAGGCATTCCAGCGTTTACAGATGCCTGAAATGCAATCCATCGCTCGTCTGAAGGCCGAGGGGCAGAAATAAAAAGCAGGGTTGGAGAGTAAGAAGGCCAACGGCTCTTTATCTCGTGCCAGCCTGCTGCCTTTGATTCACAAACATGGCACACTTAGCTCATCCACCAAAGCCACGTGGACCTTGTTAGCTCACCCTTTCAATTATCTCCCCCTATTGTAGCTTTCAGTTATAAATCTACCAAACGGCAAGCAATAAAAGAATCTTGGAAATGTCTTTGTCTCATTGCCCCTCTTATCTCAACCCTGCCACTTTAAGATTGAAGGTTTTGCCAAAGCTTTGAATAAAGTTTAGCCAAGTCTTTGGCCTTTGAAGTGGTAAGGGGGGGATTTTTTTTTTTCACCCCTGTCTGGAGCAGGTCTAGGTATAGGTGGGGGTGCATTAGCCCCAAGGCAAACCTTGGAAGCAGGCGAGGCGAGCATTCCCCAGGCGCTTGATGCATTCTCTCAGACTACATCAGGCACGCGGCCTCGGGGGGCTTTCTGTCATGGTGAGAATGTGAGTCAGGTTTCCAACACAATGCCAAGGTGGAACAGATCAAACCAGACTGCTGGTTGGTGTAACATGAAGGGTAATTAACAACAGCGGGAGTCAGATTCTGTCTCTTGAAGCAACAAGTTCAGGCGGCCAGAGATGTCAGCCTCAAGAGTGGCCTGTCTGATAAGCAGCATTCCAGCTTTAATCAGACGATGTGATTTAATGTGGCGGCCAGCTGCAGAGTCGCGTCAGGCTTTTCACGCAAACATTTATAGTTATTGTGGGAAGGCCGTGCCCATATCAACAGCGATTTATGTTCAAACCAAGACCGACTTCTACAGCCACTGGCTGTCTGAACATTCCTTGGCATTCCTCAGAGATCAGGATTTAAGTAAGTGAAGCCTTTATACCTAAAGTGCATCCATTTCAATTAGAGAGCCCAGTACAGCTGTATCATCCCTCTGCAGACACATCACACTTTGATGTTGCTTTGCAGCTGTTGAGTGTCTTGGATTCATGCCTCTGAATAGTTGATAACACATGTTAAGAACAATAACGATATTGGCTGTTTTTACTAGCTCTTTATGATGGTTTACAGGCTTTTGACAAGGGGTCATACATTGTGTGTGTGTGTGTTGTAATGACTGTATCCGATCAGTTTGATTTTAATTAAATGGACACAAGATCCACTTGTTTCAAACATGCACTTTGCGTGTGCACAAGTGCATCATGAATTAAGTCTGACCTTTGGAAACCTGCAGTCCTCCACTTTCCGTTTTTGTTTAAAGCAGTTCTCTGGAAGGAATTCATTACTTGGCTAATTAGTCGTGCACATCTGCACACAGATCAGCCAATGCTGCCAATTATGGATGACATTACAGCTAAAGTTAAGCTACGTTCAGCTGTTTTTTATGGGAAGCTTTACGTTACTTTATGGGGGGTCCTCTGCGTCTGAATTGCTGAGTCATTAAAGGCCCTGACACACCAACCCGAAGGCTGAGCGTTGGCAGAAAAGGCAGTCGGACTGACTGCCTCCCCGAGTTGGCCAAAAAAAGTGCATCGGAACGCTCCGAAGTGATGCCGACTGCCAACAGCAGCTGATTGGACGTACACGTCATGTTGGTTTGGTTTCTCCGGAAATTCACATCGTCATCGTCACTCGTCATTTCTGAGTTAGCACTCCACCAATCAGATTGGTCATTTGAGTCCGACTGCCGGCTGTGCCCGCCTTCCGACCAAGCATGTCAGGTTGGCCAAAATGAAGGCCGACGGTGCACACCAAACAGACTCAAGTCACCGACCTCGCCAGACTGACGATTTTCAGGTTGGTGTGTCAGAGCCTGAAAGTTATAGTGTGTAGTTTCTGTCGCCCTTCATGAGGAATTTTAAGTAATGACAACATTGTCGGTGTTACCACATGACGCAAACCTTCAGTGGTCACGCACCACTTCCAGTTGTTAGTAGAGTTTAACCGTCCAGTCTTGGAAGACACGGAGGATTTAAAAAAAAAAAAAAAAAAAAACCCACAATGGACATTTCAGAAGGGTTATTTGTCTGGTAATTTTTATGCAACAGAAATGCAGTCGGTCACTTTCTCCTTTGGACTTTCCGCTGAACATGTAGGTCTTTTCTTAGCAGTACAATCCCCGACATTTTGTGGGTGCTTCTTCAGGTTTTCAGCCATGCCTTCACCTGTTGCAGCAGTCCTCTTGGTCTCCAAAGCTGAACGCTGCTTATGTCCTTTCTCAGCGGTCATGTAAAACGCATTGCTCCAGCTGCTGTGCGCAAAAGTCGCCAGACTTCACAGCCATACTGAGAAATCCGGTGAGAGTTTTGTGGCGCTGGGCTTAATTAGCTTTGTTATCAACTAATTTGGCAATGGCTTAAATGTAATGGATGTTCATTAATATAAAATAGTTCTGCACTATAGCTTTAAATTGAATAATGTGGCTAGGATTGGGCATCGAGAACCGGAAACTCAGAATCATTTCTAACATTACTAATCCAAATTTGGATAAAACTTTTAACCCCCATTAAATCAAAATCAAAACGTTCCTCTTATCTGTGAAATAAGCATGCGACCCCTGGAATCAAAAGGAAGAATTGGGATTGGAGCCAAAATTGTTAAAATCCAAAGGATGCCTAGCACTAAAAGTGGCTGCATTTTCTTTTTCTGTCTGTGTGTATGTGTACTCTGTGACATTTAACATGTAATTGAGATGGGGCAGAACAATGGCCTGTGGGAGGCGGGGGGGTTGACCCTTCTGCTCCCAGCCAGCTATCACTCTCTCAGCCGACCCCAATACACTAGTTTTGGCAGAACTGTTTAACAGACAACACTGCCACTTTTTTTTTTTTACCAAACTGTATGAGATTAACATGTCTTGGCTAGCTTGGCTCCTATCCAATCCATGCCTCGGTCAGAATGTGCAGTTTCTCACGTCAAAGTATGGATTTCTCTTTGAACATCCAGCCCATGATGTCATGGTAATATAAAACCGATTTTGTTCGAGGCCTGTTCTTCTGCCTGCCAGATTCTATCAACAGGCATGCATCTAAAGACAGAGAAGCAAAACCCCCTCATTGTGTTGAAACGTGTTTGTAGTATTTGTGGCCGTTCATTATGGCTGCTGTGTTTTATATGTTGTCTGTGGACATCATCGTGCTTTTATGTAACACACAAATCTGTCAGTCTGTCCCCCAGATGAGTAACAAAGTAACCGGGCCCAAGTCGCGACAGTGTCTAAAGCCTCAGTATGTGTGTAATGAGCAGATAAGGGGGTCATGTTTGTTGAGTCAGACTATTTACGTTGAACCCAGCCCACCATTTGAACAAGTCGCTGCTTGGAGTGTGTTATTCCATCTGCTAGCTGCTGACAGAGGGATTTCCAAAGGTGGCTGGAACAGGACGGCTAATTTTCTTCTCTTTATCCCTGCTGTGTCTGTTATTGCACAGAGATTACTCCAGTGTTGTTTTTTTTATTATTTTATCTTATGTGTCAAGACCCATCTTAAGGCAATATTTAACTTTGAGGGAGCTTTCAGACTTAGCACGCACACTTCATAGGCGATGAGCTGCGGACTTCAGCTGACCTGAACCCACCGCCACTTTTCAGGCTTTTCTAAGTCTTAGTCAATGTTGTAATAACCTAGTCTGAATGGTTTTTCTTCTCACATTTATAACTTCCTGCACACGCACACATGTACTGCCCTGTCAGCAGTGTCTGAAAATGTACACTATGTTCTGCAAAGAGCTAGTATAAAACAAAGAGCTTACCTCGAGTAGGTCCGTGCGCTGAACTTCATTGACTGGATTATTATAATTAACTGTCTTTGTAATGTAGCCCATCTATACACAGTTTAGTCAATCAATGTCCTTTTTAATCCTTAATGAAATAACGTTTTAACCATATTTATAACAATACTTGGTGTTGGTTTTTCAATATTTGATCAAATACCTTTTTTTTTTAAGTTAACATTTTTATGATAACATCTGGTATTTGTAATCTGGTTGCTGTGGTTTAAGACATTTGCTGGTCATTTGTATCCATTAACAACTCACCATGCCGTTGTTAATGTCAGAAGATGTAACTACTTTATTGTTAGCGCTGTCAATCGCAAATAAATCAAACATTTTTTTATCTGATTGTTTAAAGCACTAGTAAGTACATTGGTGGTGAGATGTGTCAGGATCTGATCGGGTTCAGAAGGGGACTGATTGATTAAGCACTGTCTGGAATGAAAACAATCTTCAGGATTTTTACAATTTTGGCAAAGAATCGACAGTTCACAAATAGAGTCTGCATCAAGTTTCCATGGGGAAACCTTGTATGGTGATTAGGGCTGGGCAATATGGAGGAAATCAAATATCATAATATTTTTGACCAAAAACCTCTAGCGATATTGCAACGATATTGTAGTGTTGGCTATTTTATAAAATATGTACACAATGAGATTTTTGATAAATAATCATCAGTAATGTGGCTATAATGACTATATTAGGTAAAGGCAAATAATAGAAGAGCTAGAAGAGTCTGGTAAATTCAGGAAATGACATCACTCTACTGTAATTTAGCCTTTAAAACCAGGAAAAGACAACACTTAAGCTAGCTTACGATATCCAAAGTGTAAGACAATGTCTAGTCTCATATTTCGACATCG
Organism: Percina caprodes; assembly: GCA_013375575.1. Classification (NCBI taxonomy): domain Eukaryota; kingdom Metazoa; phylum Chordata; class Actinopteri; order Perciformes; family Percidae; genus Percina; species Percina caprodes. Next base: position 1,133,303 of record JABXJD010000197.1, on the reverse strand, counting down.
ATATAATATCGATATATTGCCCAGCTTGTGAAATGAAAATAACATACAATTATTTAACCATATCAACTAACCTTTAAGACTAATGTATTAAAAATGACATTATCAAATTGATGTTCAGACTAATCCTATCTCTTTTTGTTGGGGGAAAGAAATGTATTTAAACAAACTGTTTACAATGGGGAGTGCATTCAAAGGAATGGGCTGAGAGATTACAGTATCATTACCTGACTGATGAGGTGTAATCCTAGTTGTCATCGCAGTGTTCTCACTTCAGTTTGAGGCGTCTTTGAAAAGCATCACAACAGAAATACCCAACCGGGTCAATAATTGATCCCTCCCTGCCAGTTAATATCTTGTTTTAGTATCTTTTCATATAATGTCATGCAGGGCTTGCCGTCGAGGCTTGTGATTTGATTGACTGTTTGTAGGGCTAGTGGAAGAGAAACTTACTTGCCCCACTGGACAAGTTAAAACTCATGCCACGTTACTTCACGTGATGGGCCACTCATTATGTCAATTTTGCTGATTTGAAACAAATGCATCGTGGTGATAGCAGCGTGCGTTGTGTGGCTGAAGCGTGAAGTTAATGTGACTCATTTAGCGACTGGCTCTCTGCCTCGTAAACTTACTCCTCCGCTGCTCGTCTGTTCGTCAGTTATTATAAAACCTCAGCTCCGAGACTGATTAAATCAGCTAATCAACTGTAAAGTAGCTACACCTTTTAAAGGAGCCCTCGGTAAATCAGCTTCTGCCTGGTAGAAAGTGAAATTGTAGAAGGGGGGAAAAAAAAGTGGAAAAGTCCATTGTTATGTCTACAAAATAATTTTAGATAAAGTATAATTTCAAGTTCAAGTCAGCACTACCTCTGGTGATACACTGCACACCGGCCTGTAAGTATTACTTTACATCAGGGAGTCTGGAGATCCCTTTTCTTGTTGAAGGGGAAATCGATTCTCGGGACATGTTTGTTTCTTTTGTTTCAACTGAATTATATTAATGTTGATAGTGTTTTGATGCTTTCAAAGGTTTGTTGCAATTCTGCACAACACAAAAACATTTTTTATAAAATGAGAGAGCTTTACCTGGACATGTGACTTTTGTGCATGGACAAGTGAAATATAAATGTACTTGTCCAAAGGACAAGTGGCTCAGAAAGTAAATGTCAAGCCCTGCACATGTTAGCGTGTCAGTTGATTCATTAGCTAGCTGTAAAAGTGTAAACCAATCAGTGAAACCTGTGACAGTGGATGAAAGTGTGGATTACTCAATCTTTTGTTAATTTGCAGCTCTGTTGACACAGCCTCCTGTTGAGATGCAACCGACTTTGAACAAACCATGTCATTCATTGCCATCAGTGAACAGTGATGCACGGGGGGGGGGGATTTAAAGCTGTGGAGTACAGGGTTTTTCCTGGCTCAGATTGGGGCGGGGGACTCCGCCCAGCAGTATGATTGGTCTGCGTACAATGAAGGCAATGAGTATGTATGCATTTTCTGTTATTTCTGACAATTTGAACACATGTATATAAAACCCCAATGAATAAAACTGGTTAATAAAAATTAATATTTCAATAGATCACCAGGAGAATCTGGCACAGCCTGACTCTGGAGATGCAACTGAGATGAACTGAGAGAGCAACTGTTTGAATCACTGTTTTTTATTCTTAATTCTTGTCATTTTTGTGATGGTGATTTTCCTTTGGGGCTTTGCTTTTCCTTTTTTTTTCCCTGCCAGAGAGGAAATGCCCTACACCAAGACAAACAAACAGCTCAGTCATTCGTCAGCAGCCACCCCTGACCATTATGGGTCCATTTTGGCCCTCCTCACCTTGCTGGTCAATCAGGTTTTGGCACCCTGTGTGTGCAGCCAGAAGCAGTCCTGCCTCCGTGCTTAATGGAGCGCAGTAACTGACCCCCAGGGGTCCCAGAGGTCACCAGTGCTCCTCGGGGCTTCAACAAGCCTCAGCCTCAACAGGCCAGACAACTGTTCTCACCTGCTAATGGACTCTCTCTGGCTGGCTGACTGACTGACTTACAGTCCACATGCAGGTGTTAAAGTGTCCCGCAGCCTAATTAACCCTTTCCTGTTCCCGGGAGGACCTCCAGCAGTGTCTTTTGTAGCTTTACAATAGAGCTGCTGGGGCAATGAGCATAATTGGCCTGAAGTACAGGTGGGGAATTTGGGGGGGGGGTTGTAAATCTGCTCTAGTTGCAGCACCCAGGATGTGTACTACAGCACCAAGCAAAGAATCAACATGATCATGTTTTCGAATGAAACAGTATTTCAAAGGTGTTTTCCCAGAATCCCCTATCTGAGATCATTTTCTATTTAGTTGAAGTTTTGGGAGAGTTTTTTCCAATTTCAACTTATGTCCCGAAAAGGAAAACTTTGTCAACATCTGTTTATGGATTAATAATGGGTTGATACTTGTTGTCAGTATCGATACAGTAAATCGGGATACTATGCTGTATCGATTTATTCCCTGCGCCCCTACTCATTACCATATTTGTGTCTCAAACATTGAATAAGCTAAAGCAGACAATAATAATAATAAAAAACGCTCCAAAAGCTTAAAGCCAAAACTTGCTTAAGAAGTCCACTGGGGACCAACTACAAACATAAGATTTGACAAAATGTAATTTAGTGTGTTAATGCTCCCAATGATTTGACATTCTTTAGGTATAGGTGGTCTAAACCTTACAATGGGAGGGAAAACCCTGCTGTATTGCTATAGTGAGGTGGGGCAGACAGCTGGGAGAGACTCATAGTCCTTGTGTAAGCTTCCACGTTCGTCGGGACTCTTCTTCACACTCTGCATCACCCAAATGTTCAATGAGACATAAACACGTTCCAGTGATGCATGTTGAATATTCCAGTTAACATCCTGCCTGTTCTGTCTGTCCGCAGAAACGGAAACACAGAGAGAAGGATGACAGCGATGCAGTCAGCCTCTGCAGCTTGGACTTTAAGGTAAAACCTACAGTGTGTGGGCAAAGCACAGCACCAGACACTCAGCTTTTTTTCAGGTTATATAAACACCACGGCATTCCACACTCATTCATTAAAGCCCCATGGATGTCTGTCAAGCCCACTGAGAGATGTCTTTTCTTAGCCATGTAGTCACAGTTAGGGATGTACGGATCAGGAAATATCCAATCGGAGCAGATATGGGATTGGCAGTCAACCCAATCACCTTAATTGTATCATTTGCATCAGTAAATTCTACACTATTTTAAGCAAAATTTGTTTTTATATGTGAGTTTTACAAAATGCTGAAGTGAAGCTGAAGACATCTTTTAGTGACTTTGTTTCCTTTTTGATTAGATTTGTTTTGGAAACGATAATAAACAAAATGCAATTGGTGCTAAAAACTGGAACAACAGAAATTAAATCCAATTCAGGGCTTATTTATGGCCTCTGAGTGACAGGCCAGTTGTCCATTTTAAGTATGTTTTGGATTTCTAACAAGTAAAAGTTACTTCTTATGCAAGTTTGATTATTGTGAATCGTTTTTGAGTGAAACACATTTCTACTGTTAAAATGAATGTACTCATTCACAATTTTGATTAGAAACCATAAAAAGTAACTAAAGTACAAACACCCAGAATCATCAGTAGATGGGACATTAATTTGTCAACAAATTATCTTGATCAACGGATCACTTTGTCCTTAAGATCTGTGTGTACCTTTTTTGGGTAGTTGGCGTTGCTTTATTAACAATTTGAGAGGCCGTAGAGAATAGAGGGTAGTGTCCAAGGTGTAAAACACCAAAACAATGGTACAAAGACGCCAGGGCTATCGGGTTTCCGTGCATTCCAATCCAGTCTGCGGTCCAGCCTGAACACTTTGCATCATCTAGAAATCTGTGCCTACACAGTAAGCTGTGTAAGCAAACAGGTTTAGCATTCGGTGTCCCGTAAACCAAACAAAACTGACGGCTTACCCAACCAACTGGTTTGACACTTTCACAAATGAATGCACCGTCACAAAGAGTTTATGTGAGGCTGTTTAGGCGACAGTCTGCCTCTATCTCAGCAGATGGGAGATTAGATCGTTTAAGACAGATCCAGGGCCAGTTTTTCTGGACTAAATTATCAACTGTAATACACAATGTTGCCATTTTCTGACTGAAAGCGGAAGGTTCCAGCCGTGACATTAAGACACATCTGATGCTAACTGAAACCCCACGCTGCCATATCTGATCTCTTTCTGTATCTGAAGTCTGTGCTTTCCTCTGTTTATTCGTCATCCAAATGACTAAGCTTGTCAGCGAAAGACATCTTTAGATAAAGCCGGTGTTTGTTTGGTGGTTAAGATGTCCTGTTAAATCTCTAAATTGAAGAGCTTGCTCTGGCGTAACTGAAAGGCGGGCGTGGCTATGTTGGAAAAATACACCTCATTTGGTGTGTGGGTGTAAATGTGAGAAATCATGTGCGTGTGGATGAGTCAGTTTTCAGTTTATTTTTTAATTTAAAATTTGTCACCCTTGAGCTTCAGGTGTGTTTCACTTTTCTACCAGCCATGCAAGCAGAGGCCGTTCTAGTAAAAAATCTCCTGCTAACCATATGGCTGCTGGTGTACTGCTCCCAAATAGAGCTGCAAGGTAAAAGTCAGAGTTTGCAAGGAATTATCTTACTTTTGTTGTATATTGTTTTGTGTAGTCTCTCATTGCCAGACCTACCTCCACAGTGCCGCGGAGGAGGGACTGGCTAGTCCACACAGTATTTCAGGATGGGAGAAAAACATGCTCTGGTTTATTGGCATTTCTTTAAACCAATCACAATCGTCTTGGGTGGTGCTAATTGCCACACGGAGCCACACACACATGCATAACGGCACACAAGCCTACGTTCAGGCCTACACCCTAGAGAGAAGATAAACGATCAAAAAATAGATTTCATCCATTTAAAAGTCGTTAAGTTTACTGACATTTGTGTTCATCCAAAAACGGAAAATTCATATTAACTCAGCACATTAGCTCATATTTCTACACTTTTCTTACAGTGTACTGGTACACAGAATTCCTTACTATTCTGTACATTCTTAAGTTTAAGGGGTCACGCAGGCTAAGTGAGCTATACATCCATGTAGGGATCGCCCATTACCGTTTTTTCAAGGCCGATTATTATTAGTAGTTAATGAAACCCATAACTGAGACTTGCAGCCGATATGCATCAAAATCACAATTATTAGGGATGTAGCAATACTCTCAGCTCTCAGAGCTGGGAAAAGAAACCTCCACTTTCAATTTGATGGAAACACAGCATGTTTCCACTGTAGTATAGTATTTTCTTTACACTTTATTACATTTTACCTTTTTCGTATAGAAGAATATTTAACCAACATGATGCTGCCAGTAGAAAGCAGCTGAAAGCAGGCCAATAATGAGTCCATTTCGAAGAAGCACTTCTTAGGGATGTAACGATACACTCAAGTTAACAATACGATTTAAAGATGTCCCTTTCTCAGCACTGTCATCAATGTGTGGAATAGCTACCACAGAATAACATCAATGGAACGATGTCTAACGCCTTAGGGTGTATTTCATCATATCAGCCAACTTTACTGTGGAAGCCCTGAGTGGCTTTACGCACTGATAAAAATGGTTTCCCAATTTCTCTCTAAATGATCCACATGGGTGTTGAGACACCTGAGCAGAGTTCCCTGGAAATGTCAGAGCTGGAAAGAGAAACCTTCTCAACTTCCATATTAATGGAAACACTGCATGTTTCTACTGCAGTATATTAACTTTTATTAAAATGTTTTACATTGTTGCCCCTGTACCATAACTACAGACCATTTATATGAATAATCTATATATGTCTGTGTACCAGTGCCAACATGTAAAATCCTGTGCGTGTGTGTGTGTGTGTGTGTGTGTGTGTCCTCTCTGTGTTTAGTAGCAACCAGCCGCTGCTCAGGGTGTGTGAACATGGACAAAAGTCAAAACAGTGTGTTGAGTAAATCTAGCATGTTAGTCTGGTTCGAGAACTGTGGTTGTCATTGTTTCTACAGGCAGCCGTGTGATTAGATCACTGTCTATATCTTCTGTCTCTTAGTCTTTATTTACTGCAACCACAGAGAAGTGGAGGTATTTATAGTTCCTTGCCCTCAGAACACCAACTTTCTGGATTAATAGCAGTTAGTATCTTTCAGTCACACCTTAACTAGGGTGCCTGATTTAGAAACTTACTGTACATACAGCTAATCCCTCTGGTTTAGTTTAGAACTTTATGGGCAAACAGAATTTCCCTTTTCATAACATTAGTATCAATATATCATTTTATTTATCAAGTCAGAGAAACATAACCAATGGAGATGCTTCCACTCTGCGGAGGTGTAGAGAAAAGGTTGCACCACCGGTGGCAAGTGTCTTTTTTTGACCAAACCAAAAGGCCCCATTCTGAGCTGGGAAAAGTCCTGGGTCCCCCCCACCTTCCTGTGCTGACCTCCATCAGCAGAGGGCAGCAGCACCTCCACCGCCCTCTTGTTGTTTTAAGTCAGTCAGCACTCAGTCATGTTGCCTTTTCCAGAGCTGACTGCTTAATGTCTTCCCCAAAAGCTGTAATTAAGCCCTGCGAGTCCTGTACTCTGCTGCTCACGACGAGGTGAAGTTGAGCTCAGTCCCCCCGTGGGGCCGCGGGGCTCAGTCCATCCCTTGCACGGCATGGGTTAGACAGCGGTGAAACTGCATTACTCATCCCGCTCCACCACTCTGAGCGCAGACTGCCATGTGTGTCTGCTCCAGCTGCAGCTCAGTGTGACTAGAGGCTATGAGGCCAGGCAGGCCGAGCCATGTTGTATTTAGGGTTAGGGTTATTATTTTTTATTTTTTATAGCGGCTGTGCCAGACGTACAGCTGATTCAGCCCCCAGGTCTCCCCGGCCGTCCACAGTGACTAACGGCAAGACTGAACACACTGTCTTTCTGAAGGCACGCATAGACTACACACAGACACATTCATTTTTTATTAGATCCTCTCTGACTTATTCGCTCTGATGGCTTTTTTTCTCACTTAAAAGCCAAATATGAATTTGTTCTCATAAGTAAAGTCCCTTCATCCATCAACCACACTTTTGTTTTGGTGGTTTTATGGGTGATGTAAACCAGCGTCCTGTTGGCCTGCAGCAGATGAGCCCTTCCTGACCGCTCTGTCAACAAACCCAAAGAACAGAGGTGTCAACATCTATACACCTCCTGATCAGCATCTGTGTTTTGTCACACACACACACACACACACACACACACACACACACTGCAACAGCATGAAGCCCCTGTCCTGTTTCACACCTCCATGTTGACCCAGGAGGATGGAGCAGAGCCATCAACTGGCTTGTCTTTATGCACACACACACACACACACACACACACATTGTGACACCCTACTCCCCTTTGCTCCTTCAGACTTAACAACTCTACTTTTTGCTGTGCATTTGTGCACCAGCTGCATGGTTGTGTAGAGTCTGTGGCTTCAGGTGTGGTTGCCCCCTCCCTCCCCTCCCCTCCCACTGTGGATGTACACACATGCATTAAAAGAGAGACAAGTTAGATTTTGGCTTCTTTTCTTTGTCTTTACTGAAACTGGCCAACATGTTACCCTTTCCCCTACTATTAGTCCAATCAACAAATGGGTAGCAATTGCAGCCCCCTCCCGGTGGTTTTCAACAAATAGGTTTCAGTTTAAACATCTGGCCTGAGTGTGTCACAGTGTCCCCTGCTATTGATATTCTAATTGATCACCTCCCCCAGTTCAGCTGATGAGTCTGATAACTGCTTTCTTTAAAGCAAAGGCCACAGAGCACTAGCCTTCAGAGCACAAACTGCTTTGATAATTAGCTAACTAAAAATGGCCCAGTAATAAGAACTTTGTAGTGAGTTAATTAGTATATTAAACAGAATTGGTCATCAAGTTTCAAACATTTTCAATACTTGATGATAAAAGGCTTGGGTGATGTTGAGACAAAATACTCCCTCTTTTATGTTTTGTCGAATCAACCGTGACTTTGATAAGACTTATCTCATCATCACCGTAACTGTCGCCAATGATAGCAGTGATGTGGTAAATTAAAGTTTGAATAGGACCTGAATCAACTCCCCAAGTACAGTTTTCTTTTATGATAAGTGACAAACACTGTCATCTGTTTTGGAAAGATAAATCAAGTGTTGTCAAAGATAAGGTAGATCAAGAGGCTGGTTGATCCAGATCATCTGTATTGATGTATACATAGAAACTGAATTCATCATTGATTTATCAACCCTTTTTGTCCAATGAGTCTTTTTACTCAGTAAAGTAGCAGTAGATCTCATATTTGAGATGCCTTTTTTGGCATAATAAAATACTTTTTCCAGCTCTTGTATACCACAACAAATGTGAGGAGGATAATGTGTCTGCTGTGTGCTTATGTCAAGGCCAAATACCTGCTGAAATGTTCTTCCAGTTTGACCTTTTTGACTCTTGATTATCAAAATGTGTGTCAAAAGATCATTCCTCAGGGTTACTTGAAACTTTCCCTCAGTCCTGTGAGGGGGAACCATAAAATGTAGAGCGCGACCCATACGAATATTTGGTCAGGAATATTTTTTTTTAATCCAGAAACGCGTAACACAGATTTCTCTAACATTAGTTATTTGTAGCTATTTATGATTCTCACTAAAATAATGTGTTTTACTGTCACAACAGAACAGAGGAATATCAAAGTATATTAAAGTTTTTTTATAAAAAAATAAACTTAAGATATGAAACTTGGAGTCCTTTGAACAAAAACACAATTTTTTTTTTTTTTTTTTTAAATCAGTGTTTCCAACAGGGACGTTGTAGAGCGCCCTCTGGTGGACAGACTATGCAACGCCACCGCTCATGACATGGTTGACCGTCCGTTTTTATTTTATTTTTTCAGAATCAGAATGCTTTATTTGTTATTAGAAATGACTCTGATGAATGACTATTAAAAAAAGAGAGAGTGAGGTGGAAAAAAAAAAGACTATACCGATAGATCGGGAAATGCCTAATATCGACCTGCCGAGATACCGGTCAGGCTCTAATTTAATGTTGGGTAAGGTCCCATCTCTTTTCCAACATTCATTTGACCTCATCAGAGCCGTTTGTGTCAACTTCATGTACCTTGACTCCTTACATTAGAATTGCTCACTACTGTTACAGTAATAGATCATTATACCGTCAGTGGATGCATCCACAGAGCCTGCAGGCAGCTTCTGCCCACTTCACAGTAAGTTAACCTGATCTGCAGCCATGAGGGCTGAGCTCCTCCCCCAGCTGTCCTCCCCCATCGTTATAAAGCCCTCCCTGCCTCAGCCGACCTCAGACCAAAGATTAGAAACTGTGTGTGAGGAGCTTTTCAGAGAACCCTGGCCCATATGGGGAAGAGGAGAGAATTTATTTATTTAAGTTTTTATTACTCACGCAGCCCTTGACTTTCATCGACTTCATTTTCTCTGATGTGGATTATTTGAAGCTGACACGCCAGGATTAACAAAAAAAAAAAGGATATTGCGTTTTTATTGAAAGCTATGGTGGCTTACGATGAACTGGGTAGCTTGGTGCCTATCAAACGGACTCTGCAAGTCATAGACTACCAGAACCAAGCCAACAAGGAGTCAGAGGTGAGATGCAGAAATAACTTAATGTTGTGGAGACGTCTGTGCTTTGTTTAGCTGTTACCTGTGCCTTTCTTTGAGTCAATGTTTGTCAGGAACACCTCTAGATGAGGTCATATCTTTGTGTCAGATAGTGAGTGAATCAGCGCCTTACCCTGTTTTTTTTTTTTTCTTTTCTTTTATCTTGCTTGGGGTTGGGGGGGGTGTGTGTGTGTGTGCTTTGAAATGCCTTGTTCCTGTAAGATGAGACTTTGAGCCTGAGATACCGCCTAACCTGGAAAAAGTTAATCATTGGATTACATTGCACCTATGAAGTTGGTAACAGTGCGCTGACCCCCCCCCGTGTTGTGTATTCTCCAGCTCTTTTTAAATAATGCGTCCCAGCAAAAACTCTTCCTTGGTGGGATATAGAGAGTCTGTAGGCTCAAAGGTACCACAAACAAGGAAGCGGCAGGGGGTGAACTCTCAGTCAACAACCCTTCTGTCTAGAATAACTTTGTGTTTGACTGCTGGCATTTGAAAAGAAAATGCAGTTTATCTTTAATGCAAATTCAGCAGAGCAGCCTAAGAGCACTCCTTCAGCTGCAGGCACAATTAAAGGGAACACAGAAGTAGAAACCCAGCTGTAAAAAAAAAAAAAAAATCACTACTTTAGTTTCTTCCTTCCCCTTTTTGAGGCTTGCATGGTTCTCTTTCAGAAAGCGATTTCGGGTAGGATGTGGTTTCATTGACCGTAAACCACTCGATAAAGCAGAAGTCTAAGTACAATTCATGAAGTGAGTCCTGCTTTTACACAACTGCACACATGAGACAACTTTGTGCTGACTTATTGACGACCTCGACTCTTTCATTGGCGTTCTGCTCTGCGCCGCTATTAGCTCAAGCTGTGCTGTAATCCCAGGGACACATCTGGGGTATTAGCTCACAGCACACACACAAGGTTGCATCAAAGGGAAAGCACAGGAAGCACTTTTGCCGTCCCTGAAAGAGCTCACCGCACATGTTCAGCATGTCTGTCTGGAGGGTCGACGTTCCCCTGATAATAGTTATCTGAAGCAGCAGAACAAACCCCCGGATCAGTCTGGTTTCCTGAAGTGAGCCTGACTCGCCGTAACTCCACAGAGTTCCGGGTCAAACCGCCAGGAATAGCAACTTTCTCTGTGTGACTGCACTTCTGATAAACAAAGAGTGGGACCAGTGGTCTTTTGTTATTCTGGGGGCCAGTTCCCAAAGAACAGGAAGGGCAAAATGGCCAGCACAGTATTTACTTTGGTTTCAGTTGGGTAAAAAGGTTTTGACTTTATTTTCTTTGTCCACTGGCATTAAAACATCACAAATTAGATTTAGACAAGTCTAGTCCCCACAGACCAGTCTAAGGAGTTCTGTCTCTGCATGTAGACCACAGTCAAAAGCAGTAGACATGCTGCCACTAGAGGGCTTGCTAAGTTCTCAAGGCTGTCTGTCTGCTTTCGTCTGATGTGGAGACCCAGAGCGGAACATAACTCGACCGCAGCCCTTAGGCCACGCCAGACTGAGCGGATCTGTTCCACAGCTGTGTCCGCAGAGCCCCGAGCCTCAATGGCTGCTCTGTTTCCCAGATTTGCTGAGCCAAGGCAAAATCCCATTTGGCCTGAGTCAGGAGAAAACTCATACGGCTTTTTAGCTGTTGCGGTGCTTCATTTCAGAGAGCAAGGCCCTCATTAGTGTAACGTTCTTAAAATGCTAAATGTTTTGCGGGCAGTGATACTTTTGGGAACGCTAATTCTGGCCGGGGCTGTGTCATGTTTTTTGAAGAGGCTCTGTGGGCTGAAATCATTGCTACAGGTCTGCAGCTCTTTGATTCCCGCAGCCTGTTGTTGTTGGCACGGGTCCAAGCCGCTCTCCTTTCTCTCTGCCTCGGGGCTGGTTGAGGGGAGGGGTCACCTCGCCCAGGTGTAGCGCTGTTCTCACGCGAGGCCTGTTGGAGAGCCTGTCTCGACTCGCAGCCGTAAACACCGCCGTGCACCCCCTGCAACGCTGCACTAAGTAAACACTCGATAGGGGACACATTCACTGTCTGTTTACGACCGCTGCTGCCTTCCCCGACTCACAGCGGTGGTCCCGACACACTGTCCATACTGCTCTGGTTCCCTGGGAAAGGCAGTTAAAGCACCGGAGCAATCAGGATGCATTTATCTCACACTGTTTGAGTGATGGAACAGATCCACTCTCGGGTGGAGTAATAGCTGTTGTTGGGCCAGATAGTAGCAGTGTGTGTGCAGGAAGGGGTGTTGAACAGCTGAGAGCAGGTTCTTGTGCATTCCTGGCATTCCTCCAGACCCCCTTCCCCTTCCAGAGCAGCAGTCAGAAAGGGTCTTTGTGCTCAGTGGACAGGCCTGGCTGCAAGACTCTTCACATGATAGAGCCAACAGCTGCTGGGGCTGCTTCCTCCTCCTCAGTATCTGTGTCTGTCCGCCAGTCTGTCTGCGGCTCGACCCCGGCTCCAGCTACTCCTGTTTCCTCGACCCAAAGCAGGGAGTGAAGTCAATAATGAGGATTTATGACTCGACTTGATGTGTTTAATCAAGGAAGTCCCAAAGGAAGCATAAACTGGACTTAGTGCTGAGGTCTGACGAGCTTATATCTGGTGTCGCTGACCGCAGAATGAATGTTCCGACATGTCTTCGGCATGAGCTGAGTTTAAATTGCCCGACTAATCTGTCCTTCTATTTTCCTCAGGAACCCAGCACAAAGCGGGTCCGTCCTCTCGGCAGGGTGACGTCGCTAGCCAACCTCATCTCTCCGGTGAAGAATGGGGCCGTCCGGCGTTTCGGCCAAACCATCCAGGTAAGCTCCCGTGACATTAAACATCCCCCCCTCCCCCCTTGCCATTCTGCATGTTACACCAACTTGGCTTCCAATTGCAACATGTCTGACATCTGGGGCATTCCTCTTTTCCCATGTGCAGGCCTCATTCCGGGGCGATGGCAAGTCGCCGGGCGTGCCCCAGAAACCTTGCAGCAAAGCAGCGGCCCCCACACCGCCCAAAAGGAGGAACAGCATGCTGTGGTCAGAGACCCTAGACGTCCACCAGAAGGGCACTTTCTCTACCAAAGAAATCAAGCGGCAGGAGGTGAGAATCAGCTTTGAGACATGAACATACAAGCAAACTGGTGGTCAGGGTTAGGACGCCAAGGAGCCAGACAGTGGTGGATTCTTCCCGTCTACCAGACTAGTTCCACATATCCCTGTAGTATTTGTGTCAAACAGTCTACATAAGGCTGAAAGCCTCCCCCAGTCTGTGTAAGCTCACATATACCTGACATGCCAACAAACTAGTGCTCTCCGGCCCGTCATCCCAACTTGTCCTGCATAAGTCAGACATCTTGGCCAGCTGTCAGAAGCCATAGACTTTGAACACATTTACACACAGAGAGCAAGAAAGAGAGGGAGAGAGCAGCCAGAGAGATTCAAAGCTGGCCTGTCAGTGGTTTGGCACCAGTTCAGTTTTACATTTAGTCTAATGGCTATCGGTTGCAATAATGTAATGACATCCTGATGAATGTGTTTGGCTAAAAAAGCATCTTTTTGTGCCTCCTCCCCTTTCTCAGGCCATATTTGAGCTGTATCGTGGAGAACAGGACCTGATTGAGGACCTCCAGCTCGCACGCAAGGTTTGTGCTTTTTAAATCTCCTAGGCAGGGGGGAGTACATATTAAGCAAACAGATTCAATCAAAGTCTGGCAGGCCTCCCACTCAGCCAAGCCAAGAACTATAAAAAGACAGGAATTATTCCTCTTCTTTTTCTCTCGTACCCTAACTGCTCTTTACAAGCTATTCATAGCATTCCAGCCCCCTGTTGGCCTGATGAGATGCTGTTATTTGACGTTTTTGGCTCCTCTCCTGTGCACAGGCGTACCACGACCCGATGCTGAAGCTCTCCATAATGTCAGAGGAGGAGCTCACGCACATCTTCGGCAACCTGGACGCCTACATCCCTCTGCACGAGGACCTCCTGGCACAGCTCACCGAGGCCACGGGGCCAGACGGGACTGTGGGCCGCATCGGACAGATCGTCGTAAACTGGGTAAGTGTCCGTCACCAAGGACGTCAACCTCTTCGACTAGGGCTTGGTATCGGTCAAAAAAATGCAGTGACTTTGATGCAGATTCCCTAAATGATCTTTTTACGGCACACATCTTGTTAGATCTTGGTAGAAGCATGCAGAATGCTTATAGGCTTGTAGATTTACTCCTTAGGGATGAAATTAAGGCTTTTCTTTGACACTAAGGAGGCAATTTGTTTGGTGAATTTGTTACCTATTTGCCCTATCTTCACTTCTGTCCACGTTCAGCCGTGTTTAGTAAGTGTCTCGTCTCCCCTCCAGCTGCCGAGGCTTAACGCCTACAAGAACTATTGCAGCAACCAGCTAGCAGCCAAGGCGCTGCTGGACCAGAAGAAGCAGGACCCGCGCGTGCAGGACTTCCTGCAGCGCTGCCTCGAGTCGCCCTTCAGCAGGAAGCTGGACCTGTGGAGCTTCCTGGACATCCCGCGCTCGCGCCTGGTCAAGTACCCGCTGCTGCTCAAAGAGATCCTGAGACACACCGCCGCAGAGCACCCAGACGCCGCCAGCCTGGAGGAAGCGGTAAGTCAGGGGACCGGATTCGGTTTACGTTATCTTCAGATCCGCTACCTTAATGTCGCAGAAGTTCATGCTTTGATTGCTCGTGTGTGTGCAGATCACCATCATGCAGGGCGTGCTGTCTGACATCAACATGAAGAAGGGAGAGTCTGAGTGCCAGTACTACATCGACAAGCTGGAGTACCTGGACGACAAGCAGAGAGACCCTCTGATCGAGCAGTGCAAGAGCCTGCTGTGTCACGGCGAGCTGCGGAACAAGAGCGGCACGGTGAGCAAAACACACACCACACACACACACACACACACTGTCGACATCAACACAAGCCTCACGTCCTGTACAACTGACCCCCAAAGTAGCCTAGATTTACTCAGTAGTATGAACTTTAACTGAAAACATCTGGTTTTAATTTCCGTGCCTGTTTTTGTTTCCTTCCAGAAGCTGCATGTGTTCCTGTTCACCGAGCTGCTGGTTCTGACCCGCCCTGTCACCAGGAACGAGCGCCAGTGTTTCCAGGTTTACCGGCAGCCAATCCCAGTGCACGATCTCCTGTTGGAGGACCTGCAGGACGGAGACGTCAGAATGGGCGGATCCTTCAGAGGCGCTTTCAGCAACGCAGACAAAGGTAAGGCTTGTGTCAAATAAAAAAAAAAAAAATCAAATTAGAAAAGTTTAAAGCAGTTAATATATATATATATATATATATATATATATATATATATATATATATATATTTTTTTTTAAATATAGCAGATTGCTAATTCCAATTTTCCCCTCTCTCTGTCCACAGCAAAGAACATTTTCCGCGTGCGTTCCCAAGACCCGGGCCAGGCGCAGTCCCACACCCTGCAGGTCAACGACGTCTTCCACAAGCAGCAGTGGCTCAACTGCCTCCGCAGCGCCATTTCCGTCCACCAGCCGCTCGGCGAGCCCTCTACGCCGGTGGCGAGCGTCGCCTGCTCCAAGCGCCGCCCGTCCTCCATCTCCGCCATCGTCCACATGGAGGAAGCGGACGAGAACTGCCCGCGGCCGACCTCTCAGTCCGCCCCCTGCACACCGTGCAACAGCACGACGCCTAGCCCCACCACGAAGTCCCCTTTATCCCGCTCCTCCTCGTCATGTTCGTCGTCAGCGTCTTCCTCCTCGACGTCGCCGCTCTCCTCGCTCACATCACACAAAACCAAAAAGGACAAGAAGTCTCTTTGCTCTTTAGGGAAGAGAAAAGAGACTATGGTGTGAAGTGTTGTGAAAAGGAGAAAATGGACTCCTGGGTGGACATTTTTGTAAATGTTTAAGCAAAACAACGTGGAGGAGCGTGGGACTTTGTGTATTTATGTGTGTCTGCGTGCGTGCGTATTATTAAAACAGTGTTCTGTGTTACTGTCATCTTCGGCAGCTATTTATCTTACCCCTCCATCCGAGTGCATCCCACAGAGACAGTATTCTGGAGAGACGTGCACGGCTTCCACCAGCTCTGAAAAGGGAAGCCCGATGAGAAGCAAACACATCACACACAAATCTGTGTGTGTGTATCGTGTTGACAAGGATAGAGGTGTTGCATTCAATCCTGTTGACTATTAATTTGATATTTAAGCATTATTTTAGACCTTTTTTGGGGGGCTAATGAAAGTTTTACATTTTTATATTCTAAAATGTATTTTAGTATTTTGTAGGCATCATAAAGCAGCACTGTTTTAGCTTTTAGGTGAAGTTATTTGAAATTGTGAGCATGTTTTGCAGGCAAGAAGGGAGAATCCCTCCCCCCCCTAAAAGATGATGATGATGATGTACTACACAAAGCTACAAATTTCTCTGCAAAAGTCTGATTTGGAGAATAATAAGAAGACACGTCTTATTTTTATACA
The DNA here is from genome assembly GCA_013375575.1 of Percina caprodes. Classification (NCBI taxonomy): domain Eukaryota; kingdom Metazoa; phylum Chordata; class Actinopteri; order Perciformes; family Percidae; genus Percina; species Percina caprodes. The sequence continues at coordinate 1,117,204 of JABXJD010000197.1, read as the reverse complement.
TTCCTTTAATGACAGATTTTTTTTTTTTTTCTGCATTTACTGCAGTCCGAGGCATTTATTTAAATCCAGTGACAGATGAGACTTCAGTCTCTCTCTGTTGGAACATCACACCACTGTGGAGTATAGTGGTAGGAAATCATCTGATGTTGAATCATGACAAGAGAGACGAGGAGTTTTGTTTTGAAACAATATTTTGAACTGAGCCATGTTGGTTTTGAAAAAGCGGACTTTTCAGAAGGTTAACGGATCATTTTCAGTGTAGCGTCTTGCATGGAACTTTAGTTGTTACTGCGTGTAACGGTAGAAGGCAGCAGGATGGATTTACACAGACAGTAAAACATGTCCAAGATGGAAATAAGAGAATGTTGTTAAAGGCTGAAGGGAAAAGAGAAAAGATGGATGAAGCTGTGTTTTGGAACTGAAATCGATTGCCAACGCAAGATGTCTAACTCCATTGACTTCCTGTGTAAGTTGATGTGATATCTTGCTCACAGATGGATGATAGATGGTGAAAATCAAGTGAGTGATATCGACGGGAAAAAGTATGTAGGGGAAGGGAGACACAAAAAGAAGGTTTTTGTATGTGCAGAAGATGAGAAAAAGAAAAGGGCAACTTGCTTGCTACGAACTGTATGTAATTAAAGAACAATAAAGATCTGTGTAAGATTTGCAACTGAACTTTTGGTTTCATGTCTTTATGGGGTTTTTCTCTCTGAACTGGGATTATTCCTATCAACATTAGTATAGGATGTATATTGCTGACAACACGTGCTGGATGTTCTTCCCGTTCCACAATCTATGTTGCACTTTTGCAGCATCTGAAACTTAGCGCTGCCAACGGCAGTTTTGATTGGTTTAAAGAAATGCAAACAAGCCAGAATAATTTTCCCTTATCCCAGAATAGATAGGCGGTGTAGCCAGACCATTCTTCAGCACTGCTAAACTTAGCTGCCAGTTTTCATGCTAAAATAAGCTAATCAGCTGCCAGTTTTCACGCTAAACCAAGTCAATTGGAAATTGAAATTGAAATTGAAATTGAAATTAAACGGTTGCCAGTTTTCGTGTTAAACTTAAGCTTGCTGGCTCTAGCTTCAGGAAGAGTAAGGTGATATGTGGATCTTGTTATCTATCAGCCAGAAAGCATATAAGTGTTTGCCAAAATGTCTTAACTATTGTTTTTATAGACTTTAAAATGGACACAACAGCTTGCACGTCCTCATTGGGCTAAGTCAGGTTGGACAACACTAGTAGTGTCTTTAAATAAAGGCAGAACAAGGAGATACCCGTTGATTCATGACCGTGCTTAACTCTTAACCAAACAGTCGGTTCCATGTAGGTGCCAAGACAAACATTTACAGCGTAAGAATCAGTCAGGGTTTTTTTTTTTTTTTTTAAACTGCGACATCTCTGCCTGGTCCGTTTGGGAGTTTTTTGAAAGAAAAGTCTCCCTTTGTCAGGCCTGTGCTTTCCATTTGGAAGACTTGACAAATGGTCCATAAGAGCCTCTGAAATGTTTTAATAAACAGATTGGGTTTAAAAGATTTCCAACTGGAAGCTCTGTTGTCTAGTCTCTACTGTCTCTACTGCTTCCTTTCAGCCATCAGCAAGCTTTGTGACTGTGGGACAGGTCTGTCCTGGAGCAAGGCACATTTTCCTCCCTTTTAATGTGTCTGCTTGGCAAAAGGCCTCCTGTCTGCCTCTGAGAAAATGAGAGCATTCTCCAAACATTCGCTCATGCTATCACAGTCGTCTATTTACTTTAATGGAAGTTGAACAAGTACCAGCATTATATGGGTGCTGCTGAGTTCTCGGGTTAGAACCCGAACTTGGCCTGGGATGAAAATAAAACTCTCCTGTCTCATTTTTCTGTCAATAGGTCATTGTTCTGTCCATTTACCGGTATTTATGGGTATCAAATTTGATAATATTACAGCCATACCCTCATTAAATGAATTATTCCTGTGACATGGTGCTTTTTGGAGGCTTTTATGTAGACCTTAGTGGTCCCCTAATACTGTATCTGAAGTCTCTTTTATATAGACCTTATTGGTCCCTAATACTGTATCTGAAGTCTCTTTTATATAGACCTTAGTGGTCCCTAATACTGTATCTGAAGTCTCTTTTATATAGACCTTAGTGGTCCCCTAATACTGTATCTGAAGTCTCTTTTATATAGACCTTAGTGGTCCTTAATACTGTATCTGAAGTCTCTTTTATATAGACCTTAGTGGTCCCTAATAGTGTATCTGAAGTCTCTTTATATAGACCTTAGTGGTCCCCTAATACTGTATCTGAAGTCTCTTTTATATAGACCTTATTGGTCCCTAATACTGTATCTGAAGTCTCTTTTATATAGACCTTAGTGGTCCCTAATACTGTATCTGAAGTCTCTTTTATATAGACCTTAGTGGTCCCTAATACTGTATCTGAAGTCTCTTTTATATAGACCTTAGTGGTCCCCTAATACTGTATCTGAAGTCTCTTTTATATAGACCTTAGTGGTCCCCTAATACTGTATCTGAAGTCTCTTTTATATAGACCTTAGTGGTCCCTAATACTGTATCTGAAGTCTCTTTTATATAGACCTTAGTGGTCCCCTAATACTGTATCTGAAGTCTCTTTATATAGACCTTAGTGGTCCCTAATACTGTATCTGAAGTCTCTTTTATATAGACCTTAGTGGTCCGTAATACTGTATCTGAAGTCTCTTTATATAGACCTTAGTGGTCCCCTAATACTGTATCTGAAGTCTCTTTTATATAGACCTTAGTGGTCCCCTAATACTGTATCTGAAGTCTCTTTATATAGACCTTAGTGGTCCCCTAATACTGTATCTGAAGTCTCTTTTATATAGACCTTAGTGGTCCGTAATACTGTATCTGAAGTCTCTTTTATATAGACCTTAGTGGTCCCCTAATACTGTATCTGAAGTCTCTTTTATATAGACCTTAGTGGTCCCCTGATACTGTATCTGAAGTCTCTTTTATATAGACCTTAGTGGTCCCCTGATACTGTATCTGAAGTCTCTTTTATATAGACCTTAGTGGTCCCCTGATACTGTATCTGAAGTCTCTTTTATATAGACCTTAGTGGTCCCTAATACTGTATCTGAAGTCTCTTTTATATAGACCTTAGTGGTCCCCTAATACTGTATCTGAAGTCTCTCGTTAGCATCTCGGAGGCTACTTCAGCCTCTAATCTAGAATCAGGGATCATGTGTGAGAATGTGACGCCGTACGCTACATAATAAATTACTGTTATGTAATATATCTCATTATTCAGTGTGAAATCTGTCGGAAAATTGTTGCAAAGTCACGCAACTGACATCTGCACTCGAGGGGGGGTGTGTACGTCAAAAATTGCAGAGAAACTCCCGCATGGAATCTAACTTGCAAAAAGTAAATGTAATAGTAACGTTTGGGTACTAGACCATCATCAGGCAACATGACTGAGGCGAGTTCCATTGCAATTTTTGAACGTCTTTTTTTAAAAATGTACATATGTCTTACCATGAATCCAACATATTATTAGCAAATATAAATCAGCCTATTTGTGTAAAAAACACATTGATGATAGGCTTCCTGGCCTATAGGTAAGGACATATTTTAACAGCAAAGTATTCTACGCACCAAAAATGTTTGTATAAAGGCTTTAGGCCGCCCAGACGTTACTGTAGGCCTTAAGTTAAGTTCATATAATATGTAGTAAGGGGGCCCCTGCTCCGTCTCCCTCTCTCAGTTAAGGGGTCCTTGGTTTAAAAACCCCTTGCAGACACAAACACAGCAGGACTCTCTCCAGTGTAGCAGAGCGTTTCTTATCAGCAGCTCATCTGGGCTATTGAAAGATCTGTTGGACGGATTATTGACGGACACAGACAGCTGAGCCTCCTGTCAGTGATCCGTCACCGCCGCATCCTTTGACACGTATCTCCCTCCAGCAAACAGCAAACACCCTTCAGAGACTCGCCGGGGGGGGGGCACAAACTTCCCTGACTGGTCTGACTCAGTCTCATGCTTCTGTTTTACCATAAGTACAACGTGGAAGTGGCACCTCATTATGTCGTCATGGACATTAGCCAATGCAGAAGTGGAAAGACTACCAAAATATTCTACTTAAGTAAAAGTACTATTACTTTGATGAACATTTACTTAAAGGGTACTACCGTTTTTTTCAACCTGGACCCTATTTTCCTTTTTGTGTTTTTGTGTGTAAGTGACTGATAGGAACAACACTCTGTGATGGGGCAAATGTGCATCGTCAGTTTGGTCCACTATGAGTGCTTCATTTTCTCTTACATTCGGGTCTGTGTCTCCACGTACAGACGTACGTAGCCATGGCGTAGGGTCTGTGTCTCCACGTACATACGTACGTAGCCACGGTGTAGGGTCAGTGTCTCCACGTACATACGTACGTAGCCATGGCGTAGGGTCTGTGTCACCACATACATACATACGTAGCCACGGCGTAGGGTCTGTGTCACCACATACATACATACGTAGCCACGGCGTAGGGTCTGTGTCTCCACATACATACGTACGTAGCCACGGCGTAGGGTCTGTGTCTCCACGTACATACGTACGTAGCCACGGCGTAGGGTCTGTGTCTCCACGTACATACATACGCCGAAGCATAAATCCCGCTTTGGCTTACAGACGTGAGAGTGGACTGATTTTTTCATCTAATTCTCAGGGAATAAGCGCATTTCCCAGAATGTCAACTCCGACACTAAAACCATATTAATATTGATCCAGCACCAAGGATTAGGAAGGAACATGAGATTGCTGCGTTGTCATGGAGACGTGTAGAATGGCTCCCTTAGCTGAGACAAAGAGCCACCTTCACCAAAGACAAAGCAGACGACATGCAAGGACTGTCGAAATTGAGGAAAATGTTGGGTAAAACAGCTGGAGGAAAACTGTCTCGGCAGCATAATTGAGGGAACACAACAAACACGACTTGTTGAAGGGCCACGTGGGCGATGAATTCATTTTCTCGGGGCTCATGCATGGTGAAAAGGCCAGACAGCCCCACACACAGCGCCGATAACATAACAGAGGGATTGTCTATGAGATTAGCATGCACACATGCCAGGCTTACAAGCTGCAGCTTCTCTGTGTCCGGGTCACTTAAATGCAAACAACATCTCTATTATCAGCGCTGGGTTAGTGGCTGGAATCAGCGGTGGAAGAAGTATTCAGATCCTTTACTTAGGTAAATGTAGGCTGCTGATCCCACACTGTAAAAACTCCTCTGTTAAAAGTAAAAGCCCTGCATTGAAAATGATACTCAGATAAAAGTATGCAAGTATCATGAGGAAAATGTACACATTTCACATTTTAGAAACTGGAAACGATCCATACTGTTGTGTGTTCAATGGTCTGATCATTTCAGCTGGCCGTTATATTGTTGGCTAGTTTAATTTGTAATAAAAAAAAACATATTTTGTGTTTTGTGCTCAAAAATTTCAATGTGTAAAGTATCTTAAGTTGTCAGATGAATGTAGTGGAGTTAAAAAAGTCCAATATTTCTCTTTGGAATGTAGCGGAGTAGAAGTACAAAGTGGCATGAAAAGAAAAGAATCAAGTAAAGTACAAGTAACCCAGATTTGTACTTTAGTACAGTACTTGAGTAAATGTACTTAGTTATATCCCACCACTGGCTAGAAGGTGCTGGAAACTCCCTGGATATGAAACTTTAAGATCACTTTACCAAATCCACACCGGCAGACAATAAAACAATGAACCCAAGACATAAGCGGAGGAGCAAAGTAGCGCTCGGGGGGCAACTTCAGAACACTGGGGGTCAGACGGGTTCACAGCAACCTGGACTCCATGTTTATGTCAAAATACACTCAGTAGTGCTCGTCCTGACAGACCGGGAACTTGTTCAGTCATCACTCCGTCAGTGCTTTTCTCTCAGACAAATATCCCTTTGTCTCGGGATTTCCTTTCGCCTTAGGAGATGACATGTGAGGGGTTGGGTAAGACAAAAACCTGGAACGACAATTAATGGCTCACTAACACATTCATGCATTTTGAAAAGGATGATGGAAATAATTCCCCCCAGGGAGGTTTCAAACTTACATGAACCCAAAAGTCTTTATCTTATCAACTGCAGTCTTGTGATGTCCAGTATCATGTTTGCTATTGTGCTCTCAGAGGAGAAAGATCTATTCATTTTTCATTTTCACATCATTTGGATGGACATGAAACGTTCTTAGTTAGCAGTAAATCATCGTTATTAGCAACGAGCAACTGCATTAAAGAAATGGGTCAGTGGATTAAAAGGCACGGGACTGTACCATTTCAGAATAGAATATTCGTTAATGAAATATCATGAGCCGGAGAATCAGGAAGATAGCACCATTAGGCATCCCTAATGACACAACAGGTGTTTTGCTAGTTTCTAGCGAGAACAAAACCTGAGAAAACAGAGCTGTGCGCTTTGAGAGGTGGTTAACACCAGAAAAGCTCAATATAAATGTAGAAAAGCTCAATATAAATGTAGAAAAGCTCAATATAAATGTAGAAAAGCTCAATATAAATGTAGAAAAGCATAATATAAGTGTAGAAAAGCTCAATATAAATGTAGAAAAGCATAATATAAGTGTAGAAAAGCTCAATATAAATGTAGAAAAGCTCAATATAAATGTAGAAAAGCTCAATATAAATGTAGAAAAGCATAATATAAGTGTAGAAAAGCTCAATATAAATGTAGAAAAGCATAATATAAGTGTAGAAAAGCTCAATATAAATGTAGAAAAGCATAATATAAGTGTAGAAAAGCTCAATATAAATGTAGAAAAGCTCAATATAAATGTAGAAAAGCTCAATATAAATGTATAAAAGCATAATATAAGTGTAGAAAAGCTCAATATAAATGTAGAAAAGCTCAATATAAGTGTGTAGAAAAGCTCAATATAAATGTAGAAAAGCTCAACATAAATGTAGAAAAGCATAATATAAGTGTAGAAAAGCTCAATATAAATGTAGAAAAGCTCAACATAAATGTAGAAAAGCATAATATAAGTGTAGAAAAGCTCAATATAAATGTAGAAAAGCTCAATCTAAATGTAGAAAAGTGGTTTTTGGCTTGTCTCACCTCTAGTTTTACTTCCTGTGTCTTCTGTGATTACCTGATGTTTTCCACCTGCTTCCCTGCCCTCTTGTCACCTGCCTCTCGTTACCTCGTTACCTCGTTACCTCGTGACCCTGTGTATATGATGTGTTCCCTGGTCTCTTGTCAGATCCTTTTGCCCATCCTGTTTGTCTCGTCCGTGTGAAGCCTGTGTTCCTGTCGTCTCGCCCTGTGTTCCCTACCACTTTTCCGTTGGATTTTTACCCGTGAGTTCTTTGCTTCCCTGTGTTCCCGATTATTCCTTTTGAATTTTTCCCTGTGGGTTTTCCAGCCCTTGTGCTCCGGCTTTTGGTTTTTCCCTGCTCCCTGTATGTTTTGTTGTTTTGCTTGGACTTTGTTGCTCTGCTTTTTTGTTAATAAAAGCTTGTTCAGCACTCCCCTACTCTGCATTTGGGTCCTTCATGCCAAACTGTCACGGAAAAGCTCTACATAAATGTAGAAAAGCACAATATTAATGTAGTTAATTAACCATCTTTACTGAGTTTCTACACAATTAATCCTGCAAAAGCCCCACTTTAAATCTTGTGTTACCAGAAAAGCTCATAAGTTTCTTGGAAATTAGTTATTAAGCATGAATAAGCATGAAATATGACTTAAGAAATCTAAGTCGACGAAGAGGGGACGGCCCTACGCTTAACGTAGAGGTTTTAACGTGAGTCTACATGACCTGCAACGTTAGACAGCCAATCAGCAGCATTATTAGATCTTGGTAGTAGCATGCTGCATGCTTATTGGCTCACTGACGCTGATGAGATTTACTCCTTAAGTAGCCTTTTGAAATTAGGTGTTGATTGACGAGGTATTTTTAATAATCAATACTTTAATTCCTAGCACAGGGGTTGTTTTCAGATATCTAGTGTAGCCTTCTATAAGACTTTCAATTATTTAAAAGCCAAAAGTTGGTTTGTACGGTTGTTGAATCATACCTGAAGAACTGAAGATCACCATAACATGATACATAGAGTACAGAGATAGTATAACAATACTATACCATGATAAATAGAACTGATATCCAATATAAAACACAGAAGAGTAAAAAATGAGACAAGGCCTGAGAAAACATGTGGGTCTGGTCTTAAATTTGGCCTTAAATGAGTCTACAGAGTGGCAACACTTAATTAAAAATGAACCATACAGGCCATACAGGCCCCTAGGCCGTCACGTGATGCCCTCTGGCCCAAAGAGACCTATAGACCTACATTTGGAAAGACATCGGTAAATCAGTGGATCTCTGAAATCAGTTAGTATCACAACCTCAGCAAAATAACTTCCACGTTTCACCATCAGAATTTTGATCAATAAGTTAGGACTCATGATGGCTTTTATTATACATCCATGGTTCCAGAGCGCGTGGCTACCATGAAAGCACGATCGCCCTTAGACTACCCCTTAGCCTCGATCAAGGGACAGGCAGGAGCACGTGGTCTAAGGATCTGAGAGATCGGGGGTTGGAGAGGGACACCAGTACAGATGTAGTGCTGTTTTTCTTCCTCTACCAATACATTCTGCACCAAATGCAAGCGAGACATGGATGACTAATGACTGGATGACATGGATGACTGGCTAATTCACAGATAAAGTGCATTGCGATAATCTTGAGTTTGAATTTGACAACTTTTCTTTACTGGAAAAAGCATTCTTTCACAACAGCGGTAATTTGCTAGTAAAATGTTAAAGCTGGATTGAAGATGACACCAGGACATCTGGCATGCATGGGCATGGAGGATAATTGGATGTTTGAAACAGCCGGTGGACGTTATCTGAAGAGCTAACCCCAGTTGATGACATGCTTTCAAAATGTCAGCATGTCATGCCTGGAAAAAATATCTAATACCATTTAATCCTTTCTGGGTCTTTTTGTACTTGAACTTCTGAAGCAATTTTCAGAAATAGATAGCTAGAGCTTAAAAATTCAAGGTTGAGATATCAACAGATGCCTACCTGTTTTAGACAAAATTGTATTTTCTGCAAACATAAAAATCTTTTAGGGGGTTGGAAACACAGCTCCAATTCTTAGAATACTTAGAAATAAATAGATAGAAAGTCATATGCAGTAAAATGCACATATTTGCTGTGACAGCCTTACTATGACCAGTAGCTAATTTGTGCTAATGCTAGCTAGTATTGGCGTGTAACTGACAGTACTGCATCACAATGACTCCTCTCTACTACTGCGCTAATGTGATGTTTTCTCCCGAGACCAATAAGTGGAAACAGCTTTCCAACGGACCAAAGAAGGTTTCTTGTTCGCCACGATGACTTAAGTTCAAAAACAAACACTGGCTAGCTAACCTAGCCCCGAGGCTGAAAGCTAACAAGCTAGCCTTTGTGCGCAGCAGAACGAGCCGGCGTTCCAGACAGTTGAAACGAAAATGGGAAACAAATGTTTTACAAGTGTGTGATGTTCATTGAAAATGTATTTATCCTCCCAAGATATTGCTTTCTGTGTTTGAGGGAGATTTGGGCTTTCTTTCATTTCCTCTTGAAGAGGCCCAGGGCTTTGGAGAAATGAGACACTGACTGCTGACTCGAGCTAACTGGACTTTTGCTTCAGCTATGCCAAACTTTCCCTGTGTTTTTTAATGTGTGTGTGTGTGTGTGTGTGTGTGTGTGTATGGGAGTGAGTAATCACTCTTTATATGCTGACATTGGCTGAGGTAAAGTGCTGTGGAAAGCAGTGGTGCGTTCAGGGCCCATGCCAAAAGTGCTATAATAACTTACCAACGTGATGGTTATCTAGCACGTTAACATGCATTTTCCCATATTCCTTTGAGTGAGAGCTCATGCAGGTTAGGTTTGGGAGGAATGCCTTCACTTTGATTTAGCTATTGAACAAGAATCTGCTCCACATAGCATGCATTCACTGACAGATCAGACAAAAACAGCGGCCTGGCATGTCCTCACCGGACTGACTCACTCGGTCAGGTATGAATGCTCCGAGGGTGAGCGCTTTGTTTTAAAATCTGTCACCGGATTGTTTAGTGGTCTCTTTGCCGTCCAAGACTCCAAATGTTCGGGAAAAAAAAGAGATTAGCTGAGAAAACCGTGCTCTTTGGTCCAGAGGAGACCGAAGAATTTTTAGATTATCTCAGATTGTATTGAGAGCTCGTTACTCTGTAGCCCCGTTCTCTCTGCACCACAACCCATAAATGGTCCTGCAATTTTTTCCATGTCTGCATCAGGAGCCACGCTTCATTTTCCAACTTCCTGGCTCAGGATCTGGTACAGAATGATTTCCATAAATATTCTTCCTAATGGCTCCGGTGGGGCTTAAAGCAGCAACATTCAGGTAATAGTTCTGATTATGAAAGTCTTCCGTTTGATAGCTTAGAGCAAATGAGCCAATTAGCCGATGGTACTTATAATCAGGAAAATCTACTGTAAACCAATCACAATCGTCTCGGGCAACGCTACGCTCCGGACGGAGCCACGGTGCCGCTGCAAAATAGCCTCTGGAAGGAAGTTGTTTTGGTGGAACATGTGTACAACAGAAAACTCAGATTGGACAGATAGTCTAGCTAGCTGTCTGGATTTACCCTGCAGAGATCTGAGGACCAGGTAACCATAGTCCTCAGATTGGACAGATAGTCTAGCTAGCTGTCTGGATTTACCCTGCAGAGATCTGAGGACCAGGTAACCATAGTCCTCAGATTGGACAGATAGTCTAGCTAGCTGTCTGGATTTACCCTGCAGAGATCTGAGGACCAGGTAACCAGAGTCCTCAGATTGGACAGATAGTCTAGCTAGCTGTCTGGATTTACCCTGCAGAGATCTGAGGACCAGGTAACCATAGTCCTCAGATTGGACAGATAGTCTAGCTAGCTGTCTGGATTTACCCTGCAGAGATCTGAGGACCAGGTAACCATAGTCCTCAGATTGGACAGATAGTCTAGCTAGCTGTCTGGATTTACCCTGCAGAGATCTGAGGACCAGGTAACCATAGTCCTCAGATTGGACAGATAGTCTAGCTAGCTGTCTGGATTTACCCTGCAGAGATCTGAGGACCAGGTAACCATAGTCCTCAGATTGGACAGATAGTCTAGCTAGCTGTCTTGATTTACCCTGCAGAGATCTGAGGACCAGGTAACCAGAGTCCTCAGATTGGACAGATAGTCTAGCTAGCTGTCTGGATTTACCCTGCAGAGATCTGAGGACCAGGTAACCAGAGTCCTCAGATTGGACAGATAGTCTAGCTAGCTGTCTGGATTTACCCTGCAGAGATCTGAGGACCAGGTAACTACAGTCGTGGCCGGGTTGGTTCAGTGGTAGAGTGGGTCCACATGACCTTTGAGGTATAAGCCTCGATGCAGAGGTCCAGGGTTTGAAACCCACCTGTGATGCATGTCTTTCTCACTTAACTGTCCTGTCGAAAATGAAAGGTGGAAAAGCCCAAAAAATATTCTTAAAAAAAAAAAAAACATAGTCCTCATAAATCTACCGGAGAAAACAGTGCAGTGTGTGTGTGTGTGTGTGAGCATGCAGTGTGTATAAAAGATGAGGGCTGTGAGGAACCTCATAAAAGAGGGATTTGGAAAGTGATTTATCATTGTAGTGAGCAACAGTTCCATCCGTGTACTAAAACATTGTTTTGGCAAGAAGCACTTATCTCATAAAACTCTCATTCTCATTTTTCCTAATGTTTACTGTACTGTAAGACTGTAATACATTGACTTCACTATGTAAATCTTTTCATGATTTCATTGTTTGATACCAATTTCTTTCTTCATATGTTTTCCTTTGTGCCGAGTCCAAATATGACATGCCTTTGGAAGATTTACATTTAGATTGTAGGTTTTTAGCTGAAGTAATGTACTCTTTATGCATCCATATTCAATTGTTACCTCACTGATATACATGAAATAGGGCAAAGTTCAGACTCATGGGGCCTAGGGATCCACAGCAATCCAGTAAAGACGTTATAAAGACATGTAACATAAGTAAAAAGGGTAGAAATAGGAAGAAATTATTCATTTCCACCTTTTTAAAATGTACCATCTGTTCTAACTCCACAGACACAACACTGAGAGGTACAAGTGGAAATCCTGGAGCTGAATTTACAGACGGGGAATATCGAGCCTCGGGAGTCGGGACCACACAGATCCGTGCCTGAGTGCTTGGACCCAGGTGGAAATCTGTAACATTGTACCCCCTCAGGGACATTTCCTCCAAGCTGTGTGGTCCCCCAGAAAAGACTGAGATCTATAACCTAAACAGGGGCTGATTATTGTAATTGGGAGCTAAGTTCAACACTGATCCCTCTGTCTGATATATCCCCCCCCCTCCCTTGTCTTTGCCAGTTGGCCAAACTGGTGTTAGAAGTTCAGGGATCATAGACTTGAGCCATGTCAACTGAAATCCTGCCCTGGAGCTTTTTATGTTCTTCTTGTGACTTTCACGTCCCCAGTTTCTTATCCTAAATGGGAGCTGGGTGGGCAGAGGGCTGGGAATGTCACTTCCAGGTACGGAAATGTCTCCAAGGCTTCATCCAGAACGAAACTCCATCTGTTGTGTGTGCAAGCGCTGTGCTGTGTGTTATTACCAGACACGTCTCTGCTGATTGGTTATCACCTGGGACACAGCCAATAAACGAGAGACACACCCACCAAAACCCCGTTGCATACTGTTTCACACCGTTCTGAGAAAACATGTCTTTTGACATTGAACGTGCCCCTGATAACGCATGTCACATGACCATTCGCACATACTGGGCATGTGCGAGCCGGTGGAAACAGGAAGCAGATTGTGGAACGTTACACACGTTATCTTTATTGGAAGGATTGTTTTTCAAAAGGTATCTTATTTAAAGTCCAGCAAAAAAGGAGAAAAGAATGCTTTGCAGTGAAACAGCTGGATAAAGATTAGGGAGGTGTTTCCATGGGATTCAAACCTGCGGCCTTCCCTGTCACCACCATCCTTGCACTCCTTCCTCCTTATCGTCTACCTCCCTTTCTAATTAAGTCTCGGATCTGTTTCCAGACGGCGGCTCCACTCTCCCATCAAAGCGAGCTAATGTCCATTCAGCGAAGCCATGTGCTCTCCTCCCCGATGACCACAGATCCTCCATTAAACCTGGGGACATAATGTCTCCGTGGACCCCACAGCAGGCAGAACTAATCCTTACACGCTGTCTGAATGGGTCCCCCGCTTTCCTCTTTCAGCCTCCATTATGTCACAGTTTCCAGGCAGGACTATGTTTCCCAGACGAGCTTACTGGAGTCCAAGTCAGGACCAAGGGACAATTTAAGAAGGAAATGTCAGAGCCACTTGGGGTCAAGCTCCAAAGCTGTGGCCCAGTTTGCACTGGGGCAGATGGGAAATCTGTGCTTTCAGTCAAAATGCCGTATTTGCCATGTTTGTCCGTACAAATGTCTTTATTATGACTGCAACGGTATATTCAGTGAAGTACGCAGCAGATAGAGGAGCTTGCAAACCACAGGTGGGGGCACTGATTCCCTGTTACATAGTGTTCTTATTCAGTCAGTCAGTTATAGGTTATTATGTCTATATTTTATAGTCATAGTTATATATATTATATGTGTGGATATTTTGGAACGCGTACCTCCATAAAGTGGCAAAACAGATTATTAGTAAGTTAAAGGGGACCTAGTAAGCCATTTTCAAGTTCATTTCATTTCATGAGCCTTTCAGTCCATAGGGAGTTGGGTTGGGAACCAGAGGGGCGTCGGTTCAAGTCCCAGTATGGACCAAAGTACGCAGTGTGGATCGGTAGCTGGAGCAATGCAGCTTCACCTCCTGGGGCACTGCCGGTGCCGGTGAGAGAGGTACCATACCCCCCCCACCAACCGCCCAGGGTCCTGGTCCAGCTGGCAGTCCACTCTCTCTCTCTGTCATATTTTGGAGTCTCTAGCTCCTTGCATCACATCGCTTACATTTATGACCTCTTTCTTATTAACACACATAAGCAAAGCTTATGAAAAATCTTCACTTCACGCCAAGGTTCATGACTATTTAACCCTTCTTTCAGGCTCCGTGTATAAACGCCGGCAATGCCGTCAAGAGCACGCCAAACCTGTAGGTGGCGGTGTAAGAGAAGCTCAAGCCCACGTCAGCCAATCAGAATCCCCAAAATAGGAACAACAGACACTTCCTCTCTCTTCTCTTCCTCACTTCCTGTGACTAAACCTCCGTTTGTGGTGGCCCAAGCAACGCTGCAAAGAATAGGTGAGTATAACAGTATAGTGAATACAATATGAAAATAACGAGAGCACTGTGTGTATTAATACGCACTAATGCACATGAGCACATTTGGCTACACACAACAAGGGTCGGTGGTGTATGTGCACCCACTTTGCCACAGTACACACACACACACACACACACACACACACACACACACACACACACACACACACACACACTCTGGAAACCGTTCCCTATCATGAAAACAATGCATTACACAGTGTGTTTGCCACTTTGTAGAGTTCTCAGCGGATAATTTCATTCACTACATAGTCTACTATAAAATACCCACAATGCACAGCTAATTAGAGTGTACATACGATGTACCCTACATTTTACTCCTGTGTACCACAATGCAACTCGCCGAGGCAAGAAACAGAAGTCACCCCAAAAACCTTTCACGGGACGTATTAGAATTATTTTAGTATTGGTTTGTTTACATGATGCTGGCCACGCCCACCTCCATCACACACATAACCCTCACATCTACTGACCATATTCAAAATCTCGTTTGGTTGTTCCATGTATAGTTCACTACTTAACCCTTCTGTTGTCCTCGGGTCAAATTTGACCCCTTTAAAAAAATGTCAAATCTGAAACATGGGTTGTACTTCAAAATGTCTTTTTAACTCTAATATTAGCTATAAATGAGGGTTATTGACCATGAATTCCAAAAAGTAGTAAAACTAGTAAGGTGGTGTTAGTGGAAACTCAAAATAAAGTCTGAAAAAGGGACAAAAATGTCAAATTTGTGTCGGTTTTTTTAACCCGGGTGGACAACACAAGGGTTAATAAACACTAGATATGGAATAATAAATGAGTGAGTGGTTTCCAACACATCTATGAATTCTGTCTCTCTGCGTAACAGAGTTTTTCCTGCTTCTCTACACGACTCTTAACATTAGACAGCCAATCAGCAGCATTATTAGTTCTTGGTAGAAGCGTGCTGCGTGCTTATTGGCTCACTGACTCTGATGAGATGTACTCCTTAGGTATTGAAACTTGGTATTGCATTTTTTTCGATACATGGAGGCAATTTGGTTCAAGGCAGGAGGCAAGTTCAGAAACCCAACCCTATTTATAACCCGGATTTGCATAATACCGAAACATATGTACAGCTGTGCATCTCCGGTTGTCCTGGAGGGCCAAACCATTCTCCAAGCAGACAGCCCAGGCTTTAACAAGCGTCCCTGCACAGCAGTCCTTGAGCAAAATACTGAATGTTCAAACTAGCAGCTAGGCCGTGACCTGGAGACGTAAATCAGCCGTGCTCATAAAACCGACACAGATGGGGAAAGATTAGTTTCATAACCCGTACCCCTCTTGAGGCCGCGGGGTGTGGATTTGGCTGCCAGGCTACAGCTGCACACATCACAGAGTGAGGGTCAGAGGTAAAGAGGTGAGGGTTGGGGTTTTACTGGAAATATGAGAAGGGAAGGTAGGGTTAGGGGCGTAGGCGTGCAGGTGCCAGGCCGCTCCAGTTCTTCCAATTTCCCAGTTAGCGGGAAGCAGCCCCGTGTCCAGGATTTTTAAGTATTTCTCGGATCTAATATGCACATTTTAAGATGTTCGAAGGGCAACTTCAGTATAACAGTAGCTGCAAATGTGAGACTAGTTGACTCTATACCCCAAAACCAACGCTCTGATCTAAGCAGCGGTGATGATGATCAGACAAACAAGTCATATCTTGGCATTGTACACGTTTATTTCAGGCAGTAACATCCCCTTTAATGGTGTCCTCAGTGGTAGACACGGCCATGGTGGTAGGTCTCACTGTGGCGGTCTTTGAGGCGACAATAAAGGAACACTAAGATGTGTGCAAGCAGATATTGAGCGATTGACTTCCAAAAATGAGTTCTCACGTCTGCAGGAATGTAGAAGGTGGCTCTATCAGTAACCACACTGATCATCTCAGCACACTCGGCACCCGGGTATCCAGACTGTGTCCTACTGGTCTCATATATTAACATGTGGTTGTCTCTATGCTGACACGTGTGTGTGTGTGTCTGGGTTCAGTAGTGTGTGTTGAGAAGTCTCAGTCACGTCCACAGGGTGTTTAACTTGCCCTGAGTGGACACATTGAGACATTTGTGTTGCCTGTTGGAAGTGACCCACATCCACATCCACTTTATTTGTCAAGAAAATGATTCTAAATATAAAAATCCCATGGGAATGTTGTATTTTAAGTGCAGTTAGACACTAGAGTCAGTGTGACATTGATCTAGTGTGTTAACATTTCACACTTTAGGTCATCTCAGTTTTTTTGGTCCATTTACATTTGGCCTGGACTCGGATTTGGACCTGGACTAGTCTTGTATTCAACATCAGTGGTCTTGCCCAAAAACGTATGCTAAGCTAGGCGTCCATCTGCTTTGCCTTCATGTACATGTATGGTTTGTTTTGAATATGAACACAACTTTGGAAAAGTGTTATTCTGAAAGTGGATTGGCATGTGACCTCTGGTGTAAACATAGATTATTTCCATATGGATAGATCCATAACCAATCTTTTGTTTGGCAGTTCTCAATCAGTCAGGACTCAGATTTGTATTTATAATATATTTTTGGCATTTTGTAGACAAAAATAGAATTGGCTTTCAATTTAATACATGCCAATCCAACCACACCACTCACTATGGCCTCCAAAATGACAATTCTTAAAGGTACAGTACCTTATTGTAAAAAAAAAGTGAGATTTCCATGTCTTTTATTATTATTATTATAAAAAGTATACGCTCAATGCACACAGCTCATATTCAGAAACTGGGTTTTAAACGAGCCGTTAGGGCTTCCGTACGGTTTTGATCTCACATCTATATCTTCCATACATAGGTAGAAGGTGTCGCTACATTGCTGTTGCAGTTATTCCCCGGCTGCAATGACACTTCTTGTCTCCTAAATTAACATGGCCTCATTTGAAAGTGTATTGAACGTTGTCTACGTTGAGGAAAAAGGTAGATAGGTATTTATTATTTGTTTTTAAATTGCTAATATTAGATTATTTACCGTTAAATCCTGATTTGTCTGTACGAAAAATACCATATTTGTGTCAGAATGTTCAGGACATGTGCAGATATGAAGATATGAGATATGATTGACTGTAGACAATAGATGTTGAAGCTATTTTACAAAGTAAAAGCAGACCGACAATGAGTTGTAAAAATGACCTTCGGTCTCAGTTAAAGAGACAGGCGCTAAAACGGAGCGTTTCAGACGGATGAAGACTACAGGTATATTCACACAGACAGAATGAGAAAAACTAAATGTTTTTTGAACATTAAAGCATGTAAACATGTTGTAGTAGAAACCCAAAATACAAATGGGAACCTGAAAAGAGGCATGGCAGGGGGAACTTTAATAGCTACAATAAACTCAACCGCCACGGGAGCTCTGATTTAGCTCTCTAATGAACCAAACTGAAGGCGACTTGCTTCATGTTTTAGACACCCCGCTCTATAAATGCTTGGTGTGAACTTGTCCTAACACATTAGTGCGGTGTTGGGAAGCAGCCCCCCTGGTCTCCCATCGGTCTGGCCTCACCTGAGTTGCGTGTCAGCCCAATGCGAGCCACCTGGATCTTCCACCACCTCAGAAAAACACGGCATATTACTCATCCCATTGCTGGATTACTCACACCTTCGCTCCCTCGCTCTGTTTCACATTAGAAAACAGCTCTGTGGGAGACGGCCCCCCCGCCCGCCGCCAATGCAGCAGATGCAGATCCCTGCCCCCAAAATACACCTCTCACCTTATCAATCCAGTCACGGAGACAGCCCTGCCGGCCCGTGGCATGAATAATTAATTTAATTTGTTTCTGTTTATTGATCCCAGGTGGGGAAAATACAACTTACACTCTGTTTTTTGTTAGTAATCACTACACACAGGCCTGAAATACACACACCTGTTCATGCACAAATGGAGAGATGGACCAGCGCCTTGAGCGGTTGGGGGGGTACAGTGCCTTGCTGAAGGGCACCTGACAGTGCATCTCTCCAAGACCACACTCCATACTTTAGGCCATACGGGAACTTGAACTGGCAACCCTCCGGTTCCCAACCCAACTCCCTACAGACTGAGCTACCGCCACCCCCATAGGGAGCATCGGCAAATGGAGTACAGAAAAGTTAAAGATATTAAAAAAGATGGCAAAAACGCTGCGAAATGCGACAAAAACAGTGAAAATAAATTACCAAAAAAAGACAAAAATATTGAAAAAAGTCAACAGAGGCAAAAAAAAAAAAAAACGGTTAAAACAGCAGAAATTTACAAAAATGTTATGAAAAAAAAAATAAAAAATCTAATGTCAGAAAAATACTTGAAATCTTGCCAGGGCACTGAATTGGTTATGGCCAGTTATGTTCCTGCTAAAATAATAAGACATGCTCAGTGTAAAGGTGCTGCCACATCAAACATATCCGATTCCTAAAGGTTGAAGACAGTGACTGTTGGTTTATGAAAACAAGGACGTCTGTACATCAGTCTGGTTTGACTGCATTTAATCCACACTACTGTTGTTTTCTCTCTGAGGCTGATGGATATGTCAGCAGGGCATTTTCTCATTTAAAAAGATGAAGTCACGAAACTTTAACTACTGCAACCAGATCTGGCATGAAGGTATAGTTTCCTCCCTTCGGACTGCATTCCGCTCGTCTGCTCTGTTTTTCAATCGTGCAAGCACAGCGAGTGTGGCACAAAGATGTTACGGTGCGTTCACACTAAAGATAAAACCGTGGTAATACTGTATCGATACACAGACGCCGAGCATGGATCTATTATTATATATGTTTTGGTCAGTTTGTCTGCTTCACGATACCATTTTGCAGCAATAAAATGGAAGTGAGATGAACAAACATTTTTGGAGTTTCCTTGAAATTGAGAAAAGATATATCGCAGAATATTGCAATATGTGTAAAATCACAACAATATTGTTTTGTGACATAAGTATGGTGATTATATCGTATCAAGAGGCCTCAGGCAGTCAGCTTTGCGGTTTTCCAGCAGAATTGGGCTACTTTTAAAGTAAATGGTTTTGTTCACTGGTTGGGTAGACACACACACACACACACACACACACACACACACACACACACACACACACACAACGTGCCCCCGGCCCAGCACCTGCCTCTCTAGCGAAGCCAACAGAGAGATTAGTACACAGTAGTCAGTGAAATTGGTCTACATGTGCACAGAGATTTTTTTTTATGTCTAGATACATCTAATTACACAAGGAAAAATTAGATTAAGTAATTTTAAGAGGAAACCACTGTTAATGCTGGTACCATTTTATTTCTATGTCTGGATTTACACTGCACATTTATGGTGTTACATTGTAGATAACCCAACACATTTGGCAATTAGAGTAATCCTGTTGAACTTTAGAAGCAATGTAAGGGTTAGTGTAATATGTTTCGGAAGGGGAATATTTTGAGTTCTGGCCTGGGGTTTTGTAATAGAGACCTAGGAAACCCTGGCTCTTAATAATGCTCCCTGGATTAGCCAAACAGCATGCTAAACTCAAGTCCAAGGGAGAAACCCCCCATGGGTGTACAGGAGTGGGGCCAAAAGCAAGACATTGCAAACCATTTGAAGCTTTGGGTCACGTTTATCTGAACTAGTAAGGTGGAGGCTGGGGGTGGGGCCTTGACCAACTGCCACTTTGTTCTCTCTCTCATGGGGGGGCCCAAATTCTCTGAGAAGGGCAAAGCAGAGAAAGGGGAGGTAACTTTGCCCCTTATGACCTCATAAGGGGCAAATTCCAGATTCAGATTTCTCAAAGGCAGAGCAGGATACCCAAGGCTCGGTTTACACCTATCACCATTTCTAGCCACTGGGGGACCATAGTCAGGCTGGGGGAACTCATATTCATGCTAAAAAACCTCATAAAGTGGTATTTTCATGCCATGGGACCTTTAAATGGACCCCCTTGATGTCAGAATGGGTGTAATTGGAGTTTGACCGATGGAATTATCAATCAGCCGGCGTATGATTTTATGACTTGTGTGAAGTAACGCAATGCTTAATATATTTTGGGCGCATAAGTGAAGGTCACACTGACAATATGGCAAAATGCAGTGCACTATGCAGTGTTGCCAACTTGGCGACTTTCAGGCCAATTATTGACTTTATTTCTAAAAAAAACGGCTAGCAGCAAATGTAGCAACTTTAGGTCATCAGGGGAAAAGCCAGATCTATTACATCATAATTGATTTCCATGCATTCTGCTCAGTGAATTCACAGTCCACGACTCACCACCTGGTGTGAAACGGGGCACAAACAAGCTCAAAACTGATGAAGCACGTCCATTTTAATGAATAAAAACTAATAATCCCATTTTGTGCTTATATTAAAAGCAAGGGGAAGTGGATTTGTCAGTTTTTTTTTTTTTTTTTTAAACAATAATTTTTGTAGTAACTTAAGGCAGGAGATTTTTTGAGATGTACTGTACATATAGCATAATATTACCGCTGGCCTATTTCTGACACACATATGCAGGTCAGAGCCATGAACGGGTTCATCCATGCAGGTGGAGGTGTTCATGTTGATGTCTGCCTGAAGCAAAGAGCAGCACTGCCTGGAGGGAAATGCTCGTGTCTGCTTCCGTTCTTCCAGAGGCTGACATCACAGCGAAGTTCAAAGCGTGTGCGTGACATGACCTCGGCAACCCTCGCACCGACTCTCCCTCCACACCTGGTTCCCGTTGCCTCTTAGATTCGAGGCTCTCTGGGTTGCAGCCTTCTTTTTGTGTCGCTGGATGTTTCTGGGACAGGTTCAAACAATGTCTCCTTTGTCTCCCGGCGGACTCACCTCTTCCTCGGCCTCTCTGAAGTGACAGAGCAGGTGACGAGCTAAGTACCAGGAGGAAGATAAAAAAAAAGAGAGATTAGCTTGAAAGGAAGAGAGGCACCCGTGGTGTGCAGAGCAGAAAGGTTGAAAGAAAGAAATGGGCTTGAAATGAAAGATTAATGGATGAATTCCCACAATTATCCACTCAAACTGTATGAATTATATCATGCTGAGATTTTAAAAGAATTAATTTTGCAGCGCTTCACATATCTCCTGATCAGTTTTCAATTTCTCTGCCAACTCAGCAGTCCTGCATTAAGGCTGTAACTTAAACCAATGTGCTCTTGCGACTGTACTAGTGTTACCTCAAGTCTGAGAATTAATCAACAGCTGATTGTCCGAGTCGCTGAAACCTCATCGGAAAGATAGAGACAAAGACTTTCAGACTTTGGAACTGCACTCTGGGTTAATCTGACCCTAATGTCATTTTCTTTCCAGCCTGAAAAACAGCAATGAGTTAGATAAAGCAACTTGGAATGAGCGTAATAGAACAACTGAGAACGTGGGTGTAAGAATTGTGAGGTGCACCACAATCAGCTGTTTCTATGTAGAGGGATAGTCAATAAGATCCACACAGCATAAAACAACAGCACACTAGCAACTGTATAGAGGACGGGGTTGGGGTTGCGTGCATTAACGGAAGGCTTGCATCACGCGGACGCGCCGACAGTGTTGTTGTCATTGCTTAGAATTCCTCATGTGAATAAAAACAGAAACTACGCACTATAGCTTTAACAACCCCTTCCATAGTTCAATTTTGCCCCCAAATTATTGCCTATGTTTCCTCCAAGTGCCCTCTGATTACCTTTGGTGCCATGCAGTAGCGGTGGAAGAGGTTTTTAGATTCTTAAAAAAATGTCACATCATCTTTTAATGGAATTAAAAGACACTTTTACAAAACATCTATGTTTACATGACAACAGGAATCAGCACGGTTTCCATGCCTTATTCAACGAACACATGGGAAAACATAATTAGTTGGAAGTAACTGTCCTGTGTGCTTATTCTTTGTGTCCCTGCTGTGTTTACAAGGTATTTTAGATGGATAGTCCATACCCAAATAAGAGGCTGAATCAGATATGCAATCTCTACATCTCCACATCCGTCCCCTCGGATTGAAATGTCACAAGCGATTACCTGGATGACATAATGCAGGCATTTAGTCAGGAGATCTGATGTAATTGAGCCAACTTGGCAAAAATCAAACGGAAAACATTGAGGGGGGGAAAATGAGCCCAATGCGAGTCCCTCATCAGTCTAATGACAGTGACCTCTCGTCTACCCATAACAACAGAATGGGCTCGTTAATAAAGTGTCCAGTGGGGGTAAAGTATTTTCATAGGAGCCTGAAGGATGCTCATAAAACTGGAAATAAGGCAATGAAAGGTTAAGATTTTCATTTCTCTGCTTGTAGATGGCTTCCATACACCATGTTGTTTTTCATTAAATGGCCATTAGATGAAGTCATGGCTCATGGATGTTATTATCTTTAATTATTAAAAGGTAGTCATTGTTCATTTCCTCTCGTTTTTTTTCCAGCAGCATGGGAAGAGAATTGGCAGAATCGCCCTGATTTGGGGTTTGGGGAGAGGATTGTGGAAAAAAGGGACCCCCTCCCCCTCTAATGAAGGAAAAAAAATAGTTTAGAGTCAAAGGGGGGCGGGGGGGTATAGGTTTATTGAGCTGCATGTGAGTGAGATTATCTGAAAAATGTGTCAACTTTTACACTCTTACTCCCTTTAAAGTGCCCTGTCTCCTGAAAAATATTCTTTCCCATACAACCAAACTGCATTCTCAATTATGTTTCACATTTAGTTCCGGATTACTTTGGGACATATTAGAAATACGTTTCTAATTAAAGTCCACAACAGGAGGAGGTCAGGGTGGATGGAGGGTTCAAACGACAAACCTGGGACGCTGGTTGTGTTCCCTGTTTAACTTATTTGAACTGAACCTGCATAAAACGTACGTAACGTGCTTAACTTATACACATAACATAAGCTAGGTAACAAATATGCCTAATTGAAGTGCTTTTATTACCTGAACCAAACCAAGTATTTTTGTTTCAATTCACAATAACCATTTTACAATGTATATATAATCGGGGACTAAATATGTTCAAAAAGTATATCACAATGCATTTTGGTTGTATAGGGACATCATTTTGTAGGAGACAATGTTGCCAATGTGTTGGTACATTAACATCCACCTTGAGCATGAGACATGAGCATCAGCATATTAATAGTGAGAAGTGTTGCATTATAATGGCTGCTTTCTACCCCTGTGTGGCTATGATTCCAGTTGGTAGCCAAAGAGTGGAGGAATGGGCTGCTGATGGCGAAGCATGAATCAAGCAGATGATGCTAACTAGCTCATGTAAGTTGAGAGTCAATGCTGTGATTAGTCTCCTGAAAATGAAATGTCGTCGGTATAGACTAATGCTATGGGAACGCATTCTATTTTGTTAAGACTTTTTCTGCTATTGGTTCCAATGCTGAAAGTCTGTTAGAGATGAGCCAGGCCAGCGTGGAATCAATACACGGCAAGCGCCGCTCAATGCATGACGGGTAGAAGTCGAAATGGCTGCAAACCACCCCTGGCTGCTGCTGCTGCTGCTGCTTGAACAAGCTTAACAATCAGACATCAACCTGTTAACCTAAAACAGTGACTGTTTAGAACCGAGACCCCCAACTCAGAGTAGTTTCCTGTATCTATGTCACATGGGCTCCGCCCCTGCCACGCCTCTTTAGGAGACTAGCGGCAGGTCCCGAGTGTATTGATTCCAGTGGGAGAAGTGAGCGTGAACACAGATTATGAGCGATTCTTTCGCCCCATATCTCCAGAACAGTCTGGTACTAAAATGGCTTTTTTTTCAGACGGACATTTTCAGGACAGAACTTTGTTTGAGACCTGTTTCTGTCTCAGGACCAAAACTCTCACGAGATCTTGCAACACAGAGGAGGAACTAATCTCTGTCATGCTGAATATGTCTTTTAGCTGTGTGAATGTCTAACGTTAGGAACAGAAAATATGTCATGCCACCTGCCAAATGCCAATTGGCGGGTACCACTGTCAATCTGCCTGCCACGTTGGCTGGTAGCCAATGAGAATTGAATGATTCAGACGCGTAACTATCGGTAAGCAGGGTACGAAGTTGCTTACGGGCCCGGACCAATCAGGGGCCCGCATCTCTGGAAGACATTGATTGACAGCCAGGGGGCCACCTATTGCATTTTCATTACTCGCGACAATCCCAGTAGTCCCACGTGCAGCCACTGACCAATCAGGAGCGAGGACGGGTGAAATTCATTTCCGTGTTTCTGATATGAAGACGAGACGTGTGTGACTCGAACATCTCACAGTCCTGACAACACACACACACACACACATAAACACACACAATCACACATGGTGAATGCAGGAAAAACCA
Organism: Percina caprodes; assembly: GCA_013375575.1. Lineage (NCBI taxonomy): Eukaryota > Metazoa > Chordata > Actinopteri > Perciformes > Percidae > Percina > Percina caprodes. The sequence goes on along the minus strand of JABXJD010000197.1, from coordinate 1,092,592 downwards.
CAGATCAGATGTACAGGATGATCTAAATTGAGGACAGCTACATTATCCAGTCTAATAAATCCTTTATCAAACTGTATGAATGCATGTCCAAGCCCAGGATAGGACAGGATGCTTTTATGCTGGATTATCAAGGCAGGCCCCCTACCTACCGTGAATAAGACAGGATAGGATCATAGAGACGCAGTAATTCCTGTTTTTCACCTTTTATGAGGCCAAAAAAAATGGCTGGTAAAAAGTGTGCAGGTTGGCCTTGCATGTAAGCATTCTCTATCTTCCCCTGAAGTGTAGCTGCTGTTCTACTGTTTCCATTCATGAGCTGTCACTGTGCTCTCCTTTGTTCTGGATTAACTGCTAGCAATCAAGCAATGATTGATCGGTGCCGCTGATCTGCAAGCCGCCGCAGCCAAGTTGCAGCGGTAGGTCTCTGTAACCTAATCCCCTGTAATGTGCATATGACCGTCGTGAGAAAAGCGACGGGGAAAAGTCCCTTTCCCATTCAGCTTTATCCACGGCGATGGGAACCACAGTGGGAGCAGGTTGGTTCAGCCCTGCAGCGGTGGCAGACACCTATCAGGATAAGGAGGGAGAATGTAGGCCTATTGTCCACCTGATAAAGATGGCTTGTTGATATGTTGGTGGCGAGTTGGGGGGAGGATATTGTGTCACCAATCCAACAGAGATAATAATAATAATAATGTATACTTTATTAATCCCACAATGGGAAATTACAATTTACACTCTGTTGTTTTATACACATTACACACAGGCCTGAACTACACACACATGGAAAGGCGCCCCGAGCAGTTGGGGGTTCGGTGCCTTGCTCAAGAAGGCTTAAAGTGTCCAACTTTATCAGGCCTCAGTGAAAAGTCAACACTTTTTCTGACATTTTTCTCCCTTTTTTCCACACTTGACGGAATTTATGGCCAATAAACCTCATTTATATGAAATTATACCTAATGTTTGAGTTAGAAAAGCAGAAATTAGGAATTATTGAGACTAAAATTAAAGGAATGGATGTTGATGATAATCACAGACTGGAATATGTCAACTTTTACTCTCAATACTATTTCAAAACTACTTCACTTTCAAATGCTATAAAATTGAATAAGACGCCCCAAAATGAATGAAAGTAGAGATTTGTACTTGGCAAAGAGCGTTGTGTGGAATCAATCATGTTATTTTGGGGAATTAAAAAGAACATTGATATAGGAAAACGGGTCAATTTGACCCGAGGACATTCTACCATTTTACCAACAGGCATTTATCATGACAGTGAAGACAATATTGTAGCAGGAACTGGCAATCCACATACAAACATATTTCTTTTTGTGCAAATCGGAATAAGCAGCTGTTACAACAGTTGGCATTCCACCTACAGCCATGGTTATAAGGACTAGCTTGACATTTTGGGAAATAGTAGCCATTCAGTTAGTGGAAAATCTAAGAAGCCCAGCCAAGAAATAGTCGTGCTCATAACCCCCCTGTAAAAACCACAGCTTGTTGTTTTTCCACTTCAGTTTTTGTACGGCTTAAATAAAGATGTACAAGATATAACATGCTACTTACGTATGAGCTTAAGAGGTGCTGATAGGAGGATTTAGTTTCGTTCGGATGGAGCCAGGCTCGCATTGTTGGCTTTAGCGTTGGAATTTATGTTCTCATCTAACTTTCAGCAAGAAAGTGCTCAGCAATTATCCCAAAAAGTTGAACTATTCTCTCATTTCTTTAACAAAAATGATGCAGAATAATATTCTTTTATTTCCTCCAGGAGGAATTCGAGACAAAAACGACAGTAAAAGTAACCTTTTAAACCAAAACTATTAAAAAACTAGAAGGGCACTCAGACAGCAAAGACTTCTGCCAACGCTAAATGCTCTATCTTGCAATTTAGATTAGATTCAACTTTATTGTCATTACACATGTACAGGTACAAGGCAACGAAATGCAGTTTAGGTCTAACCAGAAGTGCAATAGCAGCAAGTGCAGGATATACACTGGTTCCATAAGTGCAGGACATGGATATGTACTGAATAAATATAGAGATATGAAAAATGATCCGCTTTGGGATTCATAATTTGCTTCTGAATTGAAGGGGTTCTTTCTTGGCCCCTGTCACACCCTTCCACCAAGTTCCATAAAAATGCACCTATGCCATCCATGCTCTGAGATCGTTAAAATAGGGCCTGTAAGAGCCAATTAGTGCCCTTAGTATAAATAGGAACCAATCTTTGGTTCCTCAGGTGCCACCCGGAAGCACATACAGTTTTTGACCACACACGGCGACACACACACACACACACACACACACACACACGGACACACGCACAGCAACACCACACAAGCAGACATAACACTTATATCTCATGGAAATAAATAGAACCAATGGTGTGTCAATCAGGCACCTCAGGGGCTTGAAGCTTGGGCTTAGCTTCTACAGGGCCTATAGTGTTTGGTCCTGATTGGTAAAACATAGGCCTATCAGCGTCTGAACAAAACCTGGTTCTGGTTCTTCAGAAGTCAATGAAGTTACTTAGCGGGCTGCAGTAATGAGCAGCATCTCAGGTACTTGGATGGAATACGATTGAAGGATTTATGGATCTCAATTCAGCTACAATCCCATTGATAATTAACGGGTATACTGTATGTGTATATGACCCATGGATGGAGTGTTGTCCATTTGCTCCAGCTTACATATCACTTGCAGGGACGTGAGCGATCCGGGTCAGCAGATCTGTGTTGGAAACAGTGGCGGTTCTACATTGAATTACCCCCAATTTCCACTGGATCCGCTTCGGAACGGCGGCGAACTCATCAGGTTTCCATTAAAGTCAATGTGTGTGTTTCCACTGACTGCTGAGCGGCTGCGTCCCAGCTGCGTCCCAGTTCCAGCGGTCGCCAGGCCTCCGGAGCAGATACACAGAGCTTTTATTTTTGCCGGATGGCGGAGAGCTCCGCAGCAAATCAGCACACGGCAGGGACAGGAAGTCATGTACAGAAACAAAATAAAAGCCTAGACAAAGATTTTCCTGTCTCATGATGGAACTCATTGATGAAGGTGGCACTTCTATGTAGTGTGAATGACAACATGTAGGCATGTAGGCGATACCTGCAAGGTCAGGGATGTGTCAACAGAGTAATGGTGGTCTGATATTTTTACTCTGCTGACTTCTGGGAACGTGACTAGGTAATGCCGTGGGAACTCTTCTCAGAAAGTTCAACAGCTGCTTGCATATAAACATTGAAATCACACACTTTGACTCCTTGCTGTCCAACCAATGGACAAGTTGAAACAAAGGTGTGGCTCAGCAACAGCTACAGTTGACAATATATAAAATGTTGAATTACACATGAATTTACAAAGCAGTGCAGACCTTTTGAAATGCTTTGGTTCTTACAGCACATTAGCCCTTTAATGAGCTGAAAGTTCCCAGAGCGTGGGCCGAAGGACGAGTTGTGGTGTTCAGCTGGGACTCACCGATAGGACATGAAGCCATAACAAGACTGAGAGGATGAGTCATTAGAAGGCCACAACCTTCGTATCACTAGATAAGATCAACATGTTTCAGTCTCTTTGCACACAGAGAACCGGACGGTCCCAAGCCTGTCCTCCAATGTCTGCGCGTTAAATCAATGCTAAACTGTCCTCCCCTCTGTACTTTGATGAGCTGTGCTGTGTTTCAGGAAGCAGACAAATGCTAAAGCTAACTGTTGATGTCAGCATTTTACAGAGAGAACAAACCATCACATGGTGCTCTTTGGATGCTTTTATATAGACCTTAGTGGTCCCCTAATACTGTATCTGAAGTGTCTTTTATATAGACCTTAGTGGTCCCTAATACTGTATCTGAAGTCTCTTTATATAGACCTTAGTGGTCCCTTATACTGTATCTGAAGTCTCTTTATATAGACCTTAGTGGTCCCTTATACTGTATCTGAAGTCTCTTTTATATAGACCTTAGTGGTCCCTAATACTGTATCTGAAGTGTCTTTTATATAGACCTTAGTGGTCCCTTATACTGTATCTGAAGTCTCTTTTATATATACCTTAGTGGTCCCCTAATACTGTATCTGAAGTCTCTTTATATAGACCTTAGTGGTCCCCTGAGTATCTGAAGTCTCTTTTATATAGACCTTAGTGGTCCCCTGAGTATCTGAAGTCTCTTTTATATAGACCTTAGTGGTCCCCTGAGTATCTGAAGTCTCTTTCCCAAAATTCAGCCTTGGTGCAGAATTCCAGCCACTAGAGCCAGTCCCACTATGAGCTTTCCTTAGTATGCGCCATTTCTGAGTCTGTAGCTTTTGAGGAGGGGGTGGTCAGAAAGCAGGGGTCCATTTCAGAAAGCAGGTTTAGTAAAAACTCTGAGTTAGTTAACCCTGAGATGAGGGAAACTCTGGGTTTTCTGTTTCAGAACGGGAGGTTAATAAAACCTGAGAGAGAGGGGGGGAACTCCAGCCCGTTTCAGAAAGAGAGGTAACTTAACCTCAGAGTCAGTTACTATGGTAACTGAGCCTGTAAAACTAACCTGGTCGGGAGCAGGTTTTCTTTTCTCAGTCTCCTCCCTCTGACTCAGCGCTCTTTCATTTCTTCATTCATTCATTCATTCATTCATTCATTCATTCATTCATTCATTCATTCAGTCTGTATCAGGTGCATTTTAACCCAGTTTGTTACCTGCATGGATAAAAAACACAGTGCTGGTTTATTAACTGTGTTAGGCAGATTATGAAACATTGAACCAACTCAAATCAGCTGTTCTGGAACCAAGTTTCCCATCTCAGTTGCTCCGAGTATCAACTGGTGATTTGATGAACTGCAGTTTTTGGCACATATCGTTGGCTTCATTTTTCAGGTTGCTGCTTGTTAAAACCACAAATATGAACGTCATGGTGGCGCTGCAGGAAAAGTCAAGGGCTCACCGAAAATCTTTAGGATTCATCCTCTGGGAACCATGAATGTCTCTACCAGATTTCATAGCAATCAATCAACACAGTTGTTGAGATATTTCACAAAAAAAAAAAAACATGTCAACTTTTTGCAATGGTGGAGGAACAGTCAGAGGATCACCAACATCAGCACCATTTACCATCTGGGAAGCATGAACGTGTGTGTGTGTGTTTGTGTGTGGGATGGATATATTTGTAGGCAAATGTTGCTCTAACTAGTGAAAAAAATGCCATCTGTGTCATAGCATGATCTGTCAATCAAATGAATATGCTCCCATATATATATATATATATATATATATATATATATATAATTCTTGACGGTGCATTTAAAGACACGTTTTCTGAATACGGGCTTTGTCCATTTCTCTGTGGATTGAGCATTTTGATACTTTCACAGTATTTAAATAGCACTTCAACTTGGGGTGTAGTTCTCATTCCCTTCCTATAACTGAAGTTTCAAAGCTCTCGAACCAGCAACCTTCCAGTTTCAAGTTAGCTTTAAAAGGAGAGGCGCGCTCTCTCTCTCTCTCTCTCTCTCTGCATGCCCATCAGTGTCATGTGTCAGAAACCGGTTTGTGGAGCTGTAAGTGTGCCTGTTAGTGAGCTCACGTCTCGCCCAACAACGTGTCCATTGTCCCGTTTGTCTCGCCACCCGTTCAGATATTTATTACTGATAATAAGCTTGTTGTAAACCGGGCTAAGATGTTGAAGACTAAACAGCAGATAAAGTGAAGGAACAACAATGAGCGCCCAGTGGGAAGACATGATAGTCAAAACAAGGACGCTGAACACCCCGCATGCAAAGTCAGGAGGGATGTGCTGTATGTCCATCTAGACTTTTAGACCCCACCCGATATCTGCAAATCTGCAGGGACCATTTACAGTATTTTATGTATTCATTGTAAAATACAACCCCTCAGAAGTGGAGTGTCTCTCCAGGCCCTGAATCGCAGATTTGATTATCTCAACTTCATCATGTGTTTATTAAGCTAGTATCTACCTTCTTCCACTCTAGCACTCCTGCAGTTAAACTTGCTTGTTCTTATCAAAAAGATCTGTGGTGTCTATTAATAATAAAGTATACTTTATTAATCCCTCAAAGGGAAATTACAATGTTTTCACTCTGTTGTTATTACACACAGGCCTGCATTACACACACACATGCTCAGTATCTATACATGCACTAATGGAGAGATGTCAGAGTGTGTGTGTGTGTGTGTGTGGGGGTTCGATGCCTTGCTTAAGAGCACTTTTGCAGTGCCCAGGAGATGAACTGGCACCTCTCCAGCTCCACCAGTCCACCACCATACTTTGGTCCGTATGGGGACTCGAACCGGCGACCCTCCGGTTTAAATCCCCATATTATTGTGTTTTTCTACCTCCGAGATGCATATCTCGTTGTCCATGGTGTTGTAGAGGAGATGTAAACGTCATTATTTCAAAATAGGGCCATTTTAAGTGAGAAAGGACATTTTTTCCAAATTGGAGTGAATTGAAAAAAGTAGAGATTCAATCTGCTTCTTCCTCAAGTTTTTGAAGCTCTCTTGTCTTGTTCAGCCAAGACACTGAGGGTCCTGCAACAGCTGCTGGATGCATCACTCTCCCTCGCTCCTTCTCTCCCTCAGACAAAATAAGGCAGGACAGGAAGCCCTGATTAAAGCACTTCCTGTATGGCTGGCCCGGAGCATCAAGGAGCCCGTCAGTGGCTCGTGTATTATTTTACCCCCACCATTCTGAGTGGAGGCCGCCTCATCAACCCCCAGTGAATGTGTGTGTGTGTGTGTGTGTGTGTGTGTGTGTGTGTGTGTGTGTGTGTGTGTGTGTGTGTGGAAACCGCTAACCTGGCTCTGTCCGCAGTAAAAAAAATTAAATTATGTAGCAGCAATGTAATAAGCTGGACATCAATCCTGTGCAGTAACCGTGACACTCCTGGTTATTAACACTCTAACCTGTGTGTGCAGACATTTAATATGATATTTAAATGATGTGGTGTATGAATTTAAGCTGCACCTTATGTCATTGTTATGTAACAGCAGAATTGATCTCCTCTGACAGCTTTAATTAAAGTCAGTTGTGGAGCGTGGTGGGTGAAAGGAGTGCCGATGTCACACGGCTGGCTTTATTTCCCTCTCCCATGCTGAGTCAGGGGGGGCCGCTCCCTTATGGCAGCCTGCGTGGACAGGAAGTTGCCTCCGGGCCGTCTCGCTCTAGTGGCTGCGTGGCGGACCACGAGTCTGCCCAGGTGACCGATTCCCCTGTCTGGGTCTGGGTCAGTTTTCTATAATAGATAAGCAGTGTAAGCTGTGTATGGTCTCTACAAGTCTCTAGAAGGGTATGACCTCTGACCCCTGGGCTGGCTATTACAGCTTCAAATAACCAAAGAGTGATAGTAAAGATAAAAAATATGTATTAAAAAATGTCTTGGCTGCAGGATATTTAACCGTCGTGACCTGGAAATTTTAAATGAAAAAGCTTTTATCAAGGTTATGGTCGTCTTTTTTCGCCCCTTTTGTGTCACTTTATTTGACATTTTTCTTGAATATGATGAGTGAAAGTGTGTCTATGTATTTACCTGGAAGTGTCTCCGTGTCTATATGAAACCGCGCTGCTGCCACTAGCCAGGACACTCTTATAAAAGACATTTGAATGAATGAATGAACAGCCTAAAGCGTACTTCAGACCAACTACTTGCAACCTGCTGGTCTGGAACGTTTCAGCTTACACCAATGTGACGAGACGGTGTGTCGTCGCCATAGCAACGACTGTCTATACTTCCATCATAAAATTTTTCAGGCTATTTTGTAGCTGGATATCATTTGTAGCGTGGTGGATGGAAGGATGGTGATAGTGATATAGATATGAGTGATGAAACAGCGGGAAAAAGTTGTATTTCTCTGATCCGTCGATGTGTTCTAACGGCACTCCTCTCTTCAGTCACTCAGTTGACATTTTGTAGCTGACTTGTAGTTAAAAACAAAAGTTTGAGCGTCAAAGACTTCATTTCTTGCTTTCTGTCACGTTTTTAGGAATTTATGGTGAAATAGTCTATACTTATGTCAAGGAAAACACAAAATTCTTGTGGCAGGTAACAATTAAAAAAGATATTTAAAAAAAAAAAGATTTGTTTATATGTTACAGTAGCAGTAACACACTGGGGCAAATTGATTTGTTGTGAGAACCTTTCTTTAGATGTAAAACCTCTAGTAATATGTCAAATTAGTAGAAATCTCCAATAGCCCACACCTAAACAAGGCCCATAGCCCAAGATATTTTGAAGAAAAAATGTACCAAAGGAGGAGAGTTTCTTGTTATAGCAGTATTTCAGTAAGAGGGCTTTCACACTACACTTGACTCAAAAGTACAGTTGTTTAATTAGTATGAACAGGGCTTTATGGTAACTTTTCACAGGGAGCCTGAACTCAGCGTTCACTTCCAGTCAAAACAATGCAGCTCAGTTGTCTTATCAGCACTAACCACATGTGTAAAATATATCAGCTGTGGATGAGAGGGAGGATGGCTGCTCCAGTTGGAGATCTGATGCCTGTGAACATATTCTTTGTAGCTTTCAAATCATTCCCCGAAAGAACCAAGCTCACTTGCCTTGAAAAAGATTTGCTTCAGCCATTTTCGACGTGTAGCTTTATCCTGGAAATGCACATTGGTTGAGCCAGACTAGTCACTGAGCAACGCCACGACATGCATGAACAGGTGCGTGCAAGACCATCAGTATGGTTGAGAGGTCACGAGGTGAAGCAGGAGCTCTCCGGCCGCGGTGGTGTTTTCATCTTTCCTAGCCTCCATTCACGAGTCACTCCACAATTGGCTTTTGTTACAGCGGGCAGGCTTAAGTGTGGCGAGTGAAAAAGCCAAAACACGGCCAAGTGAAATATTGGTTTTAGTTGAGGTCGAGACCAAAAGTGCACAGAGAGCACCAAAAGTCTGTGCCTTCCATATCGTCATACTGGTGTTATTTACTAGTTTTGCTGCCGCGGCGGTAGCTGTGGTTTGGTGATTGACTCTGGCACAGAGGAGGGTGCATGCCGTTCTTTGCCTACTCTGACATCAGCATGCAGGGTTGCCAGGTAGAGCCTCTATTTTGTTCCCTGTCTGTGAAATGAAGAATGGAAACACGTGTGCAGCCATAAACTCCCAGTGACATTCTTATTTTTTCACCAAAGCTGCACTTTTTTGACTTACATTTTGTCTTCATTTCTGTTCCACTGTACCTTTTTTGTTTTGCTCTTTTTGCCATTATGTAATATGAGTTTGGTTCTAAAATCCATCAGCATGTCTTTTGTTTTGGCTTTTCTCCTACTTTTTTTGCACACATTGCTATTCAGTGGTTTAATCATCATTTGTCCACCATTACATTGCTTAGTAGGCTGCCTGTGTTAAAGGCACCCTAATATTATACTATATTACATAAAGCAGTGGTTCCTAACCAGAGATGGGCCTACTTATACCCCAGGGGGTACTTCTTCTGTTCCCAGTGGGTATGTTGAAAGATTGTGCAGCAGCTAATAAAAAAACTAATTTGAAAACAAAATTGTAAATGACTTTATATCAGCTGTGACACCTCGACACTTAATGTTTGAGGTTCTGTAAGAAAAAATAGCTAAAAATAATGGCTAAACAGTTGAAAACTTAGCTTTCGGTCATGGCTAAACAGTTAAAGTTAGCTTACAGTTAACACAAAAAATAATTACTTTTTGTATAAGTACACATGATTTAATAGGATCTAAAGGCCTACATACAATTATTAGGCAAAACACAAAAAGGCTGTTGATCTACTTTATCACATTACATCTGACCATGTATTTATATTGGGATGGCAGTAGACAGGGCTGTAGTAGTCAAGTCCGGTCTTGGACTTGAGTCCGGACTCAAGACCGTTTTTCTGTGGTCTCGGACTTGTCTTGGACTCGCTAGTATTTGGACTCAGACTTGTCTTGGCCTCGGCTACTGGTCTTGCCCAATATGGCTTTTGGTCTCGACCGAGTCCAGGTGTCTTCATTATGTTGATAATAATGTTGGAGGGAAAGGGAAACCCAAAAGGATTGTCTTGATACTGTCATGCATAGGACCTTTTTTCTGTCCTGGACTCGGTCTTGACTCGGACTTGGTCTTGTCTTGGACTCGACTAGTCCTGATCTTTGACTTGTCTTGGACTCGACTCGGACTCGAACCTTTTTGGACTCGGTCTTGACTTGGACTCGACTAGTGCTGGTCTTGGACTTGTCTTGGACTCGACTTGACTCGGACTCAAACCTTGTTGGACTCGGTCTTGTCTTGGTCTCAAACCTCTTTGGACTCGGTCTTGACTTGGACTCGACTAGTGCTGGTCTTGGATTCGACTAAGGTGGTCTTGACTACACCCCTGGCAGTAGCTCAACCCATGGAGAGTTGGGTTGGGAACCGGAGGGTTGTTGGTTCAAGTCCCAGTGCGGAACAAAGTACGGAGTGTGGATCAGTAGTTGGAGAGGTGCCACTTCACCTCCTGGGCACTCCCAGATGCCCTTGAGCAAGGCACTGTACCCCCCCACCAACCGCTCAAGCTGCTGGTCCAGCTGGCAGCCCCCCCACTCTGACATCTCTCTGTTTGTGCATGAATATGTCCTGAGCATGTGTGTGTATTTCAGGCCTGTATGTAGTGTAAATTGTAATTTCCCCACTGGGGATCAATAAACAGTATAAATTATATGTATATATTTTTTTTAAATCACGCATGGAAATGTACATAAAAACACTGATGCATCGAGATGCATCAATAATCGGTTTAGAATCGAATCGTTGGCCTCTGAATGGGAATCGATTAATCATGGGCAGTAATGTACAGCATATGGTAATACTTGGTAAGATTATTGTACTGTACGTAGAGTGTATTGTGTGATCTCTTTATTCGTTAAGACTGACCTAGTGATTCTGTGCGCTTTGATCTCCTACGAGGAGAAATAAAGAATCAATCACAAGAGGTGCATGCTGTTATTCTTGTCAGGGTTGAAAAGCCTCTGAAACCCTCTTCAGCCCCCTCTGGGTCCAAGGGATCTCCTCTGAACTCCGGACTGATGAAAGTGCTTCAGCATGAGCCCCTCTTTAAAGCAGAGGGGCCGGCAGCGTTGTGCCCGAGAAAATGAAGTTTGATTGCAGGGTTTACAGTCTGCTTTGGCAGCAAAGCCATCATATCAGCAGCAGATGACACTGACTGACTGTTACCCAACATTCAATATCTTGTCTGAGTGCTACCTGGAAACCAATATGGGGCTCTAACCCTGTCCCATTACCAGATCTCTCTTCAAAGCAGGAGCCAAAGTAACGGATGAATATGTGCTTACAGGCAGCTTGTTGTCCAGTATATTGAACCTGCTCGGGTTAATATTACTTTGATTGCGGTCTGCTGCGTGGCGTCTTTACTGCAAAAATCTCCTTTTTGGAAGTGTTTTCATTGAAGTTCTTTAAAGCTGCAGTATTCAGTATTTTTATTAAAATAACATGATTGTTTTATGTGAAGGGTGTCGCTCATATTGGCAAACCCGCAGCAAACTACCACCGACTTTGTACTAGTAACTAAAGCTGCCAGATTAATGTAGTGGAGTAACTAAAGTAACTAGTAACTAAAGCTGCCAGATTAATGTAGTGGAGTAACTAAAGTAACTAGTAACTAAAGTAACTAGTAACTAAAGCTGCCAGATTAATGTAGTGGAGTAACTAAAGTAACTAGTAACTAAAGCTGCCAGATGAATGTAGTGGAGTAACTAAAGTAACTAGTAACTAAAGTAACTAGTAACTAAAGTAACTAGTAACTAAAGCTGTCAGATGAATGTAGCGGAGTGACTAAAGTAACTAGTAACTAAAGTAACTAGTAACTAAAGTAACTAGTAACTAAAGCTGTCAGATGAATGTAGCGGAGTGACTAAAGTAACTAGTAACTAAAGTAACTAGTAACTAAAGCTGTCAGATGAATGTAGTGGAGTGACTAAAGTAACTAGTAACTAAAGTAACTAGTAACTAAAGCTGCCAGATGAATGTAGTGGAGTGACTAAAGTAACTAGTAACTAAAGTAACTAGTAACTAAAGCTGTCAGATGAATGTAGCGGAGTGACTAAAGCTGCCAGATGAATGTAGTGGAGTAACTAAAGTAACTAGTAACTAAAGTAACTAGTAACTAAAGCTGTCAGATGAATGTAGCGGAGTGACTAAAGTAACTAGTAACTAAAGTAACTAGTAACTAAAGCTGTCAGATGAATGTAGTGGAGTGACTAAAGTAACTAGTAACTAAAGTAACTAGTAACTAAAGCTGCCAGATTAATGTAGTGGAGTGACTAAAGTAACTAAAGTAACTAGTAACTAAAGCTGTCAGATGAATGTAGTGGAGTGACTAAAGTAACTAGTAACTAAAGTAACTAGTAACTAAAGCTGTCAGATGAATGTAGTGGAGTGACTAAAGTAACTAGTAACTAAAGCTGCCAGATGAATGTAGTGGAGTGACTAAAGTAACTAGTAACTAAAGTAACTAGTAACTAAAGCTGCCAGATGAATGTAGTGGAGTAACTAAAGTAACTAGTAACTAAAGTAACTAGTAACTAAAGCTGCCAGATGAATGTAGTGGAGTAACTAAAGTAACTAGTAACTAAAGTAACTAGTAACTAAAGCTGTCAGATGAATGTAGTGGAGTAACTAAAGTAACTAGTAACTAAAGTAACTAGTAACTAAAGTAACTAGTAACTAAAGCTGCCAGATGAATGTAGCGGAGTGACTAAAGTAACTAGTAACTAAAGTAACTAGTAACTAAAGCTGCCAGATGAATGTAGTGGAGTAATTAAAGTAACTAGTAACTAAAGTAACTAGTAACTAAAGCTGTCAGATGAATGTAGTGGAGTAACTAAAGTAACTAGTAACTAAAGTAACTAGTAACTAAAGCTGCCAGATGAATGTAGTGGAGTGACTAAAGTAACTAGTAACTAAAGTAACTAGTAACTAAAGCTGCCAGATGAATTTAGTGGAGTGACTAAAGTAACTAGTAACTAAAGTAACTAGTAACTAAAGCTGTCAGATGAATGTAGTGGAGTAACTAAAGTAACTAGTAACTAAAGTAACTAAAGCTGCCAGATGAATGTAGTGGAGTAACTAAAGTAACTAGTAACTAAAGTAACTAGTAACTAAAGTAACTAAAGCTGCCAGATGAATGTAGTGGAGTAACTAAAGTAACTAGTAACTAAAGCTGTCAGATGAATGTAGTGGAGTAACTAAAGTAACTAGTAACTAAAGCTGTCAGATGAATGTAGCGGAGTGACTAAAGTAACTAGTAACTAAAGTAACTAGTAACTAAAGCTGCCAGATGAATGTAGTGGAGTAACTAAAGTAACTAGTAACTAAAGTAACTAGTAACTAAAGTAACTAAAGCTGCCAGATGAATGTAGTGGAGTAACTAAAGTAACTAGTAACTAAAGCTGTCAGATGAATGTAGTGGAGTAACTAAAGTAACTAGTAACTAAAGCTGTCAGATGAATGTAGCGGAGTGACTAAAGTAACTAGTAACTAAAGTAACTAGTAACTAAAGCTGCCAGATGAATGTAGTGGAGTAACTAAAGTAACTAGTAACTTAAGCTATCAGATGAATGTAGTGGAGTAACTAAAGTAACTAGTAACTAGAATCTAAAGCTGTCAGATGACTGTAGTGGAGTAAAAAAGTACAATATTTATCTCTGAAATGTAGTGGCGTAGAAGTAGAAAGTGGCAAGTAAAGTATAAGTACCTCAATTTTGTACTTATGTACAGGACTTGAGTAAATGTACTTAGTTACAACCCACCACTGTTGTGTTTTTGAACATTGCAGTTCTGGAGGACGTGGTGTTTTACACACACACACACACACACACACACACACACACACACACACATACCCTACATGACTTCATTGTTTATAAATGGACACGCTGTCCCGTGTGGCTCCTCTGTCACCAGGCAGGATTCCCCCCCCCCGCTCTCTATCTCTTATCCTCCCATCGTTCCGCTGTCTGCCACATCACAAATGACCCGCTGCTGGTTTTGTCCCCGTAAACGTCTGGCTGCTGTCGCCGCAGGTTCCCATCAGCCCCCTGCGGCCTCTGGGCGCGGCTACAGTACAATAGGTACAGTCTTTAGGGAGATGAGGGTGAAACGATCACCTGTGATCATCTCATGAGACAAAAAGAACGGGTGCAAGGGTGATCTCCTACTGTTTCTACTCTCTGATGACCTACTGTACTGTATGTTGACCGAAGTTATTATAGGAAGTAAACCCTGATGAAAATCATTTGATTTACCTGAAATATATATAGCAACATGACGTATATAGTAATAGTGTGTGTTCTCTAGGGAACACAGGACACCGGAAGTGGTGCATAATTTGAAATATGTAATTTACAACGCCATTGCATTGCGTTGGGTGCAGGTGTGTCAAACTCACTTTCTCTAAGGGCCCCTCTGGAAAAGGAAGGGCCAGATATGAGTAGTTGCTTTTTTTTTTTTTTTTAATTTGTAATTTTTGTTGCTTTCTCCTAGCCTGGAAATCCAGACCCAAATCCAAAAGGATTTAGGGTCTGGCATGGAGTAATGAAAGTCGCCCATCTCGAAGCGTGCATTTGAATATCTCCCTGCACGCTATTGGATAACACTACGACCACTGACACACTGATGTGATTGGTGCAGCTCAGCTACAAGGGCAAAGTTATGTGTATGATGTCAAATTATTTCAGCCTGGGTTTGGAGCATAGGCCATTAACATTATCAATATATACATATATATACAGTCTATGGTTTGGAGACTGCGAGAGCCTGTGTCACGACATTGGGCATTGGGCGCTGATAGCCCGGTTCAGACCGGAAGATTCGCGACAAGACTTGACGGTTTTAAACATCGCGGGGGAAAGTTACATCGGCCTGAAACGGTCCGTCTCAGCTCGACTCAAACCAGCCGACGGCGTTGCTGCGACTCGAGGCTGGCTCTCAGCCAACAGCCAATCGAGAAGTCAGCTGGTAGAGTCAGCTGTTTTGTCAGAAAGGAAATGGGACATAGATCAGTTTTAGACGGAGCCTCAACGACCACATGAAACCACGGTAACGTGATATGGTCAAGTGAGATAGAGATGGAGGCCATTCATCGAGCATCTCACTATATTATTATATTAGTATTTTTGAATTAAATAAATATAACAGCATATTTCCCAAGAGTTACCCTTATCTCTTTTGCCATTAAATCTCCAAACCACACCTTTTTACAACTATTGAAAAAAAAAGCTGGTGACATAGCTGCGTGCAGTGTAATCTAATATGGCAATATGGCAAAAAAAAAAAAAAAAATAGGTTTCAAGGAAGACACAAAACTCTATGAGAGGACCTGATACTTCCTGCATAGTAGCACATAATAGTGTATAACATATGAATACTGTACATATACATTGAATACCTGTCTGTTACCTGAGGTAAGGGGGGGTTGTCCTCACTTCTGTGGGAACTGAATGTGCTGGGGAACTTACACAGCTGTCAGCTAAGAATGTCATGTCTGGAAGTCGTCAATAAAACCAGTCCAGCAGGTCCGGGGCCAGAGTGAGCGGATCCGCTCCCATTCATCTGCTGCTTTTGAACCTTTTAAATTACGGGTTCATTTCTCTCCCACTTTGCTAAAATCCTCTGCAGACGTTTCATCTTCTCTTCGGGAGTTTGTCACATTGTTTTTAAGATTTTAAAGATAAGCATTTAAGCTTCTAATGCATGTTAACTCCTTAAAATGGAAGATATGATCTACCAACCAGGTGCAGGAGCATTTGGAGTAGAAAATAAGGAACGTGGGGCGAAACGTGTTTGCACTTAAACTCTGTCAGCGTTACGGGGATGTGTGCTACTTAGTAAATCCAGGCGGCCATGTTCAACATCAATTAGAGCCATTCCAACATTTGAGAAGGCTTGAAGTGGGGCTGCACAGCAGGTTTTGAAAGCACGGCGAGCGGAGGTCCCATTGAAGAATCCTGCATGGGAGATTTATAGTGCGTTCCGTTTGTACATGAAGGTCGGAATTTCCCAGGTCAAAGTCGGAAACGCGACCCCTGACATCGGACATCCTCACAGCACCCCGAGCTCAAAAAATCCAACATGTTTGAAAGCTGCAGTAACATGCCATTAGTCTTATTTGTGTCTCATGACATCAGTTGTACACACAGTCATGTCAAACTTCTACATGTGGACATGTTGCTACGCTACGTTTGTATGCACAAAAAAAAGCGTTGTCAACTGGTTTTGCTAACAATGGCTAACCTGGCTAACGCCAACCACACAATGGAAAAGCTGACTGTAAATGGCCGTGTGAGAGCTTGTATCCACTTTTTATTTATATGGGGGAGTACTGCACTGGGGGTGGCACATCACTGGGGTTTAGGTACATTTACAGTGTACGGTCCACGGTGTGGATAGCAGGGAACACACGGTTCTTACCGTAGCCGTGAGCACGCCACAGCACTTTATTAATCAGCACCGGGTGAACTATTATACTATTTTGTGAACTACATGTATGTGAACTATATTTTTTATACCTAAGATATTTTGCTACGCGTTGAAAACATCATGCCATCCATACCGAGCCTCCACACGGCCAAATCTCATATCTCACCAATATTCTCTTATACTGGGCATGAACTGGAGGCAGCGTGTATACTCTGCCCATTGCCGGTAGTTGCCATAGTAGCGTTAGTAGCTTAGTCCCAGAGAACAAGACGTCATGGCCCAATCAGGCGGCAAAACATTGTCGATGTTGCCAAAGGTCTCGGTTTGTGGCCATTGAGACCCCGCAGATTCCCAACCAATTTCTCCGGTTTAGGGGCTCGGAAACGCCAGAACAGGGGGAATGTGAAGTGTAAATGTACCAAAACAGAAATGTAGCTCCTGCTTCTGAGTAAGGAAAAGGAACGTATGTGTGTGTGTGTGTGTGTGTGTGTGTGTGTGTGTGTGTAGTCTTTGATGTGGGATGTGTATGACTCCCAGGTCACCAGCTGCAGGGAGTCTGAGCGGAGAGCAGCAGCTGCGGTTGTCATCAGGCACCACATCACTCCTCTCTAGGCACGCTTGCGTACAGTGGGCCGTTCAGTGTGTTCACAGACATGAGCCCGTTTTCATTGTAACCCGACGAAGGCAACATTCCCATCATTGTTGTCATGGAAACACTGTTCCAGGCTTGTCGCTTACAAAGCAAACATAGCTGGAATAGCCATCATGGCGATGATATAGAGCATCATGCAGGCGTGGTGAACAGTTTTCATGAAGTGGCTCAGGCTGTGATGTTAACATGGGGGCTTCAGATCTCCAGTTTTGAGGAAAATTGAAATTTTTTGCATATCAAACATGTCATTTCCTGCATCCTGGTGACTTGTTCTGCAATAATTTGAGCCCGTGCTGCAACCATTTAAGGTGCAACTGTCTGGCAGTATACCAATTGCTAATTGTGATACAAATTGTCCAATTAATTATTATTTCCAGTGGTGGAATGTAACAAAGTACATTTTCTTAACTTACTGTACTTACAATTTTGCTGTATTGGGGGGGTCCGGAGGGGGTTCTGAAAACCAATCACTATCTGGTGTGACCACCATTTTCCTCATGCAGTGCAACACATCTCCTTTGCATAGAGTTGATCAGGTTGTGGACTGTGGCCTGTGGAATGACGGTCCACTCATCTTTGATGGCTGTGCTGGATATTGGCAGGACCTGGACCATGTTGTTGGATACGCCGATCCAGAGCATCCCAAACATGCTCAATGGGTGACATGTCAGGTAATTATGCTGGCCATGCAAGAACTGTTTTCAACTTCCAGGAATTGTGTACAGATCCTTGCAACATGGGGCAGTGCGTTCTCATGCTACATGAGGGGATGTTCGTGGATGAATGGCAAAACAAAGAGCCTCTGGATCTCGTCACGGTATCTCTGTGCATTCAAAATGCCTTCAATAAAATGCACCTGTGTTCGTTGTCCATAACAAACGCCTGCCCATACCATAACCCCACCGCCACCATGGGCCACACGATCCACAACGTTGACATCGGCAACCCACATGATGCCATACACGTTGTCTGCTATGTACCCTGTACAGTGTAAACCGGGATTCATCCATGAAGAGAACAGCTCTCCAAAGTGCCAGACGCCATCGAATGTGAGCCTACTCAAGTCAGAGACGACGACAAACTGCAGTCAGGGCGAGACCCCGATGAGGACGACGAGCATGCAGATGAGCTTCTCTGAGATGGTTTCTTGTCCAGAAATTCTTTGGTTATGCAAACCGATTGTTGCAGCAGCTGTCCGGGGGGCTGGTCTCAGACGATCTTGGAACTGAAGATGCTGGATGTGGAGGTCCTGGGCTGCGAGGACGGTTGGATGTATTGACAAATTCTCCAAAACCCCTTTGGTTTGGTTGAGAAATGAACATTCAATTCACGGGTAACAGCTCTGGTGGACATTCCTGCAGACAGTATGCCAATTGCACACTCCCTCTAAACTTGTGACATCTGTGACACTAACACACACACTAACATGGACTGAAACTTACACTGTTGTTGCAGCTACCGTTACATTTGGAGGAAAAGAGTGGACGATAGCATATTTGGCATATTTATTTCTGAGCTGCAGACACATCAATCTCACGGTCAGACAGCTTCTACTTTAATTACGGCAAATCGACTGGGACAAACATAATGATGCAGACGCGTCCTCTATAGCCTGCACTTTAGCACTTCCCTGTGGCATAAACATATACAGAACAGTACCGAATTACTTTACATAATGTACAGCTGAGGACATAATGAACATATTTTTACAGAAAGGAATGTGATTCATTTCCAATCCTGTAATTGTGTCCGATTGGACAGATAGTCTAACTAGCTGTCTGGATTTACCCTGCAGAGATCTGAGGACCAGGTAACCATAGTCCTCAGATTGGACAGATAGTCTAGCTAGCTGTCTGGATTTACCCTGCAGAGATCTGAGGACCAGGTAACCATAGTCCTCAGATTGGACAGATAGTCTAGCTAGCTGTCTGGATTTACCCTGCAGAGATCTGAGGACCAGGTAACCATAGTCCTCAGATTGGACAGATAGTCTAGCTAGCTGTCTGGATTTACCCTGCAGAGATCTGAGGACCAGGTAACCATAGTCCTCAGATTGGACAGATAGTCTAGCTAGCTGTCTGGATTTACCCTGCAGAGATCTGAGGACCAGGTAACCATAGTCCTCAGATTGGACAGATAGTCTAGCTAGCTGTCTGGATTTACCCTGCAGAGATCTGAGGACCAGGTAACCATAGTCCTCAGATTGGACAGATAGTCTAGCTAGCTGTCTGGATTTACCCTGCAGAGATCTGAGGACCAGGTAACCATAGTCCTCAGATTGGACAGATAGTCTAGCTAGCTGTCTGGATTTACCCTGCAGAGATCTGAGGACCAGGTAACCATAGTCCTCAGATTGGACAGATAGTCTAGCTAGCTGTCTGGATTTACCCTGCAGAGATCTGAGGACCAGGGAACTATAGTTGAAACAGACACTGTCTCCTGAGTGAACTTTTCATGCAATACTGATACAATACTATCATAAAGGAAAATTAATATTTATAAGAACAAATTTTTCTTTAGTAGTGAAAAGTAGCCTTATGTTTTTTTTATGTTTCTTTGCATGTTTAAAGCTATAGTGCATCGTTAGCTTTTACTTAACATGCTTTTTTTTGGACAACACAACTCCATAAAAAATAATGTATGGTTACTAATGCATTACAAATGGAAACTCGATTTGTCTACTGCATCAATCACCGCTCTCTGTTTATACAATTTTACCTGTTATGTTAAGTGTGTGCTTAAATGATTGTGTCTACATAAAAAAAAAAAGATAAAAGTCAAAATATCAAGTCATATCTGCTTGTGTTGTGTATACATGTGTTCACTCCTTTAGCTTCACCTGAATAGATGTGATTAGAACCAGGCGGGGTATCAGTTCTGGGGGCAATCCATGCGTGTCTTTGCCTTTTTCTCATGGGAAAAATGATAGCGAATGACGCACACACACACACACACACACACACACACACACACACACACACATTTCTAATCCCAACTCTCTGCAGTCCCACAGTGGGACGGATGATGTCATTCACCTGTGGTTGCCGTAGAGCGACAAAGGCTCTTTTGTGCCTGTGCAAACACACACACATACACACACACACACACACACACACACACACACACACACACACACACACACACACACACTTTCCTTCCTGTGTGGGGCCCACGTGAGCAGAGCAGATTGAATTGAATGCACATGTGGCTTCTCTCTGCGGGAGGGGGTGGGGGGGGGCTGTTTATCATTTGTTTGCCATCTCATTCATCAAGCCTGCAGAACAGTCAGAGTTGCT
This sequence comes from Percina caprodes, assembly GCA_013375575.1. NCBI lineage: Eukaryota > Metazoa > Chordata > Actinopteri > Perciformes > Percidae > Percina > Percina caprodes. The sequence goes on along the minus strand of JABXJD010000197.1, from coordinate 1,072,219 downwards.
GTGTTGTCACAGAGTCACCCCTCACTTTGTAAGTCGAGTTAACGAGACCAATCGGGCCAGGTCAGGAGCAGGTCGACAGGTTTCCTTTCAGACATTTGAAGAATTTGGGTTTGTTAATGAGACATCTGTCTGCAGAGCCCACTGTTAAGAGACAGTAAACGCCGGACAGATAGGGAGCGTGTACAAAGTACAGACAGCTGAGTAAATGAGTGCAGCAAAGTCCTTAAAGCTATCAATATCATATCAACACTTGATCAAATGACTTAGTGCCTTTTAACTGTGTACATTTGATCAGGTTAGTTTTGGTTTTGCACTGCAGTTATGCAAGAACACTATATAACTTATATATTATGTCATAATACATGACAACTTGCTGCATCACATACTGTATGTGAGCCGCGTCTCTCGATACGTGTGATTGGTTTTTAGATGGGCTTCTCCCATACCTGGCAACACTCCCGTTATTCCCGTGTTTCTCCCGTTTTGTTTTTTTAGCCCTACAGACCACAATCCCGGATTCACACAATCCACACACCATGTACAGTGTTCAACCTGTTTGTCACCTCAACTTGGCAACCTATAACCCTCAACCTGGCAACCTATATCCCAGTTGATCTCTGCGCAAGCTTCGCGAAAAAAAGTTCAGACCCAAAAGCGAGCCAATAAAAATGGCGTTGGTGTTCCAGCAAAGAAATCAAAAGCTGTAAATTTCAACAGTGTTGGGCGTAACAATTTTCATGCGTCATATGGACAACATCCACACTTTTTGTAAATTGTGTCGCCTCCTTGAACTTGAGCTTAAAGACGTAGATGTGATGTGAGCAACCTGTCTGAAAGTTGGAAGTCTTCTGGTAGCTGTACAAGAGAAATCTCAATCATTCCCCATCAGCAGAGACGGAGAGGTAGGTATATGTTAGGAGACAACATAGGCACAGGCTAATTACTGCTAACTAACATGCTAGTTAACATTAACATAGGCACAGGCTAATTACTGCTAACTAACATTCTAGTTAACATTAACATAAACACAGGATAATTACTGCTAACTAACATGCTAGTTAACATTAACATAGGCACAGGCTAATTACTGCTAACTAACATGCTAGTTAACATTAACATAGACACAGGCTAATTACTGCTAACTAACATGTTAGTTAACATTAACATAGACACAGGCTAATTACTGCTAACTAACATGCTAGTTAATATTAACATAGGCACAGGCTAATTACTGCTAACTAACATGCTAGTTAACATTAACATAGACACAGGCTAATTACTGCTAACTAACATGCTAGTTAACATTAACATAGGCACAGGCTAATTACTGCTAACTAACATGCTAGTTAATATTAACATAGGCACAGGCTAATTACTGCTAACTAACATGCTAGTTAACATTAACATAGGCACAGGCTAATTACTGCTAGCTAACATGTTAGTTAACATTAGTAATTAAACCTAAACAGCTGATGGAAGCCCAAACTGTCTGTGTGCTTCTCCTGTATGCTACTGTTCGGTAATTCCTCTACTATAAGAAAGTAAGTCTCGTGGTTATGACACAATCATTAGCCTATTTTTATAAAAACATGAGCCGTAAAGTGAGCTACAAAGTAACGGAGCCTTTTATACATTCTCGTGTTTCTTTAGAAATAAACAACGGACAAATAGAGTCTTGAACCGCTTCAGATGGAAAGTTATTCACTGTCAAAGTGACGGCAAAATGAATGGGAGTCAATGGGATGCTATTGGCGGGTGAGTGCTTTGTAGCATTTAAATGGCCCCATCGCTTGGATTTTGCTGCTCTGCGCTCAAAGTTCAAATTATGAATTATTAACTTCGACCTAATTGCCGCTGACCTTTCAAAAGCGCAACCAATGAAATAACAGCATTACGTTACCTAGCAACGGGAAATAGCTTCCTTGCCACCCTTGATAACGTTCACCTGCACTGCTGTGCGCCCTACCCAGCAGTGCGCGGAGAGCAAACCGCTTATCTTGTGGGGGCGGCTTTAGGGTATGTCCTGCTTCATTACTTGATCTTGAGGCTGTATCTTAAAGAAGGGCCCGTATACTGTATATCTCTTAAAATTTGTGTTAGATCATCACTCAATGAACCGACAGAGAAGGGAACAGGGAGTGAATAACGGTTTTTGCCCCGGTGGCCCCTAGAAGGTTCAACTCGACACAGGTCTGAAACACAGTAGTCCACTCACATTTATTATGTACAGGTGGTCTGAATGTGACCTTTACACAGATTTATAGACCCATAGTGTCCTGGGTTACACATTTCAAGAGGAGATTGTATCTGTTGCTGATATTACGAGCAGGAAAAGAGATGTCATGATCATCCTGGCAGCTGAGGTTGAAAGAATCACACCTGCCGTCATGCTCACACTGTGATATCACTTTAAAACAGGTGCAGAGATATGGCTGAGATTAGCCTGCTGTTACCTACAGTGTGAGTGTGTGCCTGCACGTACAGCATGCTAACACACAGACAGGCACGTCTACCTACCGGGCACTTCCACATGGCAGAGACAGAAGCTACACTAAATCTAATGAACACTGACATCTGTAGCAGCCAGTTTTGTTTGCTGTGTTTAGCTGCAGCTTGTGTTTCAGTTGTGGATAAAGGTATTAATGATTACATACTGTATGTTTGTTATAACTTTTCTTAGTCTTGATATACTTCATTTACTGTTATGGCCTGTCTTACTCAATCTTGCTGCATACTGTCCTGACATCGAGTTATTACTTTTCCAAAAAGTGCCCTTCAGTAAAAGCAGAACGATTGCACTCTCTCCGGGTACATTTTTGGTGAAATTATTTTAAAAAATAAATAAATGAATGCAGACAACTCACTCTGACTTGCGCCCTCTGACTGGCCCCTCCTCCATAGTGTTAGCAGCCGAAGTCCATGGGTATTGAAGTATTTGGACTCGTCCCCTAGGCCAAAATGACAAACAAAGCATGATTTCTCAGAGACAAAGTTGAGATTATTAGATCTGCCTGTCATAGCAAAAACCTGTAGGATTGATCCACAAGCTGGGCCGCGTTTCTAACATTGAGGATATTGTTTAAAGGTCCCATGACATGGTGCTCTTTGGATGCTTTTATATAGACCTTAGTGGTCCCCTAATACTGTATCTGAAGTCTCTTTTATATAGACCTTAGTGGTCCCTAATACTGTATCTGAAGTCTCTTTATATAGACCTTAGTGGTCCCTAATACTGTATCTGAAGTCTCTTTATATAGACCTTAGTGGTCCCCTAATACTGTATCTGAAGTCTCTTTTATATAGACCTTAGTGGTCCCTAATACTGTATCTGAAGTCTCTTTTATATAGACCTTAGTGGTCCCTAATACTGTATCTGAAGTCTCTTTTATATAGACCTTAGTGGTCCCTAATACTGTATCTGAAGTCTCTTTTATATAGACCTTAGTGGTCCCTAATACTGTATCTGAAGTCTCTTTTATATAGACCTTAGTGGTCCCTAATACTGTATCTGAAGTCTCTTTATATAGACCTTAGTGGTCCCTAATACTGTATCTGAAGTCTCTTTATATAGACCTTAGTGGTCCCTAATACTGTATCTGAAGTCTCTTTTATATAGACCTTAGTGGTCCCTAATACTGTATCTGAAGTCTCTTTTATATAGACCTTAGTGGTCCCTAATACTGTATCTGAAGTCTCTTTTATATAGACCTTAGTGGTCCCTAATACTGTATCTGAAGTCTCTTTTATATAGACCTTAGTGGTCCCTAATACTGTATCTGAAGTCTCTTTATATAGACCTTAGTGGTCCCTAATACTGTATCTGAAGTCTCTTTTATATAGACCTTAGTGGTCCCTAATACTGTATCTGAAGTCTCTTTTATATAGACCTTAGTGGTCCCTAATACTGTATCTGAAGTCTCTTTTATATAGACCTTAGTGGTCCCTAATACTGTATCTGAAGTCTCTTTATATAGACCTTAGTGGTCCCTAATACTGTATCTGAAGTCTCTTTTATATAGACCTTAGTGGTCCCTAATACTGTATCTGAAGTCTCTTTTATATAGACCTTAGTGGTCCCTAATACTGTATCTGAAGTCTCTTTTATATAGACCTTAGTGGTCCCTAATACTGTATCTGAAGTCTCTTCATATAGACCTTAGTGGTCCCTAATACTGTATCTGAAGTCTCTTTTATATAGACCTTAGTGGTCCCTAATACTGTATCTGAAGTCTCTTTTATATAGACCTTAGTGGTCCCTAATACTGTATCTGAAGTCTCTTTTATATAGACCTTAGTGGTCCCCTAATACTGTCTCTGAAGGAGCAAGATTCCAGATCGGCCCATCTGAGCTTTCATTTTCTCAAAGGCAGAGCAGGATACCCAGGGCTCGGTTTACACCTATCACCATTTCTAGCCACTGGGGGGCCATAGTCAGGCTGGGGAAACTCATATTAATGTTAAAAAACCTCATAAAGTGACATTTGCATGCCATGGGACCTTTAACTTCAAAATGTTAACACAAAAGAACAACTCCACTAGACTGACTAGCATGTGTCGCTTGCTATCTACATGGCGAATGTAAGTAGTTAGCCCCCAGCTTCAGTAGTTCACCAACTAGCACTTTGAGTAGTCACTACACCACCTCACTTTGCATGTTTACTACCGAAACCAGTTCATGCAACCTGGTGGAGTCGATGACTATCAAGAGGAGCCAACATTTGGTTAGTCTATATCCACGACCTTCCATTCCTGAGGTTGTTAATGCCAAACACTGATTATAAAGATGGACGACATGTCACCACTTCCTCCAACTGTTGATGAGTGAAGCCAAAATATCCTGGATATGGGCGCTGCCATCTTTTGTAATCTTGGAGCCAGAGTCTGCGCAGTAGCGATCGGGTACTGGAGCCACAGTATCAAGGTCCAACCTCTACAGCCTCCTGGCCAATCCCAGATCAGTCACAGCTGTCAATCACAATGTTTTATCCCATATTTATAGCATCAAATTACTAAGTAAAACTATAGTAAAAACAATGTGACCGGAACTACCTTAAATGACAGAAACCATCTTTGGGGGAGAAATGATTTGCTGTGTACTTTGATTGCTATAGTTTGGCCCATCCGATAACATGGATGGAGCGGCATTAATATCCTATGCTGCAGCCAGCCACCAGGGGGCCATCCAGATGTCTTGGCTTTACTTATACTTATACTTATACATACTTATAAACCCCTGGTTCATACAACATCACCATCATCAGTATGTGCCTCTGTTTATGTCAATATATTTTACTAAATAACTGTAGGCTCACATTTCACTCATCTAAGATAACAGAGTAGTCAAAGTAAGCACAGTAAAGGCTGAAGTGGGAGTTTGCACTTTTATGGCCTTCTGCAATCTGAACATTGAGTGCACCAGATGATTAAAATCTGCACAGTCATTGAATATCTTGATGCTGATGTCTTCCTCCGTCATGGATGATGTCAGGGCCCTCTGGGTGTCCTGCTGCCAGTTTGTAGGTGCTGTTTTGGAGTTGGGTGACCTCATGCGCCGCCGCCCTCACTCCACCGCGTCCTCCTGAGCGCCGCTCACATGTGAGCCAGCAGGCCGAGGTTTAGATCAGCTGAAAGGTATTAGCTCATGTAAACTGCAACTCCATCACACGCCGTATATGTGCCAGGGCCGCGGTGTAATGGGGGGGCTAACCCAAACACTGTTATGGATGGACCTTCTCATCTGAATCTGCTTTTGTGTGTGTGTGTGTGTGTGTGTGTGTGTGTGTGTGTGTGTGTTCTTTAATCAGCGCCCAGAGGAGCTTCTCAGAGCCACATCTGGCCTGTTTTTCTTCTTCTCGTAAAATGTTTTGCTAACACGATTGGGTTTGGAGTGAAAAAGCAAGATTTAGGAACATTTCCTTAATGTCACGTTTCCAATGAACATGTTTAGTAATGGCTTCCAAGTTTTGGAAAAGCTGAGTTCTGTCAGGTGCACAGAAGTTGGCTTAACTTCATGCATTTATTTGAAGACAAAGAAATGCACTGGTTTAATTTTTCATTTTAATGCGCCAGCTAATGTCTATATAACCCTGACCAGGAATAGTGCATACTTTTTTTATGTATTTAAAGGGTCTAAAGCAGTTAGCTTTTTGTGTTTTTGTAAGGAAAAGTATACCAATTCAACATCACATCATGTTTGTGCCTATTGCATGTATATCCCTTCTCATACTGCAGTCCCGCCATTTTTTTTGTTACCTTGAGAGGAGGAGGAGGCGGCGGAGGGGGAGGAGGCGGTAAAGGTTTCAGTGTCGTAAGGGAAACTGACCTGTGTGCTCTTATCTCACTGGGCCAAAGGCTAACAGGTTTCACAGCAGCAGAGCCAACAGAGAGCTACGGTGCTCTGAATGGTACACTGCAAAAACATCAATACATCTTCACCTCCAATCTTATTAACCTTTAAAGAGCCCCTGTTATACTCTTTCTCAGCGTCATATTTGTTCTCTTGGGGTCTCTTGGGCAAGGCGTTTCAGGCAGTTGAGAAAAAGTGCTGTCTGTGGGAGAGAATGTGTTTTTTGTACTTTATACATCTATTAAATACACAAACAACTAAATAACACTAAAACAAAAGACTGGTACAATCCAAAAAAGCATTATGGGGGTATTTAATGTCTGCTGCCGTTGTCTTACTGCGTGTGTATGCTACTCTTGTTCTGTTGTTGTATTGCATGATGCTTGAGTGCTGACATTTTACCTTCATATTTACTCATTGAATCCATACTCACTTGTATATCGCCCCCCCTAACGGTACTCCAAACCCAGTCCGTACTCGGGAAAGCCCCCCCCCCCCAATCACACAGGTCACTCGTGACCGACAAGTTTTTCTTATGTTATCTTAGCATATCCTGTTGTCACATGTCTTGCTTGTTGGGATTGTATGCAAATAGTGGATGGTTAAATGAAGGTCAGAAAGAAAAATAACAACTGAAATTAAAATTCACTTTTGCCAAGACTTAAGTATGTGTACAGGTTGTAAAGCCGTTGGCCCATCCTATCTGTAAGTACGTTGAAATAATGCGAACCAAAAGAAGGAATGTAATGTTTTTTTACAGTGTGTGGCAGCTGGGCCCTTGTCTCATCGCAGATAATGTAGTAAACACTGGGAGTAGCCATTGAATGTGTTAGTACTGTTCTGAGAACACTGTGGTGATATGCTTGTTTGGTTAGTGTTGTCATTCCTGTGGCATTGTTTCATAAGTCTGTGTAGCTCTTGGTGTACTTTCTACTTTGGCTGACTAATGTCTATGACTCTAATAGGAGAGTTTTCTGTCCTCCTATCCAAACCAGAGAACAGAACCGGCGCAGTTTAATACATGTTAACATTGTGAAGTGGTTGCAGTTTGGTTAATTTTAGGCACAAAAACAAATAAAAAAAAAATCAGTATGTGGCTGAGTTAGCTCTGTTGGTAGAGCAGGCGCACATATATAGAGGTTTATGATGATTTCTTGTATGTCTTGTCCCTCTCTTTCATATTTAGTTGTCCTTTCCATTACAGGCTGAAATGCCCATAAACAAAATAAAACAAATTAAAAACCTCTGACTTTTGTTAAAAATCAGACATCTCTTCACTTGCGATTATTAAAAAAAAAACTTTGAAACTTTTATTTTCAAATGGGACACCAACCCTGGCCTCCAGGGTGAAAGTCCTGTGAAAGTTCAACGAGACATTTTTGGGCAACCAAAATGTTCCAAATAACTGTGAATAAGTGAAAACAATTCATTTTACTTACAGTATCAAATCATAACAACACTTTACAGATAAAGTAGGTCTAGACCACACTCTATAATTTACAAAGACCCAATAATTCCAGTAATTCCCCCAAGAGCAAGCATTTAGTGCGACATAGCCAGGAAAAACTTCCTTTTAGGTAAAAACCTCGAGTGGTGTGGGCTGCTAGCTGGAGAGGTACCAGTTCACCTCCTGGGCCTTGCCAAGGTGCTCTTACTTGAACAAGGCACAAAATGAACATCATGTTGTGTTGAAGATGAGTTGCAATTAGTGATTGAGGCCCTAAACTCATCAGAGTGAAAACACTGTAATTTTCCCATTTGGGATTAATAAAAAAAAAAAAGTATGAAAAGTACTATAAAGTGTAAGTATAAATCAAGTGAGTATAGGGTTATTTCTGACCGACTTCTTTTTTGGAGCCAGTGGAGTCGCCCCCTGCTGGAAATGAGATGGTATGCAAGTTTAAGACACCTCAGCATTGGCTTCAAAAGCTTCCGCTTGGTTAAGACCAATGCTTCTTAAAGCATGGATCTTTAAGGGGGTTCTAGGGGGCCCCCAGCAGAAAGTGAAATAACTTATTTTCACTATAATTCCATCCATAATTAACACACTGTTTCACAGATTAATTCATAGACTCATTCATAGACGTTCTGTAAAAGCAAAAATCCTATCACATTGGGACCCTGGGACAAAAACTAATCAAATGGGGTTAAGGGTCCGTTAAGGGGTCCTTGATGTCAAAAAGTTTGAGAACCACTGGTTCAGACCAAAAATAGCTGTGTATCAAACAGCTCACACATCTCAGTGTTACACCCAAATACAACAGAATGACTCAGATTTTCCAAAACTGCACTGTATCACAACAGTGTTGCTAGTGATAGTGATAGTTGCTACACTGCAATCCTCCAGATAATGATCGTGTGGGGGCTCAAACCAAAAAACACACAATGACTCATTCTGTCAGACTACAGGTTCAACCTGATCTAAGTGTGTTTTCTTTGGTCTCAACCACACTGCGAGTTATTTGGTCCGTTTTGGTGCTTATTATCTGACTGCTAATTACAAGACTAGAGTCACACTGACACAGAACTACAGTAATCGGGTCACAGCAGGTGTTTTGGGTTTGACTGACGGGGAACACCTGCAGTGACATCACGCAGTGGGGGCGTGGCCATGTAGAAGCCCACACACAGAGCAGTGCCGCACCGCTACTGAATTTAAGATCTGTAAATATGTCAAAACAAGTGTGACCAATGGGAAGGATGTAGCACTGTCTCTCTTTTTTATGATTATTTAAAGGAGCAGTGTGTAGGATTTAGGGTGATCTATTGGTAGAAATGGAATGTAATATTCCTAACAAAGAATTGTAGTGTTTTCTTTGCCTTAAAAAGAGCCTGTCATATCTACATAGGGAGCGGGTCCTCTTCCACAGAGTCGGGCCATGTTTCTACTGTAGCCCAGAGCAGACAAACATAAACTGGCCCCCGTAGGTCCTCCTACACCAACCCGGGCTCACAACAGTTTGTGAAACGGTCACGTCAATTTGATCCGAAGGACCCGATTTCTCTTTTATTTCATGGTGGTCACCACAAAATGGGAATTGCCTTGAGACTGGGCTGCAGCAGCCAGCTCTGGGGGGGCCAAGCAACCTCCTTACTTGGCTTTTCAATACTACTCGCTACCATTAGTTTAAAATTTATGCTCACCACCACGGAAAAAACGAGAAAATCATGTCCGTGTACATGAATCATAGATTAAGTAACCATTTCACTGCCATGAGACTGGGCTGACTACACACTTGGAAGGGGAGGGGTGAGCCACTAAAGCTTACACCTTTCAAGGAGAAAACATGTTCTTTGAGGAAATATCAGGAATGTTCCTTTACATCTCAGCTTGGGCATGTCAGTGTCTGTGTCTGATTGACAGCAGCTGCCAGAGTGTTAAGGTCACCATCGCTTGCTGAGGCGATACCGGCTGGTTAGGCACAGCAACAATCACCGTCTCCTCCGTTTTGGTTCACTCTGAGAACCACAGGCTGCTTTGCTATTGGTCTAAGGCTCCACACAATGAAAAGCTAAATTTGCTTTTCATACCTGAAGCGAAAGTTTATTTGTCTTTATGCTCGCATAGAATGGGAGTGAACCAAAGCTGGATAATCGCTAATGTTAATTTTGTGCATTTGTGACACGGCACCGTAGAGAAGAGAGTGTGCCGGTGCTGTAACACCATGGAGAACCAAAGTGTGCTGTGCTACACCGTAGAGAACCAGAGCGTGCCGGGGCTACATTGTAGAGAACCAGAGCGGGCCGGGGCTACACCGTAGAGAACCAGAGCGTGCCGGGGATACACCGTAGAGAACCAGAGCGTGCCGGGGATACACCGTAGAGAACCAGAGCGGGCCGGGGCTACACCGTAGAGAACCAGAGCGTGCCGGGGCTACACCGTAGAGAACCAGAGCATGCCGGGGCTACACCGTAGAGAACCAGAGCGTGCCGGGGATACACCGTAGAGAACCAGAGCGGGCCGGGGCTACACCGTAGAGAACCAGAGCGTGCCGGGGCTACACCGTAGAGAACCAGAGCATGCCGGGGCTACACCGTAGAGAACCAGAGCGGGCCGGGGCTACACCGTAGAGAACCAGAGCGGGCCGGGGCTACATTGTAGAGAACCAGAGCGTGCCGGGGCTACACCGTAGAGAACCAGAGCGGGCCGGGGCTACACCGTAGAGAACCAGAGCGTGCCGGGGCTACGCCGTAGAGAACCAGAGCGTGCCGGGGCTACGCCGTAGAGAACCAGAGCGTGCCGGGGCTACGCCGTAGAGCACTGACTTTACTGCTTAATGCCATATTTGGATTGGCTGTATTATAAAAGGTCTTCTACATAAACAGATCCCAGAACGGTATTCTGTCATATTAATCAATGAATCATGAAAACATAACATACACGGGTGATTCTTTAACTATGGTACTTTTCTTGTCCCTGGATGATATAATAAAAACTAAAAAACATTTCTTCATTTTTGTTTTTGTCAAACTTACTTCACCCTAAGGGGAACTTGTAAAAAATGTATCATGGTTCAATCATTCTTTTTATTATATGATATGAGGCCTTTTATGCATGGTTTTTACTGTTTTCCTTCTGTCCCTAAGCCCGACTTTGTATCTTCAACCTTGCTTAGTTCCAAATTAAATATTTAAATAATGTAGATTTCAAGAACAAATGATAAAATAATGTCTATTTCAATTATACATATTATATATTGCTATATTTATTCACATTTTCCTATATTTTTATAAGTAGAACCCTTGTCCCTTGGGTTCACCGTCATTTCCACCACACTGTACAAAATAGACTCCTGGGATCATTGTTTTAGGTTTGTATACTTAGTAACCATAGCAACAGAAACTCCACAGTGGAACATTTGGCTGGATGAAAGGGTTACCTCTACAGGGGTGATGAAAAGAAGAAAAATCAAGGTAAATATGAGTAAAACTGAGAGTATGTTTATTGGTCGTCATTTCCAAACAGCTCATATTTCACATGGACGTCAAAATAACTGGATAAATTTAATTTAATAATGTGTAATTTGTGTATATTTAATGCTAACTCTAAAAACAAATATTAGCATGCTAACAAAGCCTGAGATTTTGGAGGAAAGGACGGAAATGTCATTTCCACCACAGTCATTTCCATCACGGTGTTCATTGTGGTGGTAAAGACAAGTTGTGGTGGAAATGACATTGTTCATGCTAAACAGCAAATTATTTGGGCTATAATACTAAAACTTGAATGTAAAAACATAATGAATTGAGTTAAGGTAGTAATGAAGTATTTGATTATTCATTATTATTACAATATTGTTGGTAAATAAGAGAAAAGTTTGACATGATGTATTGGCTCTTTCTTTAAGATGGCAAGCAATACCACAGCAAAGAGGTCAAGATTATACAGAGAGAGAATAAAATCAGATCCACTTAAATATGCAGAGTCCCTCAAGAAGGATAGAGAAAGATACCTAAAGAAAAAGCAACAAGGTGTTGTTAAATCTGTGACAGAAATGTCAAAAAGAGAACAACGAAAAATGAGAAGACAATGGCGAATTTCTCAACAAAACAAACGTAGGAAATTGAAAATGGTCTCAGCTGTGAATAGTTTCATGGCACAAACAACACCACCAGAATCACCAGACAACATGAGTGTTAATACAGAAGAAATCCCTGAAACACCTCAGCTGTGTGAGCCTAGACCAGAGAGAACTCCTCAGAGGAAAAGAGGGAGAAAAAAGGTTGCGAAGGCAAGAGCAAAGGTGTACAGAAATCTTAATCACATTAAAGAAAAGCTTGAGGATGCACTCAGAAAAATTGAAAAATACAAAAAAAGATGTCATCGACTTAGGAAGAACCTGGAGCCCCTAGAGTCACCTAAAATGAAAACCAAGCAACAGATGCAACAAGGAAGCAAGCAATTAAAGAAGACACTCCTTTTCCATAGGCATATAAGTTTTCGATTTTGCCTATTTTATCTATTATTCAACATTATATTCAACTGGTTATATTAAGGTAATGATGACATAACGAGTTTGCTCTAGTTTGCTCTAGTTTGCTAGTTCAGCATTTAGAAAGCAGTGAAGAAATGATTTGCTCATTTTTAACACAAATTCATGTTTTTCATTTATGGGATTGCTTTCAATTTAAAAATATTGTTGATATGTTTTTGTTCACTGTTTATTGATTTGCTCTGGTTCACCACATAGAGCAGTAGAAAAATAGTTTTTAATTGGAAGTTGCCTATCTATGTCATTTCCGCCACACACTGTCTCTTCCACCACACCACGTCATTTCCACCACAACACATATTTTAAAGTTAAACATATAAATAACATATAATCAAACCAACTATATTTAGTGGTGTTGATAATTGTGCAGTTACGGGTAAGATATGTGTATAAACTTTTAGAAATACATGATTTTGAGCTATAATAAGTAAATGAAATGTTCCAGTGATACAGTTTTAGATGTTTTTTAGTGTAAACATTGTAAAATCTTTACAGTTACATATTTGAAAAATAAATACATCACAAATTTGAACAAAGATGTGTGTGCTATTTAATCAAATGTATTTTTAACAGAAGATATTTAATTATTTTCTCTTTAAAACACATTTTTATGTTATGTGATGGAAATGACCGTTTGTATGGACTGTCAGATAAAAATGGCCAAAAATATATATTATTCAATACAAATCATCACAGCCAAGTTCAGGGTAGGTTTCTAGAAAGATTGAGAAACCAACTGATACTATAAAACTGTTTGTAGAAATGTTTTTATTTTCTGAAACTGTCTAGCTCAAAAGGTACCATAGTTGAAGAATTACCCACACATGTTTTCCTTTTTGTTTCAGGACAAGTGATATAAAGAGCAGAACTGTCACAGACAGTGTGTCTGTGTGTGTGTGTGTGCGTGCGTGTGTTTTAAAGAAATGATTTCAGCGGGCGGGGGGGGGCTTGTACACACGGTAGCCGCTGCTGTGATAAGCCCCCGTCTAAGCGTCCAGCTTGTTTTTAGGCACTGAGTTCACAGCAGGCTGCTATTGATAGAGGCCACACACTTTTAGAAATGAAAAGTACATTTGAAGCCCCGTTATGAAGCTGCATTCCTGACTAAGCCAGACGAGAGCTGCACTGTGAGGCCCTCTGATCTCCCCAGGCAGGGCAGAAAAAACAGACGGACCAAGGGGGAAAGAAGCTGAGTTACGGGCCATTCATTAGCCTTGTGCATACACTGTAAAAAAAATAAAAATAAAAGGTTTGTCATTTCAAGTTCAAGTTTATTGTCACCTTAGTACCACAGCAATGAAATACAATATGCCTTTTGCACTCTCTCAGCACCAGTAAATAGTAACAGTTATAAATAACATAAATAGCATTTAATAACATGCAGAATATCCAAGAACAGTAGACATAGTAACTAAGGTCAGACCCCAGCCCTCCTTCCTGCGGTGCCATCATTCAGTGACCTTATTACCTGGGGGGTAAAAACTAACCCTGAAACGTGATGTACGTCTCCCTTATGGAAGGTGGGAGAAGAGACTGTGTGTGTGTGTGTGTGTGTGTGTGTGTGTGTTTTTGTCTCAACAATACATGTTATTTCATGTGTCAACAAAACAATTGTCCACATTGTCCAAGGGACTTTCTGACAATTCTAAGTGCAAGTTGCCAATTGATATTAGTTGTTATAAAAAACTTTTAGTTGGAGGTACACATTATTTTTGTACCTTCGAGAATAATCGTTACGTTGGCAGTTGTTGAAACTCAAAATAATAACCCGTAAACCTAACCCTTGTTAAGTTGATACAACTAGACATTTTTTACAGTGTATTGGTAATGTCAGATAAGAGCTTTGGATCCAGGAAGTTCTCATGAGCAAAGAAAAACACAACAGGTAAAGCATATGAGCCTTTATGTACAGTTAAACATGGAAATCACTGCATGAAGTAGTCATTATCTTGTATACTGTATGCATACAGATATTCATATACTGTATGCATATAGTGCCAGGTTCAATTCCTGTTCAGTAACCCAGCAACACTGTCTCTATACCACTTATTATTTATTCATCATTCTCTATTACTATTATAACATACTATTTATTCCAGCATCCTTTGCGCTATGCTCCATAATTAAAATGTACTTAATTATAATTTACTCCTGCATACTTTGCACTCTTCATTGCACTATTGCCTCAACCTGTCTATATTGTTTCTGTTGATAGTGTGTATATATTAGTGTGTATATATTATTAGTATATATTATTGTTGTTGTGTGTAAGCACATTTTAAGCAATATGATGCAAAGCAAAATTCCTCTTATGTGTCTTCATACCTGGCAAATAAAGCTAATTCTGATTCAGAAAGAAAATATATATCACCCATCAATATTTACAAAATGGATGAACTAATGACTTTAACTCACAACAAATGTGTCAACCTGCTAATAGTAATAATTTCATTTCTGGATATTGCCTTTAAAAGGCTATCAATTTTGGAGAACAGTGTTATCATCGTGCTCGAGTACGTGTAAATAAAGTTATCTGAATTTTCCCAAGTTATCTGAAATCCACCCATGTCATCAAATTCAACTACATTTATGAATCGAAGCGATATTTCATATCCAGGGCCAAATGGAATACACAGACAGAGAAAGAAATTGGCCGATTGTTTTTCAGCTTGAGTTGGAGATGCGTTTTTATTTTTCATTTATTTATTTTTCCTTCCGCCGCCCTGCTGATATCCCACGTCAATGTCCCGCACGTCTATACGACTTCGTGGCTTTCCATCAAACATTTTCCAAGCACTTGTGTTAATTGTCTGTGCAGATAGTCCGGTCCATCCCAATAAACACAACCCAAACTTAAAATCACTCAACTACAAATTGACCACAGTTATATATTTTTTTTTCTTGGAGGGGCCAAGAGTTCAGTGAACCGTGATAAAGACTTGAGTCCAAAGAGCCGCCCTAATGGCTCTGACACAGGATCCCTGCTTTTATCTGTTCTCTGGCTCATTCTTTCCATCTCAGCCTGGCCTAACAGTGATATGTTGACACAGCAAAGCCCGCCTTTGATTTTTATTTTTTCTGTCAAAGTGAGTCAAAAGACATCACACAGGCTGAGTGGGGGTGGGGGAGATTGGGGGTGTAGAGACGAGGAGAAAAGTTTTTACTGATTTTATTTTCCTGCTGAAACTTGATATCCTCCCTCTGCAGCCCATCCTGCCTCAGCGGTGGAAGAAGTAGTCAGATCCGAAGTAGAAGTACAAATACCACAAAAGTAAAAGTACTCGATGCAGAAAAAATCCTCACGTTTTTTTAGAGCCGGCCGATTTGGAGAAATTCAAATATCACGGAAGTTCTGACCAAATCCCTAGATGTCGACATTGCGATGATTTTGTACAGTGGGTAATTGCTGCTTTAATGAATCACATTTTAGTAAATAATCAGAATTAGTGTGACTAAGTGGTTAAAGGCAGAACAGCTGGAACTGTCTGGTAAGTACAGACAATGACATCACTTTACTGTAATACAGCCTTTGGAACCAGGAAAAGGATAACGCTTACCATGTCACAATATTACGATATCCAAATTTGAAGATGATATCCAGCCTCATATCACGATATATATGTATTGCCCGGCCCGTCGCATTTTAGAAACTGGAAAAGACCCAAACAGTTGTGTGTTTAATGGTCGAATCATTTCAGCTGGACTGGTAGGCCGTCATATTGTTAGGTACCGGTAATTTAATTCATATTTAAACATCAGATTCTATAAAAAAACATGAGTTTTGTGTGTAAAGTAACTAGTAACTACAGCTGTCAGATGAATGTAGTGGAGTAAAAAAAAATCCTAAGTCTGAAATACAAGGAGTGCACGTGAAAGCGCTGTAAACTGTAAGTTAAGAGCACAGACTGTAACCTTAACTGACGACACAGAAGGAGACAGACCAACTTCCCTTAGGAATGAAGTATTTGTACTGTTACTGTACTTCCTCTGAGGTCTAAGGGTATTTTTACAGACAGTATCTTCTTGAATCCTCCTTTTAACCCTCATTTTGTCTTCATGTTGCCCTCATTTTGTATTTCTGTTGTCCTCATGTTGTCCTCATGTCGTCCTCATGTTGTCTTCATGTTGTCTTCATGTTGCCCTCATGTTGTCCTCATGTTGTCCTCATGTCGTCCTCATGTTGCCCTCATGTCGTCCTCATGTTGTCTTCATGATGTCTTCATGTTGCCCTCATGTTGTCCTCATGTTGTCCTCATGTTGCCCTCATGTTGTCTTCATGTTGTCTTCATGATGTCCTCATGTTGTCTTCATGTTGTCTTCATGTCGTCCTCATGTTGTCTTCATGTTGTCTTCATGTTGCCCTCATGTTGTCCTCATGTTGTCCTCATGTTGTCTTCATGTTGTCCTCATGTTGTCTTCATGTTGCCCTCATGTTGTCCTCATGTTGTCCCCATGTTGTCTTCATGTTGTCCTCATGTTGTCTTCATGTTGTCTTCATGTTGCCCTCATGTTGTCCTCATGTTGCCCTCATGTTGTCCTCATGTTGTCCTCATGTCGTCCTCATGTTGCCCTCATGTCGTCCTCATGTCGTCCTCATGTTGTCTTCATGTTGTCTTCATGTTGCCCTCATGTTGTCCTCATGTTGTCCTCATGTTGCCCTCATGTTGTCTTCATGATGTCCTCATGTTGTCTTCATGTTGTCTTCATGTCGTCCTCATGTTGTCTTCATGTTGTCTTCATGTTGCCCTCATGTTGTCTTCATGTTGTCTTCATGTTGTCTTCATGTTGCCCTCATGTTGTCCTCATGTTGTCCTCATGTTGTCTTCATGTTGTCCTCATGTTGTCTTCATGTTGCCCTCATGTTGTCCTCATGTTGTCCTCATGCTGTCTTCATGCTGTCTTCATGTTGTCCTCATGTTGTCCTCATGTTGTCTTCATGTTGCCCTCATGTTGTCTTCATGTTGTCCTCATGTTGTCCTCATGCTGTCTTCATGCTGTCTTCATGCTGTCTTCATGTTGCCCTCATGTTGTCCTCATTCCAGTCTGTGATTATCATCAACATCCATTCCTTTAATTTTAGTCAAAATAATTCCTAATTTCTGCTTTTCTAACTCAAACATTAGGTATAATTTCCTATAAATTAGCTTTATTGGCCATAAATTTCAAAAATAACTGTAAAATTAAAGTTAATAAGTTAGTGTTACGTAGTGTTGAAGACATCAAAAAAGTGGCCTACATTCAAAAAACCCATAAAAAGGGACAAAAACGTAAGAAAAAGTTAAAAACATCGATAAAAAGCATCAACAAAAGGGTTGATTTTCACAACCCAAGGGTTAGGGGATATGCATATAACCTGATCCCCATGTGTTTCATATCAAAAAGTTCAGAAAAAAACTCAGCTGTCTGTATACTGACGCCCAAAATTGTTCCACAGAAATGTGCAAAGAGATAATTTGGCCCTAAAGCTGAAATATTTCTCTAATGTCATGTGAAAACAAAACCTACATTGAATTGTTTTGGTGCTTGAAAAGAGTTTATAACAGTAGCGTAATATATGGATAAAAAAGTAAATACATGTCTCATGTATATAACCCTGAATATTATGCTTGACTATGACCAATAATGAAAGTTATTTTGTTTTTGTTTTTTTGACTTAATTCTAATAAATTAAGTCAATAATTACTTTTGATACAGTAGAGTAAATATCACTCAAGTATTGCTATCAAGTACTTTATACAATAGCAGTATTGTATTGTTTTGTCTGTATTTTCTTGTGTGTTGTTTGTGTTCTCTACTGTGTTTTATGGAAACACATTTTACTAATTAAGTGGCCCGTCGGTGTAATTCTGACATAGGTCAACTGGAAGAAAAAGCCAGTTTTGCGTCAGAAGAGCGCCACCTACTGCACCGGAGGTAGAGTTACTCCTGTGATCGTCCCATTCC
This sequence comes from Percina caprodes, assembly GCA_013375575.1. NCBI lineage: Eukaryota > Metazoa > Chordata > Actinopteri > Perciformes > Percidae > Percina > Percina caprodes. Next base: position 1,053,937 of record JABXJD010000197.1, on the reverse strand, counting down.
TCCCCGCTCATGTATACTGGGACAACTTTCATACCCGGTTATTACTGCTGTGCATGTAAAGACGCAATGAATGTCAATTTGATGGATTGCTTTTCCGGAGATTCTGCATTATTGAAACTGTTGATGAACTTAGAATATGGCTTGGGATTGGAAATGAAATCAAACTCAAATCACCCCATACATAAATTCGTGTAATTCGGAGCCATTGGTGTTGACATGCATAAGTCGTTTTTTCAGATGTGTGTGACTGGGGCCCTGCAAGTGCCGACAACGCCGACACAAATTTGAAAAAGTAGTTCAGCGCGGAGCTTTAGGAAAAGCTCTCTCAGCGGTTTTTCCACTAAGCCTCTCTGAAAAACCCTCTCTGGCTCCTGTACCTACAGAGCTGTTGTATAACGCTCTCACACACACACACACACACACACACTCTGTTTAACCATGTGGTGAGGAAGCCTTTGGGTGGGGGAGGGGGCGGTTAGAACAAGGGAAAGCCTATTTTTGAAAGTCATCCACCACGGGACTCAATTAGCACTTCATCTACCGACTGGAGCCCGGGGTCACTGCGTGCCCCCCTCCCTTCCTGTGTTTCCTGAGCAAAAGTTAAAGTGAGTTGATTCTCCGCAACGGCAGTCAAGGCCAGCACTGGAAGAACTATTTCAGATCCTATAGATCATATCCTATATATATATATATATATATATATATATATATATATATATATATATATATAGTGCTGTCAAATGATTAAAATATGTAATTGCATTAATGTGTCATCGTTAACTCGCAATTAATGGCACATTTGTAGCTACTCTAAATGTCCCTTGATTTATTTTTTCTCATGTTAATGCTCTTATCAACATGAAAAAGTGGATCAGCTCGCTTTGTGTAAATGTTTTTATTGAAAAATGTAGTGTTCAAGACCCCCAGCATATATAGCCTACTGTAGTGTTCAATTAGACACTAACATTCTCCCTTGGAGCTAATAATCTCACACAATGTACCACTGTCCATCAAATATTTTGATTGAGGGGGGGGGGGTTTCTAATCAGCTGTGTGCTTGGGCATCAAGTGGTATTTCAGACTGGACGTGCTGTGATGACAGCTCAGTTCACTCAGATCCTTTTGGTCAACTTGCCATCCAGAATCTTATCGGCGTCCGTTTTGTTGTCTCGCGGTCGCCATCCACTCAAAACGTTACGTTGCTACTCTCTGGCCGGCTCGCCAGCCCAAGCGGCGTCTGTGCGGCGTTGTGTTGTGTTGTTTCTAGCTAGATCCGGTTGTTTTTGTAGTTTTTCTAACATTACTAGTCGTTGCAACAGCATGTGTGAAAAAACTACAAAGTCTGCTAGGTCAAAAAGAACGTTAATCTCACGATAAAAACAATTGTACAAGTGAAAGGCCTGTGAAGTTTCATCAGGAAAATGTACTTGAAGTATTAAAAGGCTTTGTCTCCCTTCGCTGCCCAAAAAATCCCTTATGTCTGAGCTCCACTTGTACGTCTCAGATGATGACTGTGCTGACTCGTTTGTCCAAAGAAGATTGTGTGCAGGAGTGCAGACATTTTTAGCACATGCAAGAGGCTACTAAACTGAAATAACAAAGTTTAAAGGGATAGTTTGGGTCTTTTGAGGTGGGGTTGTATCAGGTACTTAGTCAGTGTGTTGGAAAAATGAAGACAGATTCAGCAACTCCATAGATTCTTTCTGCCATAGGAATGCAGAAGTAATTAGACATGCCCTGCGGTTGAAGAACTAGCCTAATACAAGCAGGCAGGGTCATAAAAAGTGATTTCCCATCATTCTTGAAAACTGGGAAAGGGAACTTGATCAAATCTCTACCACCTGAGGCATTCAAATGAATCATGTCATCAAGTGATTTATGTCTAGAAGTCAAAGTTGTACGGTACAAGCACTGGAGCAGTGGGATGCTCAACTGTCTGCGCTGAGTTTTTCCAGATCCTCACCCTCTGTGTTGTTTTGCTCTCTCTGCGTCTCTCCTTTGTTGCAGCCTGTCATGTGTTTGGCACCTCTAATGCGGCCTAGCTCAGCACTATGATGTGTGTTTGTGGGATTTCTGCCCTCCTTTCAGCAAAAGTCTATTTTTTCCCCCCACTTGGCTGCAGGAAGTGTGTGTGTGTCCTTGCTGTGAGTAGATCAGTTGCTTTCTCTGCAGGTCGAGGTGACCTTTGACCCCTACACTCTGACCTGCCAACTGCACACACACATGGACTCCGTCACTCCCCCTCTTACACACACACACACACACACACAAATGCCTTTGTTCACTCATCAGGGATCACAACCTCTCATTTATGGGGGTATTCTAGTCTCTGCTGCCCTCATTTAACCAGCAAGGGTGCATTACAGGTTGTTGTCCCAAATGTAACCCTCCCACCCTCTGCCTGCACCCTTCACATACCTTGCCTTGGCTCCCATGATTCACAGGGATATAATGGAGGGCAATTAGCTCTGATTTAACCTTAACACGAAACAGCAACACCTGCCAAACAAGAGCTGTAGATAATAAACTGCTCAGAAGCAGGACTCAATGTACTTTTTATTTTACTGCTGGTGCTCAAGTGTAAACATCATCATTAACTGCCAGGATACTCTTAATTAGCGCCACTGAGCATGTGTTTGTTTCAAGGTGTCCAAAGTTTTGAGGGAGATAAGAAGAAGTTGAACTCTCAAGCTCATTTCCCCCTTGTGTTTTAGAGTAGTAGCATCCATTAGCTTGGAGAGCTAGCCTTTAATCACAGCAGCACAGGCAGTTAACCAGCTAGGGCGTAGATCCTAAATCTGATCTGCTGGACTGGTTGACGTAGTTAGGTCAAAGACCCTCTAAGGGCCGTTTTATAGTCACCGCAGCAGAGCTAGCACGCGAATGTGACGGTGAAATGACATAGATCTTGCTGGCGCGCCACTATATTTTTTCCATCGGCGTGCGGCAGGCCGGCGGCGGTGAGTATACTGCACGTTTAAACCGCCTCTTGTAAGGATTAAGCATGGGCTGCAGGGATTGGATAGGGTTAGGGTAAGAATACCATGTTAAGCCAATCAGAGGCCGAATAAGGCAGAATAAGGTGGGCCACGAGGCATGTCCTTTGACATCGACACGTCTAGTGGATCCAATCTAGCATCTACCCAGCTAGGTTGCAACAACTGTTGTCCCAACTGTAATTTCAGCACTCTGTGCACTACTCCTTATGTTACCATGAACTTTGCCCATTGTTGTAATGCGCATCACAATAAGTATGGACTAAGGTTTCCGGACTCCTCTGGATATTGTGCAACAAAAGTGTTGGTTGCGAGAGCTATAATGGCACTGACAAATGAATGAAAAGCAAATCTAATAGGAAGCATTGTTAATGTTAGCAAGCTGGGCTAACTAGCTTCCACTTTTTTGAGTTGAAGATAGCGTGCTTGCCATTTTCAGAGTGGAATTGAAACATAACCGCAAGTGGAGTCCTTCTAAATGATGAATGCTAACAGTTTATAGCTAACCCTTTGTCCGAAAAAGTTTTTATTCTCTTGACAGAAGGAAGAATATGTGCAATAGCTTCAGCATCTTTATAGCTTATATTTCCTTCCACAAAAACAGGAGATTTTACATTTCAGTTTAGATGGTAATTATGTTACAAAATCCACTTGGCATAGGATGCATCTTTTTAGTTGCATACAATCTTTGGGAGTCGGAGGTAATCAGTGTTTTTTTTGTGCATCTGTTGGAGCCCGTTGTGTAATGGCCTGGCAGGGAGAAAGTACAGCTTTATCTGATAAGCTGCATTACTCCATACCTTCTCCCCTCTTGCTTCACTCTCCCGATTCCCATTGGAGGCTGTAAACCAAAAAGGGAAGCTCAACTCCTCACACAAAATCCTCCCTTTGTGAGCAGCTGCAGCAGGTGAGCCAGAGGTACCATTTGGCTGTCGTTGCCAAAATACTTGGTCAACAATGGACTCCTTCACCGACAGCCTGGAGCGGAGAGGCTGAACTTTAGACAGAGCTGTAATGGTATAAAGTAGCATGTTATGGCTGCAGCAGCACTTTAATAACCACGATGACGTCGGTGCAGTTTTTATAACATTACAGCTTTATTCAAAATGTGACATGGTTTACTCCGATTTCTTCCGGATTTTGCCTTCTGAAAATTTGGCAGATCACGATTCAATTTTGGCAGTTTGGGGGCATAACAATAAGCAGTACCACTGACATATAACGTTGATACGAGGAACGTGTTAGCAAACAGTTGCCTATGACACATCCAGACACGGAGCAACAGTAGCATTCACTTGAAGGTGTGTTTCTAGCCACATATTTGAAGTCTGATATTAGTAATCAGAGGTGATGTGCTTGTTGTTATTTACTGAGCTCCAGGACCAGATTCTGAATTTTTATCTGAATTCTCAGAATTATTTCAAGTACTTATTGTAGGGGATTTAATATCCATGTGAACAATAGCCTTAGTATTGCTTTCAATTCACTACTAGATTCAACTGGTTTCAGTCAGTGTGCATGAGGCCACTCAGAAATACACATTTAATAGTATTTCTGCAGACTCCTTTATTATCAGACCATTCTCTAATAACGTTTGAATTCTTACTACCCGACTAGACAAACCTAAATAAAAACTTCTACACTAGACAGACATCTGACAGTGCTATATCAAAATTTAAGGAATATATTCCAACAGCATTTCATTTAATTCTGTTCCTTAATGTACCAGAGGACCTTTATGTTAACTGTAGTCCTTAATGTAAATTATAGAGCGGTCTAGACCTGCTCTATCTGTAAATTATAGAGTGTGGTCTAAACCAACTCTATCTGGAAAGTGTCTTGCGATAACTTGTTATGAATTGATACTGTGAATAAAATTGAATGGAATTTAAGCTCCGTTTTGGTCTCCACCAACTCCTAAGAAAAATATCTGGCTTGTTGGACGTTGATGTTCTGTGGGATTCAAAAAAACTCTTTGTTTGCACATGAGCTTGTGAAGATGGGCCCACTGGCACTGGCATTTGCCAGTAGGACAAATAAACATAAAAGAAATGAAATAAAGAAGATTTGCTGACAGGATATAGGAACAGAATCTTCTTTTCAACCATGGAAACTAAGAAGTACACAAGTTGTCTTTGGGTTTTTTGCTGTGTGGGTGCTTGCGTCAGTTGAGATTTTTGAGGGGAGCACATAAGCTTCTCTAAACCACACTTACCCAGAAACCCCTCTGCGCACGCAAAGACAGTAGACGTGTCATTAAAGAAGCCTTGAGCATCTTTTTGGTATGGACTTCTACCCCCACATGTCAATCCCCTATTTCTTCCCTGCCTCCCTCTCTTCTACTACCAAACCTAAAATTTCAAAAACAATACAAAGTAATGTAGAGTTTGTTTCATATAAAAAGACTTTTTTTGTGGAGGTTGGCAGCTCTGAAGACTCTGTTTACAGAGGTTTTTTGTAAATAGCATTTCCTGGCTATCTGGAAGCAACTGTAGTCAGTATTTTTTCTTCAGCCTGGACTGTGATCCAAAGCTCATTAGTCTGTTGTTCTTTTCTCTTCTCCGTTCATTTAAATAAAAACCCTCTGTGGAGTGAATGTCCAGGAATCCTCCCAAACCATAGTCGGTTGGCTCTCACAATCCCAATCCCTTGTGCGTCCTCTGTCATGTGAGCACCATTTAATGTACCCCTTACCCCCCACTCCTCGTCCTCCCTCAGGTCCTTAGTTAGTGCGGGCTGGCGCTCAAGCAGCACTGAACAATGGCTGGCGTCCGACACACTCCGGCAGACTGTCTGGCAGAGCTGGAACCACGGGATGGAGTAATCCAGACAGGCAGTTTTTTTGCGTACATGTGTGTTTTGTTTTTTTTAAAGCTACTGTATCTGCTCGTGTGCTAGCTTGTGTGTGGTTCTTTAACTCCGTCCCCAAAGGGATATCTAAGTGCTGTTAGAGGTCGGCGCGGCTTGTCGATCAAACCCGACCGCAGCATTGACTTTTTTCCTCCGGGCCGTGGCTCTGTCTGACAGCGGGCAGCCTGAGAACTCCGGCTGACAGTTAGTTAAAGTAGTCCCTGGTGACTGGGGTGGAGGCAGACAGCCAGCATTTAAGCAAAACAATATGCCAGACTCCCATCCATAGAGGTTCACGGTCCAGATACATAAAAAACAAACGCAATCTGGGAATACGCTTCCTTCAGAGCGTAATTGAGAATGCAGTTGATGCCTATACCATACACTAGAAGACTCTAAAAAAGACTTTTAAAAGACTAAAGTCTGACACTATCTTACATCTAAAGACAATCTGTCATAATGACACTAAGTTATTAGTCCCAGACTAGAACATGTTGCTGCCAAGACTTAAAATGTACCATAATATCAAATGTGTTTTAATTGGGACTGAGATCTATGATCACCTTACACCAAATGCTTGAGACGTCTCGAGCACGTCCCCAACGCTCAACAAGACTCACGAATTCATTCCGATATCGGAAACTTTGTCTGCGACAGTGGAATCGCTTGAAAAGTTGTCTAGGTCGACATTAGATGTATGGGAACATAAGATGCCATGTCACACACACATCATGTGATTGTCATCAAATCTTGCAAGAAAATTAGGAAATGGCCTCCTCTGCCTTCCATGACAGACTGGCCCACTTGCCCTACCCTTTCACCCTTTTCGGGATCGCACCCTGATTTGGCATCATCTTGTGAACTCAGAAAAACAACTACTCAAACCACTTTAACATAATACAGGAACTATTACTAACTATTATTGCTCATTAGATAAATTCTTACACACATTCACGCTCCGATGGCTCAGCATCGGGGGCAACTCGGGGTTCAGTGTCTTGCCCAAGGACACTTGGACATGGGACTGCAGGGATCGAACCACCAACCTTCCAATTGGTAGGCGACCGCACTACCACTGAGTGTGTGTGTGTGTGTGTGTTTTCTGTGTCCCTGCTGCTGATCTAAGCTCCTTTTTCACACTCCTCTCTGTTTTTCTTTCTCTCCAACACTCCCTGTATAAACACAGTTTGCTCTAATAAGCCTGACGCACACCACTTTAATTGGGCTTTCATTTCCTATGCACAGAAACCACGGACACACAACACACACACACACACACACACACACACAAACACACACTGGTTTAGGGGTTATTTATTGACCTTGTTTCTAATGCGTGCAGCAGACAGGTTTAAAGACCCTGGCAGCTCCACATGGTAAAGTGACATGGTACAGCAGCCATGAAAGGATTTGGTTTCCCGCTCCTCTGAGAGCAGCTAATTGACCTACAGATCTGGCACATCAAACACACATGCACACACACACACACACACACACACACACACGCATGCAGTCCATTCGTCTTGTACGGCGGTTACGTGCCACAGAAAACTTTCTCCTCTTTTCACCAACCATGTCTTTTTCCAGCCTTAGTTTCCAGTTGGATCCAGCAGCACCCCCCGCCCCCTTCACAAATGTTCCAGCACGTGCCCCAGTGCTGGGTAGAAATTCTCAATGATGGACGGTAATGGCCGGGCAATGAAAACACGGTCCAACTGCAAGATAGAGTGGGTATTATGGACTTTATTTAAGGTATTGTTGGTGAATGCAGCCTGATTGGTTGATGGTTTGTACACAGAGATGTCGCCACTGTAGAACTCCAACGGATTTCTCTAGTGGTGGAGCAATAAAAAGAGTATCTTCTGAAGCTTACCGTAAGCAATTGGCAAAAACATTTTTATTATTGAAAGGAAGTGGATGGATTTGTGCAAATTGGGACTTGCAGATATCGGCATATGTATGCATAATTTGTAGGAAAGATTTTGGCATCAGAAGCATTTTGGTTCATGTTTGGAGTCCGAATACTGTAGTATTGAGCAACCAGAAGTGGAACGCAGTGGCCCGTAATGCAGTTTTGGAAACCGTTGGCTACCGTCTAAAAGCAATTCATCTTTTTATTAGCTTTCTAAATGTATTTATATGCAGATATCTCTTTAAAGATATCTCAAATTAAACTTCAAGGCTCAAGTGGCTGATCAGACCCGGGGTAAGAGAAAGGAATAGAGCTCAACAGTCCCGCACAGAAGTAAGAAGTAAGAATACAATACAGTGTGTCATGGTTTCAAGGTTCTGTTGTTGTTTCCGGTTTTATTTTGAAAGTCTTGTGTTTTCCCGCCTTTGTGATTGTCTGCCCCACCCTGATGGCACCTTGTTTTGAGATAAGTACTTCATTACCCACAATCCTGAACAATCACAAACCACAGTGATGCCTCTGATTGGTGGAACTCGTGGAACTGTTTGGATGAAACCCCGCGAAAGTCCGTTAGTCTTTGCTATACAATTCAAAACACTATTATTCACATGATTACTACTGAAAGAACTGCTATAATCTGCACATCCACTATATAAAATCACTGTTTGGAGGAAAAAGTGTGTGAGGCTGTTGTCGGACTGGAAGTTCTTCAAGAGGCTGTTTTGCGATTGGTGCGCAGTGGATTATGGGATGAGTAGTTCCTTCGCTAAGAAATGAAAATATGTAGAAAGTCTTTTACCTTTTATGGCATGGTGTAAAATTTACTTCCAGAACCTAAGCTCTCTCGGAGGAGGGGTGGGACTGTTGAGGTGTCTTCTTGGCCCGCAATAGTGGCCGTTGCCGCCAGAAACTAAGTCATAGCCGATAGGGTTCCGAGATTGGGTGAGAATGAATTAAACAGTAAAGTTAAGGCCTGTCAAACCAGGACAGTGAGCTGAGAGAATCTGCAGAGTTGGAGATGATTCTCCATGAGTTCTACTGTCCGTCTTTACACATACACACATCTCATCTGATCCGTTGTTAATATGTCTGTTGAATACAGCAGCATTATCCAATTCAGCAAAATAAAAGTACAAATATATTCTCATTGTTGTTACGTAGTTTTCTCTTAACTTTGATTTGAGTGTGATACCATCCGCTTACTTTTTCCAGACTTGTCGAGCTGAAAAATAGACTGAATTCCTGATTTGGAAAACTCCAGAGCAGGTACTTACAAGTGCTTTGTCACTTTTGGATAACATACTTTAAAGCCTCCCTTTCCAGCTTTTGAGCAGTACAAAAATAATGTAAAACCAAACGGTCCAATATCACAAAACCGCTTAAGGCCCAGACCTTTATTATTGCAATTATTCACCCTGAACACTCTACTGGTGTCCTTTAATACTCCTGCTCATGTTCTGTGTGTTTTCTGCTGCAGTGTTGCTGGAATACAGATGTTGCACTTCAGTCAGAGGTTATGTTGAGATGGGGACTGGCCTGATGCTGCAGTGAAAAGCCCCTTTGTCTCGCAGCCTCAGACCCTGCCCAGCGTCATGTTCCTAATGGCTTATCCTGGAAGCCCGAGTGTGTGGCTGACGTAACAAGTGAAATTAAATGTCTCGCCAAAGCAGATGTTGGACAGAGGCTGGCTGCAATGTGTGTCTGTGTCTGTGTGTGTGTGTGTGTAAAGGTCTAAAGAGGAGAGAAGAGAATATTTGGTGTGAGGCAAGAAGTGTGTGCATAGGCGTAGATATTGGGGGATGCAGGGTGCGTGCGTGCTTCCCGTCAACACTCGTTGTCCTCGGGTTTGGTTTGCCTGTTTATAAAGCCTGTAAATTAGTTTTTTTACACTTTTTTCTTTTTCTTGAAAGAAACCCCTATTTATGGGATAAAAACTTCCTTCCCCAAAGATGATAGGAGGGTTAATCGTTACCAAGCCCACTTGAATGAATTTCAAGAGGAGCAACAGTCAGAGATAGCATGATGATGATGTCAGAGGACATAAACGACAGTGATGGTCAGGTTAAACAGGGATGTTAGTACATCATCTGGGATAGATGAGGGCTGACCCCCCAAAATAAACCATAATTCTCCCAAAAAGTGCTCTCTGTAACCAATAAGATTTGTGTGTGTGTGTGTGGGTGGTATTATCAAAGGCTCTGGCCAGCAGCGGGCAGATCGGTCTGTGTTTTGTCGTTTTTTCCGTCCAGACGGCAGAGTGTGTAAAGCTGCAGGTGAGGCCTGTCATAGCAGGGAGTCTTCCAAAAGCAGCAGGATGCTGGGAAATGCAGGAGTCGGGCAGCTGTTTTCCGTCTCTACCGTATGGACACGGTGGACCAGGGACAGTTGAACTGTGGAAACTTCAGAGCAGACAGAGGGAGAGGTGCGAGGCCAGGAAGGAAGAAAAAAAGCATCGCCAGACCTATCCCCACAGCGCTGTGGAAGAAGGTCTGGATACACAACATACATTCCAAGATAGGATAAAAAAACAAAAAAACTATCCGGGTCTTCAAGTTTTTTTAGGCCAGGCCCCTGAGCTCAAATAGAGACCAAGTAGGGCCCAACTGCATTTATTGGGCCGAATGGACAAAAATAAATGGGAGTTATTCATACATATTGTTTCAATGGTAAACATATATGGAAGGCGCTATGAGGGGCAGTTAATCTTTAAGCCTGACTACATGGCTGCCATAGTGGCTACCTTATAGTACCTACAGTAAGCTTATTTTCAATGTGTAAATATATATATTTTTTGCAAATAGGCTTTGCTATTCATATTTGAGATTTTCAGTCACAATCGTCTGGGGCGGGGTTAAGCTCCGGCGACGGTGGCTCTGCTAAATAGTCTCGGGAAGGAACTTTTGGTGGAACATTTGCACCCCCCCAAAAGAAAACCACATCCAATATTAAATGACTTTAACTGTTGACACAATACAGTAACGTGAGTTATTTACATCAGCTGGATATGTGGTTAAACTTCATATGTTCCTTCCAGTGTATCACAGTGTGTACTACGTCCACAGTATTTTTTTCTCAGTAGTTGGAGACAGAAAACAGAACAATATTGGACTTATTCATCAAGTGATCCAAAACTAGAACTAGAACAAAAGCGGCTCATTTGGTCAGCTTGAGGATTTAGTGCTTTAAATGTCCTGCTTGGCCATATGTTGGCCACCTTTAGGTACAATTTGTGAGTTCAGTGTGTATTCTTCAAATAATTCTCAAAAGAAAATCAAACAGTGATGGTTTAAGTGCATTTAGACTTTTGTTAAACAAAGATTAGACTTATTTCACAGCAACAACCAACTGTGTGCAGGGTCTTTAATCAATTTGCACTCAACATCTGCATGTAATTACTGCTTGATTTATGGAGTAGCAGCTCATTACACAGGCAGTGTGGGTTCGCCCTCCAGGCATTCTGCTACCACACCTACACCGCTCCAGTCCACCTAAATCCTCATTAAAATCCTGGTTAAGAGTCTACATGGCCAAGACTACGTGTGGTAATCATTGAAACCTGATAAAAGAAACCAATGTTAACACCTCTAATGCTTAACATGTGACCTAATTACATGCAAAAGTAGATTTAAGCTAGGTCTTCACTAAGGTTTTGGTTAGAGAAACACTTTTGGGTTCAGGAATCACGTTAGGCTCTATAGGTCTGAGATCTTAACACATAACACACGTATATTTCCTAATATACGTGTGTTATTTGTAGAGGCTTTAGGCCCTAAATGTTATTGTAGGGCCAATTTATTATCCAATAATTAACCAATTTTATACAACATGTAGTGTGGGGTCCCTGCTCAGTCTTTCTTTCATCTAAGGGGTCCTTGGCCTAAACATGTTGAAGACCTCTGCTCCAGGTCAAATGTCTAGATGTTATAGAACACTTTTTTGTGATATGACAGGCCTAAAAAGATAAAGTTAGTTTTACTACGAGGTAAGAAATTAATTAGCCAAGCATGCTAACACTATGCCAGTCAAACCTTACCTAATCCTTACATTTTTGCTCTTGTGTTTTTGGATTTGGAAAGCCACCACCATGACTCTTTGTGTATCAAGTCTTACTGTTACTGGAGCTAAAGCATGTAGAAAACCAAAACTTGACTAGTTACTAGCTAGTTATGGTTCCATTTATGTACTTATATTGTTTGCTTGTAGACTGGGTAAGCCCCGCCCACTCTGCCGGTTAGGAAACCTGCACGTTTAATTCTCCTGCTTCAGTTTTTTTGCGGGAACCAATCACAAACTGGCTAATCTACTTGCTGAAGCGACCAATCAGCTTCTTGTTTACATTCCACATAGCGGCCACTGAACGCCACCAGAGCAAACCCGGTGATGGCGCTGTCGCTTCTACGTCACCTGGCTCGTTGTTCTGATTGGTTGAAGGACTATCCAATGGCGTACAGAGTCATTTGAACTATGTCCGTTGGTCACGCCTCTTGTGCAGAGAAAAAACAGAGCAGACTCCCCAGACTATTCAATTCCATTTTATTTATAGTATCAAAACAAGTTATCTCGAGACACTTTACACATAGAGTAGGTCTAGACCACACTCTATAATTTATAAAGCCCCAACAATTCTAGTAATTCCCCCCAAGAGCAAGCATAGTGCGACTAATGCTCAATCTCAAATCTATTGGTCTTGGTCTTGGTCTGGTGACGGCCAGACTAACATTAGTAAACATGCAAGAGACTAATTATTAATAACTATGTACACACTCATATACACAAATAATTTGCCAATCAACCCCTAAAGCCCCATTTGCATGGGACAAGTATTACCTGCAGACATCTAGTGATTTGTAATAATTGTCATGTCTTGCTGTATTCTGGGTTTTCTGTTTGGCTTTACCACTTCCTGTTTTATTTTGATAGACACCATCTTGTCTCGTTTCAGGTCTAAATACCTTGGGTTCTTGTTTTACTACTAGGTAGGTGTTCCCGGCACGTCCAGCTGGGAGGAGGAGGCCTCGGGGAAGACCCAGGACTAGTTGGAGGGACGTCCGGCTGGGAGGAGGAGGCCTCGGGGAAGACCCAGGACTAGTTGGAGGGACGTCCAGCTGGGAGGAGGAGGCCTCGGGGAAGACCCAGGACTAGTTGGAGGGACGTCCGGCTGGGAGGAGGAGGCCTCGGGGAAGACCCAGGACTAGTTGGAGGGACGTCCGGCTGGGAGGAGGAGGCCTCGGGGAAGACCCAGGACTAGTTGGAGGGACGTCCAGCTGGGAGGAGGAGGCCTCGGGGAAGACCCAGGACTAGTTGGAGGGACGTCCGGCTGGGAGGAAGAGGCCTCGGGGTAGACCCAGGACTAGGTGGAGGGGCATCCAGCTGGAAGGAGGCCTCAAGGAAGACCCAGGACTAGGTGGAGGGACGTCCAGCTGGGAGGAGACCTCGGGGAAGACCCAGGACTAGGTGGAGGGATTATATCTTCAACCTGGTCTGGGAACGCCTCAGAAAAATCCAAGCGTACTAAAATGTGTCATTACAAATCACGGAAGAACGTTCACTCCTTTTATTTGTCAGATGTGTCTGGGAATGAGCAGGGAAGTAAATAAAGAAGGTCCTGTGTTCTGGACTAGTGCGTATTTCTTGCCTCTCCATGGTCAAACCAGCTCATTTCATTTCAACAAGGCCGGTGTGAAAGCGCCCTCAATCTGTCAAGGTTATTCTGTTTCCATGGGAATTTCTTATTCAGTCTTAATCACAGTCTGTGATTTCACATAAAGCCGGTAATCTGTATAGATAAACACACATAGCCATCTCACGGTGCCTGGCGCTGAAAGTGCAAGGAACCTATTGATTTAGTAAGAATTATTACTGTTATTTTTTTTCAATCTGCAATCACGTTTTTCAGGGCCTTAGCATGCTGGAAAACTCACAAGAATTTGTACACGTCAGTCCTGTAAAGTGCAAAGTTCTATTGTGATTTGGCTCGAGCATTAGCGAAAAAGTGATAAAAAGCAAAGTAGGCTATAGTATGTCAAAAAAGCCATATACTATGTTAAAAAAAGTGTTGAATAAATTCATAGTAGAGTATGTCGAAAAAAAGCAATAATATAGTATTTTGCAAAAAGGGATCAAGAAAGCCATAGTATAGTACATTGAAAAAGTAACAAAAAAGGCATATTATAGCGTGTCAAAATGAAGTATATAGTATGTAGAAAAAAGCCATTGTATAATATGTCGAATAACATAGTATGGCAGGCAGGTGTGAGCGGCGGGAGCAGGTGACCAGAGATGGGATGCAGGTGTGTGTGGTCAGCTGGCTTCGAGGGAGTCAGGGAAAAAGAAAACACAGCAGGGAAAAAAGTCAGGACAGCAGAAAAATAAAAAAAAATAGAGGACAAAACAAAAACTTGCGGCCAGCCGACCCCAACCACAACAAATAGTATGTCAATAAAGCCATAGTATGTCAAAAAAAAGTGATAAAAAGCCATAGTATAATATGTCGAAAAAAAGTGATAAAAAGCCATAGTATAGTATGTCGAAAAAAAGTCATAGTAAATTATGTCAAAATAAAGTCATAGTATATTATTTCAAAATAAAGTCATAGTATACTAAGTCAAAATAAAGTCATAGTATAGTATGTCAAAATAAAGATATAGTATATTATGTCAAAATAAAGTCATAGTATACTATGTCAAAATAAAGTTATAGTATAGTATGTCAAAATAAAGTCATAGTATAGTATGTCACAATGAAGTAATAGTATAGTATGTTGAAAAATTATGAAAAAAGTAATAGTATAGTATGTCGGAAAAAAAGTTATAGTATGTTGAAAAATGACGAAAAAAGTCATAGTATAGTATGTCGGAAAAAAATCATAATATAGTATGTCGAAAAAAGTAATAGTGTAGTATGTCAAAATAAAGTCATAGGATACTATGTCAAAATAAATTCATAGTATATTATGTCAAAATAAAGTCATACTATAGTATGTCAAAATAAAGTCATAGTATAGTATGTCAAAATAAAGTCATAGTATACTATGTTGGAAAAAAGTCATAGTATAGTATGTCGAAAAAAAAGTCATAGTATAGTATGTCGAAGAAAAAGTTATAGTATGTTGAAAAATTGTGAAAAAAGTCATGGTATAGCATGTCGAAAAAAAAGTCATAGTATAGTATGTCGAAAGAAAAGATACAGTATAATATGTCAAAAAAAAATCATAGTATAGTATGTGAAAAAAAAGTCATAGCATAGTATGTCGAAAAAAAAGTCATAGTATAGTTGTCGAAAAATGATGAAAAAAATAATAGTATAGTATGTCGAAAAATGACGAAAAAAGTAATAGTATAGTATGTCAAAAAAGAAGTCATAGTATAGTATGTCGAAAAATGATGAAAAAAGTAATAGTATAGTATGTCGAAAAATGACGAAAAAAGTAATAGTATAGTATGTCAAAAAAAAGTAATAGTATAGTATGTCGAAAAAAAGTAATAGTATAGTATGTCAAAAAAAGTCATTGTATAGTACGTCGAAATAAAGTCAAAGTAGAGTATGTCGGAAAAAAAAGTCATAGTGTAGTATGTCAAAATAAAGTCATAGTATACTATGTCAAAATAAATTCATAGTATATTATGTCAAAATAAAGTCATACTATAGTATGTCAAATAAAGTCATAGTATGGTATGTCAAAATAAAGTCATAGTATAGTATGTCAAAATAAAGTCATAGTATACTATGTCGGAAAAAAGTCATAGTATAGTATGTCGAAAAAAAAGTCATAGTATAGTATGTCGAAGAAAAAGTTATTGTATAGTATGTCGAAAAATTATGAAAAAAGTAATTGTATAGTATGTCGGAAAAAAAGTCATAGTATAGTATGTCAAAATAAAGTCATAGTATAGTATGTCACAATGAAGTAATAGTATAGTATGTTGAAAAATTATGAAAAAAGTAATAGTATAGTATGTCGGAAAAAAAGTTATAGTATGTTGAAAAATGACGAAAAAAGTCATAGTATAGTATGTCGGAAAAAAATCATAATATAGTATGTCGAAAAAAGTAATAGTGTAGTATGTCAAAATAAAGTCATAGGATACTATGTCAAAATAAATTCATAGTATATTATGTCAAAATAAAGTCATACTATAGTATGTCAAAATAAAGTCATAGTATAGTATGTCAAAATAAAGTCATAGTATACTATGTTGGAAAAAAGTCATAGCATAGTATGTCGAAAAAAAAAGTCATAGTATAGTATGTCGAAAAAAAAGTCATAGTATAGTATGTCGAAGAAAAAGTTATAGTATGTTGAAAAATTGTGAAAAAAGTCATGGTATAGCATGTCGAAAAAAAAGTCATAGTATAGTATGTCGAAAGAAAAGATACAGTATAATATGTCAAAAAAAAATCATAGTATAGTATGTCAAAAAAAAGTCATAGCATAGTATGTCGAAAAAAAAGTCATAGTATAGTTGTCGAAAAATGATGAAAAAAATAATAGTATAGTATGTCGAAAAATGACGAAAAAAGTAATAGTATAGTATGTCAAAAAAGAAGTCATAGTATAGTATGTCGAAAAATGATGAAAAAAGTAATAGTATAGTATGTCGAAAAATGACGAAAAAAGTAATAGTATAGTATGTCAAAAAAAAGTAATAGTATAGTATGTCGAAAAAAAGTAATAGTATAGTATGTCAAAAAAAGTCATTGTATAGTACGTCGAAATAAAGTCAAAGTAGAGTATGTCGGAAAAAAAAGTCATAGTGTAGTATGTCAAAATAAAGTCATAGTATACTATGTCAAAATAAATTCATAGTATATTATGTCAAAATAAAGTCATACTATAGTATGTCAAATAAAGTCATAGTATAGTATGTCAAAATAAAGTCATAGTATAGTATGTCAAAATAAAGTCATAGTATACTATGTCGGAAAAAAGTCATAGTATAGTATGTCGAAAAAAAAGTCATAGTATAGTATGTCGAAGAAAAAGTTATTGTATAGTATGTCGAAAAATTATGAAAAAAGTAATTGTATAGTATGTCGGAAAAAAAGTCATAGTATAGTATGTCGAAAAATGATGAAAAAAGTAATTGTATAGTATGTCGGAAAAAAAGTCATAGTATAGTATGTCGAAAAATGATGAAAAAAGTAATAGTATAGTATGTCGGAAAAAAGTTATAGTATGTTGAAAAATTGTGAAAAAAGTCATGGTATAGCATGTCGAAAAAAAAGTCATAGTATAGTATGTCGAAAGAAAAGATACAGTATAATATGTCAAAAAAAAATCATAGTATAGTATGTCAAAAAAAAGTCATAGTATAGTATGTCGAAATAATGTCATAGTATAGTATGTCAAAATAAAGTCATAGTATACTATGTCGGAAAAAAGTCATAGTATAGTATGTCGAAAAAAAAGTCATAGTATAGTATGTCAAAGAAAAAGTTATTGTATGTTGAAAAATTATGAAAAAAGTCATGGTATATCCTGTCGAAAAAAAAGTCATAGTATAGTATGTCAAAAAAAAGTCATAGCATAGTATGTCGAAAAAGAAGTCATAGTATAGTATGTCGAAAAATGATGAAAAAAGTAATTGTTTAGTATGTCAAAAAAAAGTCTTAGTATAGTACGTCGAAAAAAAGTAATAGTATAGTATGTCAAAAAAAGTCATTGTATAGTACGTCGAAATAAAGTCATAGTATACTATGTCGGAAACAAGTCATAGTATAGTATGTCGAAAAAAAAGTCATAGTATAGTATGTCGAAGAAAAAGTTATTGTATAGTATGTCGAAAAATTATGAAAAAAGTTATTGTATAGTATGTCGGAAAAAAAGTCATAGTATAGTATGTCGAAAAATGATGAAAAAAGTAATAGTATAGTATGTCGGAAAAAAGTTATAGTATGTTGAAAATGACGAAAAACGTCATAGTATAGTATGTCGAAAAATGATGAAAAAAGTAATTGTATAGTATGTTGAAAAAAAGTCTTAGTATAGTATGTCGGAAAAAAAGTCATAGTATAGTATGTTGAAAAAAGTCATAATATAGTATGTCAAAATAAAAGTCATAGTCAGAATCAGAATCTGCTTTATTTGCCAGGTATGAGGACACATACGAGGAATTTTTCTTTGGAGCATCATTGCTCACAATGTGCTTACACATACAAAACAACCAAAACAAAATTATACTCACTAATATATACACACTAATATATACACACTAATATATACATACTCTAAACAGAACAATAAACAGAACAATATAGAGGCATGAGTGCAATGAAGAGAACAATAAAGAGGCATGAGTGCAATAAAGGTTCAATAAAAATTATTTAAATGTGGAACAAAGTGCAAAGGATACTGGGATAAATAGTATTATGTTATTATGATTACAATATGAACAGTATGAACATTAGGAACAGTTCTGAAATAGCAAATGAGAATGATGAATAAATAACAAATAATAAGTGAGATGTGAGAATGGAATGATGAGTAAATAGTAAATAATTAATAATAGTGAGATATGAGAATGAGAATGATGAATAAGTGGAATTCATTTCAATTAAATTACATTTTATTTATAGTATCAATTCATAACAAGAGTTATCTCGAGACACTTTACAGATAGAGTAGGTCTAGACTACACTCCAGAATTTACAAGGACCCAACAGTTCTAGTAGTTTCCTCCAGAGCAAGCAACAGTGCGACAGTGGCAAGGAAAAACTTCCTTTTAAGCAGAAACCTCGGACAGACCCAGACCCAGACCCAGACCCAGACCCAGGCTCTTGGTAGGCGGTGTCTGACGACCGGTTGGGGTTAGAATGAAGAGTGGCAATAACAAAAATAGAAAAAATAGTAGTTTGTAGTAGTTCTTTGTAGTAGTTCATGGCATAGCAGGGCACTGTGCGGCATTACAAGGCCCAGCAGGACGTAGCAGGGCACAGCAGAGAGTGGCAGGATGAACACGGCATAATAATAAGTGGAACCAGTAAACAGGTGCTGTTTGGAGACAATGTTACTGGGTTATTGACCAGAATTGAACCTGACAATGTGGGTAAGAAGTCAGCTGTTCATCAGAGAGATGGCTTGTGGGTAGAAACTGTTCCTGAGTCTGTTGGTTTTGGCGTACAGTGCTCTGTCATAGTAAATTATGTCAAAATAAAGTCATAGTATATTATGTCAAAATAAAGTCATAGTATAGTATGTCAAAAAAAAGTCATAGTATAGTATGTCGAAATGTGATGAAAAAATTAATAGTATAGTATGTCGAAAAAAAAGTCATAGTATAATGTGTCAAAAAAAAGTCATAGTATAGTATGTCAAAATATGATGAAAAAAGTAATAGTATAGTATGTCGAAAAAAAAGTCATAGTATAATGTGTCGAAAAAAAGTCATAGTAGAGTGTGTTGAAAAAAATTCATAGTATAGTATTTCAAAATAAAGTCATAGTATAGTATGTTGGAAAAAAAGTCATAGTATAGTATGTCGAAAAAAAGTCACAGTGTAGTATGTCGAAAAAAAAGTCAGTATAGTATGTCGAAAAAAATATCATAGTATATTATGTCAAAATAAAGTCATAGTATAGTATGTCAAAATAAAGTCATAGTATAGTATGTCGAAAAAAAGTCATAGTATAGTATGTCAAAATATGATGAAAAAAGTAATAGTATGGTATGTCGAAAAAAAAGTCATAGTATAGTATGTCGAAAAAAAAGTCATAGTATAATGTGTCGAAAAAAAGTCATAGTAGAGTGTGTCGAAAAAAATTCATAGTATAGTATTTCAAAATAAAGTAATAGTATAGTATGTCGGAAAAAAGTCATAGTATAGTATGTCGAAAAAAACTCACAGTGTAGTATGTCGAAAAAAATGTCATAGTATATTATGTCAAAATAAAGTCATAGTATAGTATGTCAAAATAAAGTCATAGTATAGTATGTCAAAATAAAGTCATAGTGTAGTATTTCGAAAAAAAGTCATAGTATAGTATGTCAAAATGTGATGAAAAAATTAATAGTATAGTATATCGAAAAAAAAAGTCATAGTATAATGTGTCAAAAAAAAGTCATAGTATAGTATGTCAAAATATGATGAAAAAAGTAATAGTATAGTATGTTGAAAAAAGTCATAGTATAGTATGTTGAAAAAAAGTCATAGTATAAGTATGTCAAAATAATGTCATAGTATAGTATGTCAAAATAAAGTCATAGTATAGTATGTCGAACAAAAGGTCATAGTATAGTATGTCGAAAAAAAGTCAGTGTAGTATGTAAAAAAAAGGTCATAGTATAGTATGTCGAAAAAAAGTCATAGTATACTAAGTCAAAATAAAGTCATGGTATATTATGTCAAAATAAAGCCATAGTATAATATGTAGAAAAAAAATCATAGTATAATATGTCGAAAAAAAGTCATAGTATAGTATGTCAAAATATGATGAAAAAAGTAATAGTATAGTATGTCGATAAAAAAGTCATAGTATAGTATGTCGGAAAAAAAGTCATAGTATAGTATGTCAAAATAATGTCATAGTATAGTATGTCAAAATAAAGTCATAGTGTAGTATGTCGAAAAAAGTCTTAGTATAGTATGTCGAAAAAAGTCATAGTATGGTATGTCGAAAAAAAGTCATAGTATAGTATGTGTAAATAAAGTCATAGTATAGTATGTCAAAAATAAAATCATAGTATAGTATGTTGAAAAAAAGTTGTACTATAGTATGTCAAAATAAAGTCATAGTATAGTATGTCGAAAAAAGTCATAGTATGGTATGTCGAAAAAAAGTCATAGTATAGTATGTGTAAATAAAGTCATAGTATAGTATGTCAAAAATAAAATCATAGTATAGTATGTAGAAAAAAAGTTGTACTATAGTATGTCAAAATAAAGTCATAGTGTAGTATGTCAAAAAAAATCATAGTATAGTATGTTGAAAAGAAGTCATAGTGTAGTATGTCGAAAAAAGTCATAGTGGAGTATGTTGAAAAAAGTCATAGTATAGTATGTCAAAATAAAGTCATAGTATAGTATGTGTAAATAAAGTCATAGTATAGTATGTCAAAATAAAGTCATAGTGTAGTATGTCAAAAAAAAAATCATAGTATAGTGTGTTGAAAAAAGTCATAGTATAGTATGTCAAAATATGATGAAAAAAGTAATAGTATAGTATGTCGAAAAAAAAGTCATAGTATAGTATGTCGGAAAAAGTCATAGTATGGTATGTCGAAAAAAAGTCATAGTATAGTATGTCAAAATAAAGACATAGTATAGTATGTGTAAATAAAGTCATAGTATAGTATGTCAAAATATGATGAAAAAAGTCATAGTATAGTATGTCGAAAAAGTAACAGTATAGTATGTCAAAATAATGTCATAGTATAGTATGTCAAAATAAAGTCATAGTGTAGTATGTCGAAAAAAGTCATATTATAGTATGTCGAAAAAAGTCATAGTATAGTATGTCAAAATAAAGTGATAGTATAGTATGTGTAAATAAAGTCATAGTATAGTATGTCAAAATAAAGTCATAGTGTAGTATGTCAAAAAAAATCATAGTATAGTATGTTGAAAAAAAGTTATACTATAGTATGTCAAAATAAAGTCATACTTTAGTATGTCGAAAAAAAATCATAGTATAGTCTGTTGAAATAAAGTCATAGTACATCATGTCAAAATAAAGTCAAAGTATAGTATGTCAAAATAAAGTCATAGTATATTATGTCAAAATAAAGTCATAGTATAGTATGTCAAAATAAAGTCATAGTATAGTATGTCGAAATAAAGTCATAGTATAGTATGTCGAAATAAAGTCATAGTATAGTATGTCAAAATAAAGTCATAGTGTAGTATGTCGAAAAAAGTCATAGTATAGTATGTCAAAAAAAGTCATAGTATAGTATGTCGAAATAAAGTCATAGTATAGTATGTCAAAATAAAGTCATAGTGTAGTATGTCGAAAAAAGTCATAGTATAGTATGTCAAAAAAAGTTATAGTATAGTTTGTCAAAATAAAGTCATAGTATAGTATGTGTAAATAAAGTCATAGTATAGTATGTGTAAATAAAGTCATAGTATAGTATGTGTAAATAAAGTCATAGTGTAGTATGTGTTGAAAAATGATAATGATTTCTGAACCATCACACAAATGTTTGTTTTTAATATTTTATTTCAAATAGAGCAGGCACAACCTGTCTTAGTAGGGATACAGTTGAAAGGCTCAAATATATTTCAGGAATCTAACACATTTTCACTCTAAAACAACAATATCTGTTTTTGTCTTCACCACGTTCAAATGGAAAAAGTGAAGCTATATAGTATGAGTACAGTAAGAAATAGAGATATACAGCATTAAGCAGGGATCTTAAACAGGGGGTCCGGGACCCTTAAGGGGTCCTCAGAGTCAATGCAAGGAAAAAGTCAACATGAATCCAACATATTATTAGCAACTATAACTCCCCACTGCTCACTGTTGTGACTGAGATAGCCATCCACGGATGCTTTAATCTTAAGCATTCCCTGGGCCACATGCATGTTCAACATTAAAACATTATTATAAAATCATACCAACAATAAGTGGGCTATTTTAATAGTTATTCACTGTCAAAGTGACACTAAAATGAATGGGAGTCAATGGGATGCTAACGGCGGGTGAGTGCTTTGTAGCATTGAAATGGCGCCAATGGTATTAACAAGAGTAGTTCAGCGTGAGAGATGACAGAGAAAACAGAAACAAGCATCGTGCACTTATCAACCACATAATGAGCATAACATTCACAAATACATAACTGACATTGGAAACTGAGATGCACACCCAAACAATAGAAACATGAGCTCAAATTAGGTCATCATGAATTTTTTCTTAAAGCTTTTTTTTTTTCTTCATATGTATGAAAAAACTTTTAATTTAGTCTTGCTTTGCCAGACCATCCATACGCTGCGGAGAGGAGGAGGGTCCGTCTAGTCCACGCAGCCTTCCCGGGTGAGGGAAAAACATGCTCCGGTTATAGCCATTTCTATTTTTAAAGATTACTTTATGGGGGGGTTTCCCTTTATTAGACAGAGTGACAGCAGACAGATGTGAAAGGGGGACATCGGACATCATCCAAAAGACCGGCGGAATTTCCTGCGACACCGGAGCAATCCCGGAAGAGGAACGCCAAGCGACTGTAGCACATGCACATGGCGAGAGAGAGATATATGTTAGACTTAGAATAATGGAGTTTCTATTGATATTTCTGTTGATGGTACAGAGATCATATCTCTGAGACGTTATTGTGTAGTAGTTACATTTAACATACAACATGTGTGACCCCGAGGCCTGCTTACAACGATCCTCCATCCTTTCTGGACGGGGTCAGCCATGTGACCCCGAGGCCTGCTTACAACAATCCTCCATCCTATCTGGACGGGGTCAGCCATGTGACCCCGAGGCCTGCTTACAATGATCCTCCATCCTATCTGGAGGTACGGACCAACGGCCAGCAGGCGGACTCAGGAGGAGAGGAGGGGGTGCAGCAGACGGTCCAGATCTGACACTTCAACTGGTTTTGTTGAGATCATTTAATTAACGTGTAGTGCAAATGTAGAAGTTTGGAATCGATATGATTGTATTTTTGAGGATGCAAAGAGTTTTAAAAGTGGGGATATGTTAGAAAAAGATAAATGCTTTTTTCTGGGATCAGTGTTAAAACTGTTGCTGTTGACATCTGGTATCTGGGAGCCACGGTCTCGTCCTTGTCTGGAGGCCGGTGTGACGCTGGGAAAAGACCAGGCGCCCCTGGACTGGGAGAAACTGTCAACATTACTGCTTTGTTGTGACTGACTGCAGTTTTTTGTCTCATTCTACATTGTATTACGGCTGTAGAAAGTTTTTCGCCGGTCATTTTTCTGTACTGATGCTGTGGAAACTGAAAAAAAAATGATTTTAGCTGCAGGCTAATTTTAGCTTGCTTGCCAACTAATCAGCTAGATATAATGTAGGTAATAGATTACATTTGAGAGACCCCTAGAGGCAGGAAATTGTATACTGTTCTTTAAAAGTTAGCCTTTAAAATGTAATATACTATGAATCTGGTATATTCCGTGCATTTCCCTCAGCCTGATTAAATATGCCATCCTATACATGTTGACATACCTGTACATCTCAGGTACATTGCCAGTTATCTCAAAGAATTTGAAGACTTCTGAACAATGCACAGGCAGCAGATGTCAGCTGCGCTAAGTTTGCAACTTTCTGACAAGCTGTCACACCCACTGACACAGGCCAGAGCTAGGTCTTCAACCTTTGTTTGCATGGCCTGAGGCACCTGCCTGACACACACACACACACACACACACACACACACACACACACACACACAGGCCCATCTAGGGCACACACAGACTCTGACTCCAAAATATCTCTGTTGACAGTCTATTCAGCGTTCCAATGAAACTGATGTGCTTGAAGGACCCTGAAGAATTTTAATTGTCTTGTAAAATATTCATAAAGGATTTTCCCTTGGAAAGATGATACTCGCTAATAAACTTGCAGTAATGTTTGATGCTGCCAGCTGGCAAAGCTTCCTCTGGGCTCCTCTTTCTATAGTCACCACTCTTTCTGCTGCATCTTTGATACAGAAATACACACCACATTACGTAAACGGTGATTTCAAGCGCTGGTACTGAAATCTTCTCAATGTATATTTGGGAGGATTTGGATCCATTAACTCTCATATACGAAGCAGGCGGCTACCATTGAAGCTAATGGCCCTCAACAGAAGCTAACTAGCCAGAGAAACAGTCTGCTTTTTGGGCCATGAACGCATCATTAGTCTCCATCTCTATAGCGCTGCCTTCCATATCTGTAGCAACGAGGACACACCCATACGCAGCCCCCACAAACCATACTCAGCCAGGTAGCCTATCCAAAAGTGTCTTGCTTTAATTCTGGAAGAAGAACAAAAATGATAAAAGTCACAAAAGCAGGCTGGTTAGCTCAGATCAGTGGTGTGGTCTACGTGATCCGTAGGTATACCCACTGAGGAATCTCCAGGATTTCCATACACCCACCTAAAAACAACACTTCACATCACATATTGTATTCGAGTAACGTGACAACGAACTAAATTACACAACATGCAGAGAGACTTCTCTCATATTTCATCGACCCGCTGAGCGTAGTGCCTAGTGTGTGTGTTGCGTTCAACTTTTGTGACCCAGGCTTAGGTCCCAGACGTGAAAGCCGCCTTACTGCTTTATATTCCATTATATTATATTCTGTGTTTTCCGTCTCAAATGTGTGCATAAAAGTATATCAGAATGCAGGAAATGAAGTCTTTGACTCTCAAAATAACTCTGGGGGAGGACACCCAGACCCCAAACTCTGATCATCTTAATATGATGATCTTAATAATTTATCTGAGGCGAATGTTTTCCCAACAGTCTCGTGTTTTTCCTCTGGCATGCCTTTGCACTTTTTCGACATGACATGACCTACTCGGTGGCTTCTTAAGTTGTTACTGAGTTAACAATAAGCCATGATCTTAAACACACACACACACACACACACACATGCACATGCACATGCTGTGTGTGGGCCTTAACATGTTATGTGCTTGTTCACATACTCACACACTAATACATGTGCTGACACACACATTGGTCAGTTTGACGTTTCCTGCTTTCATACAACAACTGTGGAGTAGTTCGCACCCTCTGTTCATTTGGCAATTCACACACACACACACACACACACACACACACACACACATAGGGACTCACTTACTCACACACACACCAGCTCTTATTACATGTCTGCCCTGAGAGTGCTTGGCCTCTCGTTGCAGACATCCAGCACGTTGCCTCTGATGGAAAACTGCAGTCCGTTCACATCGTTATTTCATATTTTGGCTGCAGGAGATCCCAAGATCTTTCACCGCCGCGACAATTGCCTTAGCAGACGGCCAGCACCGTGCTGCATGGCCACGACGCAAGGAATCCAGACATTACCCAATATCCTGAGAGGGTCCGGGGGGATGCAGGCTGCTCATTTACAGACATGCCAATACACCGTGTGACTGGCCGACAGGTCTGCGGTTTAAAAGGCACAGAGGGGATTTATCAGGCTGGACATGAATGAAAACATCGAGAGACGTCAATATTTGCTCTACTGGCACAGTCATTTACACTACTGCATATCAATCTGTGACCATCAGTGCATGTCTGGAACTTATTTTGTGGTAGTTTTCAGTGCACCATAGTACACTTAGCAAACAACAAGAGAGTCAAAGTGCATTGCATTCTGGTCTTTTTACTGTACTAACTTCCTCAGTGGACAATAAAGACAATCTATCTATCTAGCTCTATATCTATATCTATATCTATCTCCACTGTAGTCTTGCAATGCCAGCTCTGTCTCTTCAGTGCTGGGGCGTAAGGGCTCGCTACACCACACATACACTGTGACAGGAGATAAAAACACACTGGCTTGCTTGCATTTCTTGACCAATCACAATCATCGCTAAGCTCCGGACGCAGGGAGCGTGGCTCTGCAAAATGGCCTCAGAAAGGAACTTATTTCGGGGGAATATTTGCAACCTGCAAAAAGAAAACGCCACATAATATGAAATACCCAAAAAAACAGTCCGCTATGGTCCGCAGATGTAGGTTGAAAGAGCTGTCAGCTTCCAGTAATCACACTCATCCTCTTCCCTCTTATCCTTCCCTGATCTTCCAGTTTTAACAGCGAGCCTGGAAAGTGTGAGTAAGGATTTCCTGTGGAAAACTGCGCTTTCAACATAGCAATGTAGCTTCTGCGGCCGTGCTACAGTTAACAGACACATGAAACAGCCGGACAGGGGAGTTGTGGATTGGAAAGAACAAAAAAACCAAAACAAAGCTGTGTCAACTGTGAGGTGACAGATCTGAATTTAACTTTCCTCTTGAGTTTTAATAGAGAGCAGTAGAGGGGCAGGTCAGGGTCTCTGCAGCACAGGGTCAAAGGTCAACATTGTGAGGATGCTGCACAAAGTCGGCAATGTAAAAGAGACATTTATGGAGCCATTAGACTGAGTGAGGGATTAGCTCAAAGACACAATTAGAACCCATGGGTATGCACAATCAGATATAGTGAGGACACAATAAAGTAGTTTTAGTGCCTGTCTCTTTAAGCCCCTCCCCCCTCCTAAAAAAGCCCAGTCTGCTCTGATTGGTCGGTGTTTCCAGATGTTTCACAGCTACTGTCATTGCAGCCGGGTAATGACTGTAACAGCACTGTAGCAGCACTTTCCACCTATATATATAGTATAGTCGTGACATCACAACCACAGGGAAGACTTGACGGCTCATTTAAAGGAACAGTTTCTGTATACAGACTGTGTTTCCTCTACAGTACTGCAGTATTTGTGTAGTACCTTCACGTAAGTTCCAAGAAGTCAGTCAGCTCTAAAGAGGAAGCCAGTTGGAGCAGCTGATTCGAATTCTGCTCAAAGTGCTTCGTCAATGCTATTCCAAAAATTAAATTAAAAAAGTAGCCAGAATTTGAAAATGAAGTGATTTAAACAGCCGCATGTTTTCTATAAAATACTTTTTATGTTATTTTTTTAACTTTTTTTAATATACCCAATGCTTCTAGGAAGCCAAGTTGCCAGAGATGTCACTAAGTTAACATTTTGGGAAATGCGCTGACTCGTACATTTCATTAAGGAACCAGACGTTTCTTAACATAGTTGCTTATCTTTCATACTGCTGCTTTAACGTGGAGAGTTTTTTGAAATGTTTTCACAAGTTTATGAATTGAGCAGCTTTGGACCGGCTAAAAAAACAGAAAATGTTCTGTATTTTAACTGTATCTACACACAATTTTTTTTAAAGATGCAAAGTCCAGATAATGGGCTGCCAGTCCTTTTCTGTTATTTTACCGATTTATTTCTTAGAGTGCAGGAAATTCTGGGGGATGACCTCTAGAGCCCCCAGTTTGTCCAGTGTCATAGAAGCTGGAAGTAAATGGCACCCACATTGTTTTGGTCTTTTGGAAATGAGAACACACCTTACACTACAGTTTGGGTGACCTCCAGCGATGTTCTCGCCGCCACATAAACACTGCCAACCCAAAATAAAGAGGTCGAGGCACATGAGGGATGAAAGCAGGGCCGGCCTGCCATGGGTGTACACTCTTCTCCTCAGCACCTCACAGGCGCCAGGCTGTGTTCAGACTAACCTAATTCTCCTGTAAACTATTATTACAGTTTAAAGAGCAGCAGAAAGACTCTTTGTTCAATCAGCCGTGTGTCTTTGCTTTATTGCTGGATTGCAATGTTCTGAATGCGTGTTCCTTCACACTCCCAACCTCGACTCACCTCCTTCTGCACCGGATGGACTGGTTTTTGGAGCAGGTTACAAAACAGCACACACACATAAATAGAATAATGCGGTCAAAAACAAACAGCCTGTCATTTTGTTTTTAAGATTGCTTAATTTCAGGGCTCTACTGAACAGTTCAAAGCATTAAAACAAGCTTTTTTTAGTTTTTTTTTTTGCATGTCTATTCATTGTGTTTGAAACTGTGTATTTCTGCACAGTTGCCGATCAAAATAAAGGGTACACTTACTGTATATTATTAGTATTAAACTGTTTGTAGAATTTGATTTCAGTGGTGGCTGTGTGGGAGTGTTTCTTACTGTGTTATTCATCCATTTCCAATACCTCCAAAGCATTGTTTGTCATAGCGTAATGTAGCGATGACCCTAAGAGCGCAATTATTATTTAGTTATTTTTGCATTGGATCAGCCTTGAAATGGGTTCAGTATTAAGACAGACCGCTGCAGTCGGCAGCAGCAAAACAAGCTCCACGTTACGTTACTGGGACACTGCACGCCTTCAATTTACATATGCTGCTTTTACCGCAGTGACATGCTCCAATTAATATTTTATAGTATAATATATTAATAATGTCTGACATTCTAAGAGTCTGACATTTTGCAAATGATCCGTACAGAGGTCAAACTGTTTATTAAAGAGTTAGATCCGTTTTGTTCCTTCCTTTTCCAGACCAGACTCCAGCTGAACACACATCCAAGAAACATGCTGTAATTCTACCTTCTATATAGTTTTCCATTCACTGCAGGAGGAAACATTTCAATGGAATAATGACAGATCTGCATTTATCGTTTACTGCCTATCTGTCATGTGTAGGTGACTCGTGATTGGGTATCTTAGCCAGTCAAAACGTCCTGATTGACTCGCCGTTGTTATAAAAGGACGACGCACGAGCACGTTCCTAAAAGGTTATAAAAGGTCACGAAATAACACAGATTTAAACCGAAAATCTTGTTTTAACGGTGTCAACATGCAACTTACCAATCAGAAACGAGGACACGAGCAATAAACAAGGCCTTGTGTGAGTTAATGAACATGTTGGGCCTCGGCCGAGGCATTTACAACCTGAACACTCCGTCTCCTCTCTGGCTTTCCCACTACACACTAACATACTTCTCTCTGGGATTGAGAGCAGTGTGACAACATCTCTGTTATGTCAGCGGTGATAAAAGGTCTAATTAATAAGAAGAGCAGTCTGAAAAACACAGCAGTACCTGTAGTACATTCTGTACTTCGCGGTTGTTTTCCATCATCCAGCACAGACAGATAATACAACGCTGCCTTCAAGTGCTGTTGGATGTTTGAGTACAAATTCGTGACTGTGTGCCAAATGGTAAATACATCAATTAATCTCAGTGTACTACTTCAATGCTGTGATTCCCACTTATGTTTATAGAGTAGAAAATATAAATTGGGAGTGGATTTGATTTATGTACACATATTGAGTCAGCTGCTAACACTCTGGATGCTACACGTTATGATTAAAAGTGGGTGTGTGTGGGAACTGCTAAGCTAGATAGCAGAGTCTGAACAGTCAGCTAAAAGTAATGAACAAATTATTGAAACAGTAAAGTAAGTAAGTAAGTAATGGGTACCATGTGGGTTAGCTAAAAGTAATAGTTAGGGTACTTAGGGTACTTAGCTAAATGGATACATGGTTGAAACAGCAGCTGATAGATCTTGTTAGGAGATATTCAGCCCTCTGTGTGACAATGAGTCACAGTTTAAATGAATGCATTTGGAATATGAAGGGGTACTTAAATTGTATGTTGAATTTTGATTGTGTTGGCCTCGAAATGGCGAATTGCGAGCTGAAAAAAGGTGCACCTAAAGGTAGCATGAGCCACAGTGCATGCTCAAATCTGAACTTCAGCTTTTCTTTTTGGGCTGCCCATATCTATTCCTAGATAAACCCAAGAAAGGCACCATACATGGAACAACAACAGTGGGACATTCCAGCTTTATTCTCAGTATTCTAACTATTTTCTTGATTGTATAACTGTTTCTCAGGTGCGTTATGCAACTGACCTGCCTCGCCTTGAGCTGCCACATGAATATTTGGTTTTGATGGACTACAAAGGCAGATGTAATGCGGTCTGTTCAGATGTCTCCGAATTCTCAGGGTGTGCTGAACGTTAAAGGGTTGTAAAGCTCCTCAGCTATTTAGTCTTTCCAGATGTGACAGAACAGACAGTGACAAGGCTGCTGAGAAGACCGTGTTCCCTGCAGCAGCTTCCTCACGATTTGACGCTGCATTTGCTCAGAGGATTGCATGTCAGGTCACTGTCAGCCCTGGTTATCTCTGAAGTCACTGCGAGTTCACGGAGTTTCAAGACCTGTTGGATCACAAATGTAACAATAAAATGTATTTACATTAAGAATCTGCCTTGAATAACTGATGTGCTCCGTTAACGACACATTAACGCTTCATTCATGGGATAGTGTCCGGATGTCTTTTATTTTAGACCGGATGTCTCATTCACTTTCCCCATAAAATAACAAGAAGTCAAAATAAGAAATACTATTTCACAGAACAGCTGACAGACGGCAGTCCAGGCCGTCTTGAAGTGAGCCGTCCAGCGTGCCTCAACAGCAGCTAAAACACAAGGACAGAGAAGGGTCTGGGAGGGAAATCTGCCAAGGGGACTCCCTTCCAGAAAAACACAACCAGATGGCTCGGTCATCCAACTGCTTTTGAAGTGTTCTGCGTGTGTGTAACCCCAGGCGTTGCCGTCCAGACACACATGAATATTATTTTCTCAGACCAAAGTAGTGTGTTTTACTGTAAGTGTGGGAGCAGAGCAGAGGGCGGAGGCCAGAATCCAACTGGCTGGGAACAATTAACTGCAGCAAGAAGCCACTTAGAGAAGTCTTTCATTTACCAGTCCAATCAAGACACACTTATAATCAAAGTGTTCACCATCCCAATCTTTGCGGGGGGGGTTTTTTCTTCTTTTTTTTCCAAGTTCTAATTTAAAAGGTGTGTGTTTCTGGGTTTGGGCTGTCTCATTCTCTGGAATGGAGGTTAGTCACATCCCAGTGTCCGACCTCAGACTGCTGGTGTGTTCCTGATGAGGCTGTCCTATAGTCTTTACAGACTTCTTAAGCTCTTCATAAACACTTGTATTGAGTCGATCCTGGACAGTGTACCCAGGAGAATAACACTCAGCACATAGCATTATGATGCTAAAAATGGGCTTGACATGGGAGCTTTGCAAGTATCCAAGAGGGGGAAAAGCTGGCAGAAATACCCAAATGTTGAACAGAAATCAAAGTGCCTATTAATGTCGAGTTAAACAATCAAATGAGGTTTAGAATTGACTCATTTGGCTTTTGTAGAGTCTTCATTCAAAGGCCCCGAGGCTGCAAATGATTTCTTCTCAAGTTCACTGAGCTAGAAGTTCTCACTCCTTCTGATTTCTTTCCGCATGGCTTCAGTTCTGCCAGGACGCTTTGACAGAACTACAACAGCTGCTGTGACATGGAGATTAGTCTTTCTTCAAAGAGTTCCTCCATTTACGCTGGGCTGTTCCGCAGTGGAATGATCTAAATCCTACAGGGCACAGCAGGGGCCTCCAGCAGACAGGATGTGCAAAATCAAGTCGAATCAAGTCAGAAACAAAAAGGAACGAATCGAAATAGACTTGAATGCAACATCTTTGAAATATTGAGTTGAATTAGTGTTTTTAAGGCAGTTACATAAGTTAGAGCATATCCATATGCCAGTTCAGTTTGAAAGCGCGTTTTTTTAGCCATTTTATCGTCAGGCAGAGAAGTTTACCCAAACAGGTTTTGGAAGGCAGTTATGTTTTTTAGATTTCAACTGAGATTTTTGGGCGATAATGCTTTAAGAATTTCACAGCGGACAGATCCTGATCAGAGTCCACCGTTGATTTCTGAGCTCAGTTCTTATCGTCATACTTCATATAACATATAGTGTATCGATATAAAAAAAAATACAATGACCCCTATAGCTTTTATTGTCTTCCTCCACTCAGGATCTCACACACCCAAACTCCTCCCAAACCTTCATCACTTTGGTTAAATGTTTTTTACAGCAACACATATAGAAGTGTTTCAACCTGCAGAAAATGTATTAAAAAGTTTTGTACAATCTAAGTGTCCTGGGCTACATGAGTCTCTGGGTTTGTGTACCTCTAAGTTAGGGGTGTCAAACTAATTTTCACTAAGAGCCACATTGGAAAGAGAAAATCACACCAAGGGCCAGACATGCATCGCTTTTTCCGGCATTCTTTACACTTTGTCGCATTTTTGTTGACATAAAGCCTACAAAAGTCAGCTAAAAAGTTCCTTAGCCTTCATAGAATTCAGCAACTAAAGCAAAACAATGACAATATATTTTACTAACAACCTGTTTCACACTCTGTGGCAATTTCTGAGACTCAAAGTTGACAAATCTGCCATATTCAGTTTTAAATGTCAGGTAATTGCAGTTAAAAAAAATCTATTGTGAACCTTAACTGATAAACGGGCTGGATCTAAATCTGCAAGGGGCCGGGTTTCGGCCCGCGGGCCTTGAGTTGTCATCTCACATCTGCAGTTCATTTCAGGGCGCTGCTTTTCAGGCTGCAATGTCTGATGGGTGAGCGTAGCATTGGACCATCACAGCATCCAGCTCTCTGTTTATCTGATTCTCAAACAAAAGCCTCCCAGTTCCTGTCTGCTTAGCGCCTCAAATCCACAATCTACTCGCCCAATCTGTTTACCTCCTCTGGTCTTTTTACTGCCAAGACATGATCCCCCCTTCTGTTTGCTGTGTAATGAGGAAGATCTATTTCTCATGAGACCGAGAGAGCTGTGTTTCTTGACAGATGCGAGTAAATTCAACAGGGCCACATGCATTAGCCGCGAGCCAGAGAGGGAGCTTGTTTTCCTCTTTGCACTCTGGGCCTGAACACGTCCCGACTGGGAAACACATTGTTCTCGGCTCACTAATACTACAAGCGTTTGGTTGACCAATGATTTCATTATCCATGCCGCCCCCAAGTGGTCAATAAGTGCATCTGCGCGTACTGTTGGACCTACTGTACTTTCCTCAATCAAATTGAATTCAGGTAAATTGGGATCATTTCAGCTAAAATTGAACGACTTTTGATTTTAGAAAATAAACCCAAGTTTTTATAATTAAGTTCTGAAAGGCAAGTGTAGGAGCCACATGTTTCTCCTGTATGTTTACGTGTATGGCCTCATTTATATTAATGGCTTTAATGTAACGGACGTTCATTAATATCAAAAGGTTATGCACTTTAAGGAAATGTTGCAATATTGTATCTTGCTTATGAAACCCAGTGTTCCCCAGTGACTCTACTACAGAGCCAGAAGCTGTGTACTGTTCTTTGACTGTTTACCAGAATAAGTTGGCAGGCAGACAGTCCAGTCCAGTCTAGTCCAGTCCAGTCCAGTCCAGCACACATGAATGAGAACAAGTAAAAACATGACATCAAGCACATTAATGGTACAATTTATTCAATAAATCAACATATTTATATTATTCAGAACATCACTTCTGTACAATCAGCTTAGTAAGATAAATATTTATGACCCATTTTGTGGGTTGGTTCTTCAGTTGTTTTGCAGCACCTTAAGCGACAAAAGTAAAGAACAAGTGACTAAAAAGCAACAAAACGTTGCAAATAATTTAAGTGACAAACACGTCTAAGAAAGCCTGAAAAAATGTCAGAAAAGGCAACAAACATGACGAAAAAAAGCGACATGAATTATTCCACGTTCATAGATATATTACTCTTTCTGATGTGTGCACGTCATTAAACTACATGTCCGGCCCTTGATGGGAGTCTTAGTGAAAATGGACAGCGCTGTATTAGCGGGTTAGGGAACAAACGGCCCCTCGCGTCGTATGATCTGTTGCTTAAACAGATAAATGATGGTTTTTGAACATCGGAGCCGATTGAACCTGACTTTATTCCTTTTAATGTGACAGTGCTTACACAAAAAGAACGGCTAGTGCCGTTTGATTTGACCTAGCAGGAGGAAAGGTTTCAACACAAGCCAACCACTCTGTTGTTCAACCTGAAGTTCAACACTCCCATTTTGGAGCAAAGGATCATTACTCATCTTGGAGAACTGGACATTCCCTACATGCCTCTCCTAGTCTCCTCTCTGTTTTTGTCCCAGTCCCTTCTGCTGCTGAGGAGCCAGAAGCAGAAAGCTGTCAGCTATGTATCAGGGTCAGGTATTTTAAGGCTTTAAAGGGAACACTCTATGGGAAGGAGGAGAGCTCTGAACTTGTTCTGGTGGATCGGATGTTCCAAAACAAGTTCCTTCCCGAGGCTATTTTGCAGCGGCACCGTGGCTCCGTCTGGAGCTTAACGCCACCCAAGACGATTGTGATTGATGTGTGTGTTTGTATGCAGTTTTGAAAAAAATAATTGTTAATCATAACGGGGAAAAAAAACTTCCATAACAGGTCAACTTAGTAGACAGCCATTACAGCAATCTGAAGCCCTTTATGGAATTCATAAACAACTTCATGTACTAAAAATAATATGACCCACAATCTCTATAGGCAGATTTAGCGAAACTATAAATAGGCAGCCAGGATTGAGGTCTCCTTGAGACTTGGGTGTCTGTATTAAACAAAAGGCTTTCTCTAGGCGCGGGGTGTGAATCACAGGAGTCTGAGATGAAGCCAAGCAGCATCTGGAGAGCTTCACTGAGAGCTGCTGTGACAGCAGCACTGCTTGGTATTCCTCTGGATGTTACATGTTTAAAAAGGGACCAGCCATTTGTTCTCCAGGGAATGTAGACTGAGCACGCGATGTCTCAAGTTATTTCACATTTTAACTGCTACTCAGCGTTTACGGTACGCCGGCGAGTTCGGGGACATGCACGCACTTCCCCAGAAAGTCCAGGATCCAATCCAGAAACGTTTGGTTGAGCAAAAAAAACTGACTACTGATCCCTACATCAGTATCTAAAAAGCCTCATACGGACTCAAATGTTGGTACGGGCATCTGAAAGTACTGCAGTTTAAGAAAATCTACTTTATTTGTGTTCTTTTTCCGTTATGACTGACTGTCAAACTGGATAATAAAAGAATGTCCTGTGGTGTTCATGTGTTCACCCAACGTTCAACCTGAGCCAGACCGACAACACAGATAGAAATCATATATGTAGTATACAGCTGTTTAATCATAATAAATTATAGGACACACAGGTATCGGATCAGTACTCGGTATCAGCCGATACGGAGGTTCAGGTATCTGAATCGGTATCGGACCATTTCTACCGAAGACAATGCCATTTGTCTTCTTCCTCTCCCTGAGCTTTGACACTTGTTCTCTAGTTCAAATAATAATAAAGACATCTAAAATGATCTCTCATACTAAAAGTATGTACACTCTTTTCTTGTAGTGCATGTTACGCTTCTAGTTATTTA
The DNA here is from genome assembly GCA_013375575.1 of Percina caprodes. Taxonomy (NCBI): domain Eukaryota; kingdom Metazoa; phylum Chordata; class Actinopteri; order Perciformes; family Percidae; genus Percina; species Percina caprodes. The sequence continues at coordinate 1,018,411 of JABXJD010000197.1, read as the reverse complement.
GACATGAAATGCTGTTAAGACTTTTATATGCTGCACTTTGCTGCAAAGACGTTTTAAAATCATCTTAACACGGCGTGCTCTCGTTCATCAACCCGAGCTAGTGACGGTGATGGTTTACAGTGAAGGAAACCAAAGGGGAGCCGTGGCGAGAGCAGCTTTTTCCACAAGAAGCTGCTCTTAAGGAGACAATTTGAGTTTCTATTTTAGGATTATCATTTCCTATGTATGTGTCGGTATGTTTGTATCTCAAAGTCCGGATCCACGATCCACGTCCGGAACTGGACGACAAGTCAATAGAGTGTGAACACAATGAATGAATTTCATTTTGGGCAAATCCAGAACTTCAACAATTCCTACAGAGGAGCTGGGATACTCCTCTCTCTCCACACTGGAACTTTGAACTTGTGAAGTCTTGAGGTCAAAGTGCAGCTTTGAAGAGAAGCATTGTGCTTATAACTAAACAGTGTGTCTACTATAATCCTGTCTAAAGCAGCGGCACCTTTGCTGTGTTTTTCTCCCATCTGTGCAGCAGCTCTTTGAGTCCCCCCGGCTCTTCTGAACATTGGTCGTCCTCTGGCTGCCACTCACTGATAGCAGAGGTAGCTGATGATGAGTTTTGGTACGTCGAGTTGACCGATGACCTCCAGAGCTCTGGTGCCCAGCGTCTTCCTCACTGCCAACCTGCTGAGCTGCTGCAGGTTCATGGGGGTGGCTGTGGACAGAACAACAAAAAAGGAGTTAGACAGTGTTCCACAGAATATTGGGGAACAATGAGTAATTGGTGAAAGAAAAAAGTGGCAGGAGCACTCCTGGTATCCTTTTACCACCGGTGCTCATGGAAGAGAATAAAGTACACGGAAAGGAAGGAGAATTATGACTGAAAAGGCACTCTAGGTTAAAAAGTTTTTAAAAAATCCCTTTAATTAACAAGACAATCATCATCCTAAGCAATTCTGCATAACCCAGGCCCGCTGCGTCAAGGAGTAAACCTCTATATATGTGCGCCCGCTCTACCAACTGAGCCATACGGGCGCCCATATATAGAGGTTTACTACTTGACGTAAAGGGCCTGGGTTTGACTCCGACCTGCGGCCCTTTGCTGCACGTCATTCTCTCCCCTTTCATGTCTTCAGCTGTCCTGTCAAAATAAAGGCCGAAAATGCTCCGAAAAAAAGTTATCTTAAAATAAATTGATTCTCCAATTAAAACCGATCTTTGTCCGAGTGATCTGAAATGGATTAATAAAATACTAAAATGTTAAATATGTTAATATAATGTTAGCACTGTTCAGGAAAGAGTACTTGTAACATTAACTTGGTGCATTATAAAATATATTTGAGGGTTGCTTCTTGCTTGTACAATCTACAGCATAAGTTCATTGGCGATACCCATCTCAAAATATGGTATGTTCCTACCCTCATCTGCTTGTCTTTAAAGACTAACCCCTGCCTTGTTTCCCACTGGGCTCCACTTTCTATATAAAGCACAGTTAGTGGAATCAAGAGGTGTAAATCAGCACCTTCTCATGCATCCAGTTACTCCAGGGGCCAACCTATGGTAAACAACATGTGGCATCTGTCTGAGACTTTTCCTGGAAGTGAAATGTGATCCTTGCTTGCCATCTGCTGGTGCTACGTTGACACTACACTGTTGTGCAGGATTACAGGCCACCAACTACACAGACTGGGAGATCTACACGGTACCAAGAAGATTAAAGAAGTACACGTCAACATTTTACACAATATATAACCTGCAAAGCTACATCTTTTTGCAATGATGAAGCAGTTTACCATTGTATGCATTCAACAACTGACTCAAATGATGCATTATATATTGAGTAAAACCAATCATGATATCAGTATTGAATGTAAGAGAATCTTTTTTTTCATTCTGAACATGAGAATTTGAACACTGAATTCAAGTGTTACGGCCAATATCACTGCTTTGTTATGTAAATTCAAGGAATCAAACGTATACACACAAAAAACTGTCATATAGTAAGGTTAACTTTTTAATTACAATGTATATTAATTTTGTCTCGTAGTTTTATACTGTTCAATCATCCCCTATTTATTTATTTAAAATCCTATTATTGTTTCTCTGGAGCATTATTTGAGTATGTGTCTGAAATGTTCTATATTTGGATGTATTTTGTGGAGAAAAAAGAAATAAAATCTCCACGTCGCTGTTTGTTTTCGGTGCAGCCCCGCCTTTTTGTGAATAACCTACTCTCGTAGAAGTGGAGGCAGGCTGCGGAGGGAGAGCCGGGCGTGGTGTAATCCACAGGTTTCCTGTTGTGCTGATCTCGGGCATAGATGTTGGCCCCGAACTCCACCAGTATCTTCACCATCTCAACTTGAGTGTTTTTAGCAGCGTGGTGCAGCGGAGTCTCATGTAGCCGGGCGGCATTCACTTTAGCACCTAAGAAGGAAAAGGGCAGCTCTTTAAAGATAAATCTGGTTCTAGATGTTCTTGTGCGTTTTGTTAGAAGTTGATGGCAATATACGATCTCAACGCTAGATGGGAGAAGTTCCTACACATTGGACCTTTAAGCAATTATTTAATAAATGAGAAACCTTGAACATAATACCCAGTAGCAGAGAGTCAGATAGTGGTGTGGGCGGGACATTAAGTCAGACTCAGTGACGAGTGAAACAGAAGCAGAGGTACAGACACAGAGCTGAAGCCGAGCCAAAGTAAAACACTTTTTTAATTTATTAACTAAAGGCAAATAAAACACTGATAATCCTCCAGGGCCGATAATCGGTCCATTCCTAACTTAAAACCACAAAAATCTGAGCTTAAACATACAAACAAGAAGCAAATTTAAAGCCATGCAACATTCCCCCATACGGCTCACCTGCATTGAGCAGCTCTTTAACACAGTATGTGTGTTCGTTAGCACATGCCACATGTAGCGGGGTCCCATAGTAAAGGTCATACGCCTCCAAGCAAGCACCCATGGCAATCAGCAGCTTCACACAGTCAGAGTTTCCTGAAAAATGCCAAGAGAATATTAATTAAAAAAAATTTAAATAAAAAAAGAGCTTCATAAAAGCTCCCATGTGGAGTGAGCGGGGGAACTCACCTCCCATGCAGGCCTCGTGGAGGGGCGAGGCCGTGCGGGAGGTGAGGGCGGGGTTGGTCTTGGCGCCATGATCCAGCAGAAGCCTAACACACTCCAGACTACCAGCCAAACAGGCGTCACACAGCGGGGTGCTCCCGTCTACGTTCCTCGCATCCACCTGAGATGCATTACGGGACATATATACATATCTATATATATATACACACAAGCACTTCCTACAGAACCACATTGCCTCTCCCCATTCAACTAATCTGTCTAAAAAGTTGGGGAAACTCCCTTCTATGTCTTTTTTATATCTTTTTTTTGCTTGCCTACATTTATTTATTGTTCTACATAATCCTGTGTTCACTAGGACGGTGCAATTATAAATACACGATGCAGATAAACAATTATTTTTTGCACATTAAGTTTTGCAAGTAAACTCTAATTTTGTCTTGGGTTCTGAATGAAAAAAAAACAGGCATATAGGGAAATTTCACAGTTCAAAGTGTTTATACTGTTGATTTGTTGAACTGTTTCACTGTTTTTTAAGTTCAGTAAATGCAACATCTTTCTAAAAGTCATTAAGGAAAAATTTGTAATTTCAATATTAGCCAAAATAATTGTGATTGCGTTTTTTTCCCATAATCGAGCAGCCATAGTGTTTCCTGAGATATTACCACAACACCATGGTTCCTGACTGAATATTTTTAATGAATGAAATGTAAGAATTGTGTGGGATATAGTCTATGGATTGTTTATCTGTACATATATTGATTAGAGCTATAACAATTCAAAATTTCACTCTACCATTAATTGTCTCTGAATAATCTTTCTAATTGCGATCACCAATATAATTGTCTCTTCCAGTCAAATTGAAAAATATTTATTGATGTATTTATTTTTCAAACTAATTTAAAATTCGAAAAAGTTTTGAATGAATCCCAGGATACGTGTTTTGGTGATATTACTGTCATGTGACCCAGATGAGGTAATGGACAGGTATACAGCCTCTATAGTAAACTATGACTCTTTATTATCATAAAACATTGTATTTTGTTTTTTAAATGAACATAAAAATGAAAATTTTCCTTTAGTTACACACCTTTAAACCTTAGCTAATGTTGGTAATTCACTTGCAGTTAAAGAAACGGTAATTACTGAAAATATATTACAATCTGACAATTATGTAATAATTGGTACGGCCTAATATTGAATGGCTAGCCATTTTTATTTTTATTTTTTTTATTTTTTAAAGGTCCCCCATGATATGGCAGATGGGCATGCGTTGTGTCCCTGGCTCACCTGGGCTCCAGCGTCCAGCAGCAGCCGGACACACTGGGCCTGTCCGCGGACGCAGGCCTCGTGCAGCGGCGTGATGGAGTCCACCGCCACCACGTTGACTGAAGCTCCGCTTTGGATGAGACGCTGCAGCTGGGAGGTCTGGCCGAGGGCCGCCGCCTTGTGCACCTCTGTTCTCTCTGACCAGCAGCCTGCAGGGTTTAAGTCAGTATTGTCACCTATGTTTCAGAAAGGAATAGAGTTCTACTCTCCCCTCCCTGGATGAGCTTTACAGTTCCTGCTGCCTCAAAAAAGCCCAGATCATACTAAAAAAACCATATCAGGTGGCTGGGTTGGCTCAGTGGTAGAGCAGGCACACATATATTGAGAGATTTATGCCTCAATGCAGAGGTTCAGGAAGCGAATCCAGCCTGAAACGCTTTCCTACATGGCTTCCCCCTTTCTCAAACTAGCTGCCCTATCAAATTAAAGGCAGAAAAGCCCAAAAATATTCTTACAAAATAAAAAAAAAAAAACATCTCATCCCGGACACTGAGTCCAAAACAGATCTTAGCCGAAAGTCTTTACTTTTTTTAATATATATTGTTTAGTGACTTTTAGAGGCTCTTCTATATTTATTTATTCACCTTTTGCTGGTGTTGTGCACTGAAAGAACTGCATCCAAATCTATTGTAGATGTCCAATGACAAAAAAAGAGACTATTCTATTTTATTTCACATTTTCACCTATTGTCATTCTTGTATCATGGTGAATAAATATACATCTTAATTGTGTAGTCTGTCCGCTTTTTATTGTAGCTGTGCTATAACTGTCTGGTTTAATGTAAACCTCATGCAGCAGAACTTATTAATGTAGCTCTATAAATTATGTATTTTGCAGTAGAACAGTATATTATCATTATTCTCTACTTTCACATCTTAGAAAATTATTTCTAGTAAATGTCTCCTGGAATACTGTAGATTGAGAACTATGATTTTACATTTATATTGCAATTATTATGCGTTAACAATCTAGATAGTCACCTCAAATTTTAAGTGGGCACAAACATACAATGTTTTTTAGTTTTTTATTTAATAGGGAAGAGAAAAGATGACACGCAGCAAAGAGCCACCGGTCGGATTCGAACCCGAGCCGTCGACTCACACTCGTCCCCAAAACATACATATGGTTGATTACTTATACAGTTACACAATATAACGATACACCTCATAATTTGTATTTCACTAGTTATTTCTGAGCACCGTCTACAGTGACACAAACGTAAAGAAGATAAAAGACATGCTAATAGCTAATACAGGTTACAATACAGTACAGCGGTTGGTGACAGCTAGCTACAGTGAAATATGCTCTGGTTGCTAGCATGTTAGCATTCCAGCTGACAGACCTAACACCGCTAGCTACATACCGACGTCAAACTGGGTCAGGGGCACCCGAAAAAGCGATAGTTTCAACGGCCATATTGTCTTTGTTTCATACTCACCGATGTCTCCAAAGAAATATGGACGAGCATTTTCAATTTCCATCCTGTCTTGTTTAACTCCGTCTCCGGGAGAAATTAACAACGTTTAAGCAGACGCAGAGACACAGCTGTTTGTAACCAGCCGCGTCGTTTAATGTTTACATGCGGCGGGAGTCACGTGACATAATTGGACCTCAAAGCGCATGCTGGGACTTGTAGTTTTTACACTTAAATAAAATCCACGTAAGGCTAAATACGTTTATTTTGTAAGACGTCCTACAAAGTCACTCAAGATTTGAGTATGGTATGGTTTACAACTGGGAACAAGAAAAAAAAAAGAGCTTGGGAATAATAATTTCTTTATTGTGGCAACATTTTGTATACACAAATATTTTTTTGAAAACTATTCCTGTTTGAATAGCTATTAACCTTAAAGGGATACTTCACCGATTAGCATTAAGCTCTATATCATTAGAAACCCAGTAGTCTTTTTCCCTCCCTCATGTCCACCTGAGACGAGCGATCTCTGGAAAAAAAACTCAGATGACGCAAAAATTGTCATTTTATGTCGTCTGAGGCCCTTTTTCCCCAGCGGCTGTGGACTACAAGCCAGCTAGTTCCACATGTTTTCAACCCGCCCATTGGAGGCTGGACTCTTTAGCGTCAGCCATCTTGAAGCTAAGCTAACAGGCTCTCTCTTTTCAGTATGGCGAGTGGATTGTGCCACGGATAACCTACCGAAGGAGACTGTTGTGTGACTAACGTGTGGATAGACACCGTCGCCAATGTACATTGTAGTTGAGAAGTGTCTTTCAATTCATTCAACAGATACATGTTCCAGGCCCTTTATCCATTATAAAAGCTGCTAAGTAGGCCTACTGACGGTATAAAAACAATTTGATAAATTAAATTGTAGTACATCATCAGCTAATGTAACCTGTACTGTTGGAAGAATGCATTGTAACTCTAACGTTGATTGAACATTGACGCCATCTACTGAATTATTTGCACTAATTGCCGTACTGTTTAATGAGCTTCATAGCTCTGTTTATGTAACCTTATGTAGCTACGTATGTTTATGCATATGCATGTATACACTTTATTATATACAACTTATGTGCATTGTAGTCAAACATTCATGTATGTTACCTTGTTTGTTCTAAGCCGTAACATTATGTCTCTTTCTGTGTTGAAAGCACTTCAATTCCCTTGTGTTTCCACCAATAAAGCAGTTTCTGATAAAAATCCGAAAACTAAGTTCTTTATTTTTTATATAGTATCTTTGCATATACCCCCCAATTAAAAAATCAAAGGCACCACAATCTCAGTGTGTGGGCTGGCACTTTGTTCTTTAGCTATAGTTGGCAATAATCCCACAGAGGTATGAAGACCAGCCAAATCACTGAAGTATTTCTTCTGTTATGGGTAAATGTCACTCAAGCACCTTCATATTTGTTTTAACGTTAGTAGAATACCCTTAATAGTTGATTTGTTTGTATTTTTGAGTGAACTGACGTTCATTTTGGGTAAAAGTGGACGCAACTGTCACATGCTACCAAGCTCCCCAGATATATATGTACTGTACTCTAGTTATTAAGTTAGGGGAAAAGTCACACTGACGAGGGACATAGTTCAGATGTCTTTAGATAGTGTGTTTCACACGTTTGTAAGGCAACATACTTAGTTTAGATACCTTTAGTAGGCGTCAATTTGTATGGGAATTCTAACGTACGCCGTCGGAAAATGTTTCTAACATGCATCCCTATTAAATCCAATCATAAATCCACGCGGTTTGGCGGCGATAGGGAGGGTAGCCTCCTCCTGCTCCTTCTTCAGGCTATCCTTTGAATTGGCACAATCCACTCGCCATAGAGGGAAAGCGAACACTTGACGACCACCTTTCCGATCCATCCTGTGTGCAAGTGTCTTTATTCATTCATTAGACAACAAACTGGACTACATCCAACTTCAACGAAACTCCCAATGCCAGTTCAGAGACTGCTGTGTTTTTGTTTTTAAGGAAACATGGCTGAACAGTGTACCGGACTCCGCTATCTAGCTATCAGGCCGGCTAGCAGATGCTGCTCTGTTGGGTAAGACTCAACGAGGTGGGCTGTGGTAACACGGACACGTACTAGTGCAGAAATGGGGTGCTTGTATTCCACGCAAGTTTACGGCTGTTTATACTCAGGGTTTACATCACTCCAAGTGCTAATGCTACCAATGCGTTAGCTGAATTTTATGGAGCCTATAATGTGTGTGCACTAGATGTAGCCTGTTTCGTTTGTCGTTTTTATATGATGTTTTTATATATTGTAATATGTGTAACACCACTTGTATATGATTGAAAATGACAATAAAACACACTAGAGTTGAATGCCTCACTGTTTATGTATGTAAACGGTAGGCGTGGCATGGGAGTGGGCTCTGAGCAGTGAAGCAAGTGCATTCTGGGATTTGGTCTTTCATCCACATGAGCTAATAACACATTTTCTGGCTTTTTACAGCCTAAAAGGCACCAATTTTGAAATACATTTCACATTTCTACTACATAAGTGAGCCAATTTAAAGATATATTCATCTTTCCAACGGTGAAATATTCCTTTAATTCCTGATTGACCACTTGTAATCGCTCATGCACATGCTGGGGAAGGGCGCTGCCCAAAATGTTCGTTGTGTGACAATAAAAATATTAAATTGGAGCGCTGTCCTAGTAACTTTATCTGTGACTATTCACTTTTAGAATCCAGCTCCTAGCCTTCAAAGCTTCAAGTGTCGTTGTGAGTTGAGCACGTCCAGTCCTGTTTTTTAAGTACAAATAATGCAACACAATAAATATTATATTACTATTCAACAACCTAATTTAAGCAGCAATTATGACATCCTATCCAATCCTGAGTTCGATATATTTGCAATTAGCAGATGTTGTCCACAGTGCTTCTTTTTAATTATACCTGCAATCAAACACCAGTCTCTCATTGAGGCTTATGAATCTGTCCACGTGTCCCTCTGTAGTGATGCAGGACAATCACAGTACTGGAGGTAGTTGTGGATGCGGTGGGATATGTCCAGCTGACCTATGGCCTCCGTGGCTTTGGTACCAAGCCACAGCCTCACAGTGATTCGACAAAGCTGCTGCAGGCTCAAAGGATTTCCTGTCGACAAGACAAGAACAGGTTTTCATGAGCCAGGTGATCCCGAGCAATCCTCTGAATGAATCGTGGTCCATATACACTATAACGATTCAAAAGCACAACTGAGGAAGATAGCCGCTAGCTCACATGAACTTACTTTCATAAAACCTGAGGCAGGTGTGAGCGGGAGACACAGGTGTTGTGTAGTCTACAGGCTTTCTGTCCAGGTTGTCTCTGGCGTTCACGTTGGCTCCGAACTCCATCAACAGCTCGATCATGTCCACCATTTCCACTCGTGCGGCATGGTGCAGAGCTACCTCGTGGAACTTCACTGAGTTCACACTGGCACCTGCAGGCAGTTAAGATAATACAGTTGTAATTTTGTCGGCAGTTCCTTTAGAGCAAGGGACTCGTTTTAAAGCTGTCAATCTGCACTGACATGCAACAATCATAAAGTAAGAAATGCATCATTAAAGAGGCACAGAGACTTATTTCTAGACCTTAATACAGTGGTTTGGAAAAGGTTTGGGTACCACTGCCCCAGTAGACCACAATCAATCTGTTGCTTACTGCTGTGGATTTTTTTATCCTTTTTTAACCATTCAACAATGGCGGGACTAGGACAAAAATAGTACAGAACCTAGTATGAGTACTGTGACGAAAGATTCCCGTCTGCCAGTTACATGTTCTAATGTACTAACCTAAGTGAATACCAGAGGCTGTTGGGAAGGGTTTTTAAAACCCCTGTTAAATATCCCATCCAATGACAGCTTGTGCTAGGAAAAAAACAAATCCCCATGGAGTGTTGCCAAGGACCCCGACTACTTTTGACCTATCTGGTGCAAACGTCTGCGGCCGTCTTTTCTGGGTATAGTCAAAGGACAATGTGAGAAATGTTGGAAGTGAGTGAGAAAAGCATAAATAATGAGGTAGGTTAAGAGAGAGAACGTCAGTTTCAAAATGACAGCCGTTCAACACGTTGTCGTATATTAATACAGACATCTGGAATTAATCTTTACCACACTTTCTGACCGGCAGCCTTCCTGCTGACCTGCATGAAGCAGCTCCTTGACACAGTCCATGTGTCCTTTAGCACAAGCGATGTGGAGTGGGGGGCCGAAGTGGACGTCATACGCCTCCAGCTTGGCACCGCTGGCTATCATCAGCCTCACAACTTCAACATTACCTGAGAGGAAAGTGAAGTTTTAGACAGAGAAGAGGTCTGATGGGGTGTAGTCTCGCACTGCCAGACACTCCTCCACAGCGCTGCAAAGGAGGGTCTGGCTAGTCCACATAGCATTCCGGGATGGGAGAAAAACATGCTCTGGTTTATTGGCATTTCTTTAAACCAATCACAATCGTCTTGGGCGACGCTAATTAGCCTTGGTAAGTAATTTGTTTTGGGGAAAGTAGTTTTAGTCATGCAACAGAAAACTCTGATTGGACAGATAGTCTAGCTAGCTGTCTGGATTCACCCTGCAGAGATCTAAGGACCAGGTAACCATAGTCCTCAGATTGGACAGATAGTCTAGCTAGCTGTCTGGATTTACCCTGCAGAGATCTAAGGACCAGGTAACCATAGTCCTCAGATTGGACAGATAGTCTAGCTAGCTGTCTGGATTTACCCTGCAGAGATCTAAGGACCAGGTAACCATAGTCCTCAGATTGGACAGATAGTCTAGCTAGCTGTCTGGATTTACCCTGCAGAGATCTGAGGACCAGGTAACCATAGTCCTCAGATTGGACAGATAGTCTAGCTAGCTGTCTGGATTTACCCTGCAGAGATCTGAGGATCAGGTAACCATAGTCCTCAGATTGGACAGATAGTCTAGCTAGCTGTCTGGATTTACCCTGCAGAGATCTGAGGACCAGGTAACCATAGTCTTCAGATTGGACAGATAGTCTAGCTAGCTGTCTGGATTTACCCTGGAGAGATCTGAGGACCAGGTAACCATAGTCTTCAGATTGGACAGATAGTCTAGCTAGCTGTCTGGATTTACCCTGGAGAGATCTGAGGATCAGGTAACCATAGTCCTCAGAAATCCACCGGAGTTAAGAATTACAACACAAAGAAAGAGGAAGGTGAGGGACATCCGGCCGAAAATTAAAGACATCTGGCGGAATTTTCAGCAGCACCTGACCAATCCCAGAAATTAAACTTTGTCGATGTAGACTAGATGGGGCATCACTGGATTAACGCTGTCTAATTGCTGCTGAATATTTACCTTGTATGCAGGCCTCGTGGAGCGGTGAGGCGGTGAGAGCTGTGAGGGAAGGGTTAACTTTGGCGCCGTACTCCAGAAGCAGCTTGACACACTCCAGGCTGCCAGAAGCACATGCGTTACACAGAGGAGTGCTCCCATGAATGGTCCGTACATCCACCTGGAACAACCATTTGTGTCACATGTCATGGAGCAGCTTGACTTTTGGATACGTTAAGAAGGTTGACTGCAGGGTTTCCCCCAGAAAAGTTGTTAGGCTAAGTGGCAAGTGTCTTTTTTTTTTATTTTTTATTTTTATACAAGAGTCCATCTGGGGTTAGACCCAGACTGATGGTAGCATTAATGTAGAGCCCAATAGTTTCTGTGATAACAGAATCATGGAACAGAATCACAAACTTGAACACTTTAAAAAGCTATAAGATAGATTCTCTACACAAATCAGAGCCGACCCACTGTAACTAGTTTAAAGGTGCCCTGCCACACATATTTCATTTCTTTGTGGTAATGTCTGAAGTTCTACTATGGACTCTGTAACTTGGTTACCATGGTTACCTTGTTTCAAGCCATTCTAGCGTGGTATAGAAAGCCTGCAGGAAGACTCAGCTCCATTTGGGCCAGTTCTCATTAATATTCAACCAGCTAAACTGTTTAACTCTCATTGGCTAACAGCTAGCCAATGAGAGCCTGGCTATCAGCATCCTTTACCCAGCTCATGAATAGTAATGAGCTCAGGCAGCATGACTTCAGACTGACCAGCTGTTGTGATTGGTCTGATTTCTCCTCTTATTTCTTTTCAGTGGCTAGAGCTGACAGAGGAGGTAGCAGTTCATCTTCACATTCACCACATAACACACACACATAAATGGACCAGATATATTTAAAAAATGTGGAAGGAAAAACGGTTTTGCGTGGCAGGACACCTTTAGAACTGGTAAGGGGCAACTTATGGCGTTTTTCTACAGCGTGGCTGCTACTCGACTCGCCTCGACTCTACTCGCCTTTTTTGGTTTTCCATTATGAAAAAAAGTCCCTGGGACCTGCTACCAGATAAAAAAATTTTGCGATTCCAAAAGGTGACGTGAAAACCTGCATACTGCTGATTGGTCGGAGAGAATCGTCACTAGTCACTGCGTCATCAGCAGACAAGAGTGCGCAGTGTGTGTCCGAACAAACGCGCCATTTAAAAAAAATTCTAGCCAGACACCAACAGATTATCTACTCTCTGCACTATTCTCACTTTTCTACTGTGAAATGTAATACTGTGCAGTCAAAAGTACATGGCACATAAAGCACCCAAGATATTTGCATAAACATGCACGGTAGACACAGTATTAGGAGTACTATTGTGCAGCTGTGGTTTTTTACTTGTGTGAAAAAAAGCAAACGCAGTGACCTCACATGTAAAACTGAATTTCATGAAGATGAGCTGTCTGATAGCTGAAGACAACTTTGTGTGTGCAAAGGTGACTGGTTTAGCACCATACTGACAGAAAAAGCTAACTCTTCTAGTCTGTAGTCTGGGAGTCTTTTCTCTGTGCTTAAATTAATATACTTGCATTCAATATTTTTGAGTTTTGCAAGCTCCAATATGAATACCATTTTCTTTTTTGTCCAGGCCGAAGGAAACGACCTAGGGAGCAGGAGGAGGGTGAGCACCATTTCTAGATGGTGTTTGAAGACGCAGCCCGGGCAAGAGAGCAGGAAGCAGCCTTGAGCAGGGAAGAGATGGCAGCAACTGCAGCCTTTAATCAGGCCTTCCTTGGGACTCTGAGCCAGCTTGTGCAGTCCATGCACAACAAGCGGGACCCTGTTCCTCCTCCCATGGACTACTAGACAGTACACCATTATGGATAAACCCACCATTACACCCTAGCTACCTTCTATATTTTGTATATAGAGCATCTCAGAACTGTGCACCTTACCACCCCACCTTTTTCTTTGCACTACTTACTAAATTACATATATGTTGGCACTAAAAAAGGAGTAGCTTTTAATCTTTGGACACTTTATTTTTCCATTTACAAAGCTGTGTATTTTGCCTTATGTACATGTTTGTTCTTTGCATGCTTGCACATTTGCTAAATAAATCTTTTTAAGTAATTGAATGTTTCTTTCATCGTGGTTCTATATTCAGGGCTATTAAGGGCTTTTGCATGTCGCTTCCAATATTGCACACAGTTACTTTCAAAAAAATATATATCAAAAAAAAGAACAACCCGTGTCCTGCAGAGTTTCTTGTTGTAAATTCCCAAACTCTCCTTTTTTTTTCAGCAGTGATTTTTGTTGCTGCCGTCAGCTTCTTTAGAAACAAAGATTTTCTTCTGGCTGTGGCAAGTGGCCACATGCCGAGAATCAAAAACAACACACCTTCGACGTGCTCCATTGTGTGTAGCATTATAGACAGTAAAAAAGAAGGTGTGTAGCTGTTGTGAGTCCCGTTGAAAATTACGTCATGGCAGTTTCCTGCTGCGTCGCTATGGTGACCAGCTACGCTGAGGCGGTACTAACTCTGCAATGGAAAACAGTGCGATGAGGCAAGTCGAGCTGTTACCAGCAGTGGGAAAATGCTTTTAGGCTCGGTGGGCCACCAGGCTTGCAATACACCGGGGAAAACCACACATGGAAGCGTTTTATGAACCCTCGATCGAAGAGATGTGTTATTGTGTAATGCGTCCCAACTCTGAGGGTCTGTGAATCTCCAAGACGCATACATGTCTCACTTAAGCTGTCAAGTTTGGGTTACGCAAAGATATTGCTGGCGCCATAACAAAGATGCTCACCTAAAACTAGTTGAGTCTATCTCTCCCTGGGAAGTATGCTAAAGTGTGTGACAGTCCAGGAACCAGCTGCCTGGCCTCCCTCAATCTCTAGATACACACACATATATTCATACATAAACACGTTTGGTTATTAGAATATGGCCGATTAGATATTCTCGTCCCAACCAGATGTTATCTAAGTGTTCCCCTTTTTCTCATCTTCCCACAATATGGCGTTTCTGGCAATTCCACCACACCACACACACCTTTAGATTATTGTTGTGAATTTAGTGGCACATGTCACACTTACTGGAAACTATCAAAATGTCAAAAGTAAGTAGACATAATACCATAAACACCTGTATGATCTAAATCATTTTTGTTTGTGTCAGAGAGGTGTTGACCCAAATCCATGGAGCGTACATTACAGCACAAACCTCACAAAGGTACTATTTATTCTGTATTACATTGCATCACCTGTGTTTGTGATAAGGTGTCCCAATTTATTTGAGCGTTGCGGAGGAGGGTCTGGTGAATCCACACAGAATATCCGGGATGGGAAAGAAACTTCTTGAAACCAATCACAAGTTCCTTCCCGAGGCTATTTTGTAGTGGCACCGTGGCTCTGTCCGGCGCTTAGCACCACCCAAGATGATTGTGATTGGGTTAAAAAAAATGCCAATTAACCGTTTTTTTCCCATCCCGGAATGCTGTGTGGACTAGCCGGACCCTCCTCCGCAGCGCTGTGCAGGAAGGTCTGGCAATTGCAAGACTACCTATTCCATCTGTAAAGTGTCCTGAGATAACTCCTGTTGTGATTTGACACTATAAATAAAACTGAATTACATCGGTAGAGCCATAGGGGGGTCCCACCTGGGCTCCAGCCTCCAGCAGCAGCCGAGCACAGTTTGGATGAGCCTGTATGCAGGCTTCATGGAGCGGAGTGATGTTGTCCACCGTCACCACGTTGACCGATGCTCCACTTTCTATCAGCTGTTTGAGCTGCAGGGCCCTGCCGTGGGATGCAGCTTCATGCAAGGCAGTCCGGTCTGCCCAGAAACCTAAGTTACACACATACAGTACATATGCAAATATATGGCAACAATGAGAGCCTAACATTAGTTATTTATGTGTTCTCACTTAAATGAACAGAACAGAGGAACATAAAAATATATTAACCCTTGTGTTGTCGTTCCATCAATATGAAAAAAAACCTTTTGTTGTCCCTATCTCAATGTTGTTGTTTTTTACATTTTTATAATTTTCCCCAATGTCTTTGTTCCTTTTGTTGACGTTTTGTCACTTTTTTCTCGACATTTCAGCCTGTTTTTATAAAGTTTTTGACGCTTACTTCCAGTGTTTTTCGTGGTTTGTCACTTTTTTCCAATATTTTTTATGCTTTTTCCCCCAATGTTTTGTTGCCTTGTTTGACATTTTCGACCTCCCATATTTCTGATATAAAAAAACAACATAAACAAACGTAGAAATGGGTCAAATTTGACCCCAGGACAACATAGAGGTTAAAGAAAGCATTATTAGTTAAATACCATTTTTTAATCGAAAGTAAAATGGTAAAAAAAATATTTTTTACGCTTTTTTCCCAATGCTTTGTTGCCTTGTTCGACATTTTTCGACCTCCTAATATTGGCCAATAATATCGGTCGGGCTCTACCTAAAATGTAGGACAAATAAATAGATTTTTAAGATATTTTTGGGCATTTTCAGCCTTTATTTTGACAGCACAGCTAAAGACATGAAAGGGGAGACAGAGGGGGAATGACAAGCAGCAAAGGGCCGCATGTCGGAGTCGAACCCGGGGCCGTTGCGTTGAGGAGCAAGCCCCTACACATGGACGCCCCCTTCGCCCTATATATAATATTATATATACATAATAATTATATATATTTTACTCTGCAGTAAAGAAAACATTAGAGCCCAATATTTTTTATAAAAGTTGCTCCAAGACAAACAACGTTACTAATAATAGGAACTAGCTATT
Organism: Percina caprodes; assembly: GCA_013375575.1. NCBI lineage: Eukaryota > Metazoa > Chordata > Actinopteri > Perciformes > Percidae > Percina > Percina caprodes. The sequence goes on along the minus strand of JABXJD010000197.1, from coordinate 1,002,469 downwards.
ACATTAACATTATAAGCTAGCTGTGTTAGCTAATTAGCTACTCAGCAATAACGTCAAAAACCACTTTATATTCCTTAGGTGTTTAGCTTGACCGAGTTTCTTCATTTCAACACGTAACTTTTGCAATAATAATGTAATAACTCTTTTTGTAATATTCGTGTCATGATATGTGCCTCGTAATAGCTTCTATGCTGTCATGAATGTAGCTGTAGGTCTTTTAGATATGAGAACTAAAGTAACAGTCACGCGAGCGGGCACGGGCTAATATGATTACTCGACGTCAACCAAATCGACCTGGCATTCTTATGTATTCCCGTGTATGCTCTCGTGAACATTAACATAAACAGAGCTCACCAATATCGCACAGAAACGAGCGGCGAGCGGCCGTCACGTCCATGTTTTACCCGGTAAACACTTGGTGCTGGGTAGCAGCCATAGACAGTTAAAGAGGTTGCAGCCTGCAGCTGGCTGAAGACTCCAAAACATTAGATGACGTTGCACGTGTCGAAGAGAGGGAATTGTGGGAGTCGTAGTTTACAAGTGTGAGATCTCTTGTGCGGGTGTTACTCCAAATGAAACATTCTTTAGGTATGACAGGACAACTCATTCGGGGGTGGTGGTAACACACTGGATATCACGTAGTCATGCATAAGACATCTATTATATTCAGCTGTGAAAAGTAACTGCATTACCTTAATACTTAAATTTGAGGGACTCGTACTTTACAATTTCTATTTTCTGCTACTTTATACTTCTATTTCACTAACATTACATCTCAGAGGGAAATACTGCATCTTTAACTCCACTACATTTATCTGACAGCTTTACTTCATTGCAGATTCAGATTAACAGCAAGACAATGTAAAATACATATCAATAAGTATTTTTGGTCCCAAGGGGGAAATTTACAAGCCATCCAGCAATATATAAAATAGTGTAAATACACATTTAAATTAGCTCTACCTTTACCAGCTGCAACATTAAAGTAAATTATATTTTGATGCCATTTTGATGAACTTTTACATGTCCCATTTTCAATGCAGGACCTTTACTTGTACGGCTATTTTTACAGTGTGGTATTACTACTTTTACTGCTTAAGCAAAATATCAGCGTACGTCTTCCACCACAGATTGCATTTCATAATCTAACTGATGTAACTTAACTATTTTACATGTTTACGTAATATAGAACCCATATTAGCTGATACATGACGGACATTGTCAGGACATTAAAAAGTGCCCTGCCATAAAAAAAAACGTTTTTACTTGCATTTTTTTTTTAAATATTTGTCATATTAATCTTTGACTTTTACAATAACGTACAGGGTGGTGAGGTATCAGATTAGAAACTAAGTCCTTTCAGGTTTTGTCCATGGTGCTGTGCTTCCTTAGTTGAACTGTTCCTAAATCAAAAACCACATAAACAGCAGCTTTCTGACTGGATATAATAAGCCTCCGGCATCATTTTTCATTTTAAAGTTGACTTTTTTTTTTGGTTTATGGCAGAAACCTCAAACTGCAAATGAAATGTTGCCATTTGTGTTAGCAATATAAAACTCAAAACCCAACAGAGACATCATTCTAACAGTTTAGCTGCATGCAACCCTCACTAAAGCACATCATGATGCAACTTTTCTGAAGGTGCAGATGGCTAGGGTTGTGGCCTACATAACCTAAAAATCATACAATTGTCAATAAATAACCAGTTATTTTACTTAGGTCAGTCTATTGCTGCTGTGAGCAGCAGAAATCTATTTCACTTGTGTTACACATGTTCACTGTTCACTCCCCTTCCTGAAATGTAAGAAAAAGAAATTGATCCAACAGCCTTCGGTTTTTGACAAAGTTTTTTTACTTTGCAGTACAGAAATCATTAAAGCCCAAGATGTTTGTATTTTTTAAAGTTGTTCCAAGACAAAATATTTCACAGGGCTCTCAATTCAATACTGCTGCAGTACACATTTGGTCCTTCTTAAGCAATTACAGTCAACCAACCCTTCCCATTAATCTGCTGTTAATGCTCGGGTTTTCAATCACTTTGCATGATACAGGAACTAAAAGATCTCTGCTGCGTTATAGTAACTCGAGCCGTTGAAAACAGGTTTGCGTAGTTTATGATGGACTACAGTCCCCCTTGTGGCTAGGCTTATAACATACATCTGGCTGTGCTGAGAATAGACAGCAAGAGGGGGTTAAAAGGACACAAAATACTGAGCCCACACACCCCTTACCCACTGTAATGGCTGACAACATAAACTGACGGCTGGGGTGCCCCCTTGCACGGCTGCCTGCTGTTAATGGGCCTGAATGTGGGGGCCCTACCCTGAGGGGAACACCCCGTTACTCACATGATTTAAATCCAGACGCACAAAGCCAAGCCACTTCTCACTCTCTCACCCCAACATGAAAAAATACATTGCAGAGACCAATAACTGATGAATAGATATTATTTATCTTCAAACGCCTTTTATACAATGACAGAAAAATTGCACCCCACCCCCCCACCCCTATCACATATACCCACTCTGTAAGATAATGATTATGAATCTTCATTTGATTTGGCATCTTTGGACTATGCATCATTTTAACATGATGAAGCAGAAGAATGTAGGGTATTACTGTATATTAGGCATAACCAGTGTTTAGTGCAACATCCATCTGAATGTGATTTAAAAAAAGCATAGCCAGCTCCCCCTCCCCGAACCCTGTCCAATAATACTCTATCATATCTCCCTATATATATATCATGGACTTCCTAAAAGGGGCAAACCATATACTTTGATGATCAGCCAGCCCATAGGTGTGTACATTTTTTGTGTAGGTTTTCTATTTTTGTAAGATTTCAGTTGTCAGCAGCGTTGTCTTTGATATCAGGAGCGTCGCGGCTGCTTTTGCCTCTAGTCTGCGGCGTCACCGAAGGTGTCCTGCTTCTTGCGCTCCATCTCGGCAAAGTCAAATTCAGAGCCTGTCATCCTCCGGTAGATGTCTTTGATGTCGTCGCAGGTGGTCTCGAAGTGAGTTGTGGCATCATATGTACGGGAGATGAAAATCTAGCGGAAGACAGGGTCTAAGTATTAGTATTATATTATAATTAGTATTATAGTTCAGGATGCATAGAGATCGATGAAACAGTCTAGGTCAGATATAGTCTTGATTCAAAGTTTTTTTTCTTGTTGCTTTTACACACTGAAGGAAACAACAGACCACAGAAGTGTTTCCTGTTTGCTGACATAACTTTCTCTGCTCACACAATGACAGCAGAAAACCAAAGTGGTGCAAAGATGGCATGTCCTTACATCACACCAACGTGCTATTGGAACAAACCAACTTTGGCTGAGGGTATGGATATTCAATCAGAATGCACGTTTACCTGATAACAGCCAACAGTTAAATATAGTATTTTAGCTAACTTTGACACAGCTGATGAAATTAACACAAAAAAAAAATGTAATAATACAGCATCGATCCTGCCCTTGATTTTCAGGTGGAAGAAGGAGGTCAACGTGACGGGACATTTTATATTCTAATGGGGAAATTGTCCCAATGGCACACGTATAGACGTCAGTATTTGTTTTTAAGATATTGGCCAATAATCCATTTTTAGCACGGTGTTGTCAAATTGTTGACGCATCAGTAAGAACGGCTGTTTTAATATTTAATATTCATTTCACCTTTGTATAATCAATAACAAAGTCAAACCGTGCAAAATGACTGCCGGCATAATGTTTAATTATTTCTTCTTTTTTTTTTAAATAAATATACATATTAGCTAGTTGTGTATATACTACTACTACTTATGGCAATAAAAGGAGGTGAATGAAGAAGTATCTTCATTTGTTTTCTGTGGGTGGTTTTTTTGGGACTGGATCTTTCAGATCAATTTGAGTGCCTATGGTTAGCATTTTCCCCCTGTGTGTGTGTGTGTGTGTGTGTGTGTGTGTGTGAGAGACTTGTCTGGGTCTCGGTACAGTCTGGTCTTGGTAATGACTTGGTCTCGGTTTAGCACTGCTGTTAACTGTCGTTTCGTTATTTGTCTCCACACGGGTGGAAAAACAAGTTCCTACCTGGCTGTCAGCGCCCATGTCAGTGGGTGCATACTGGTCACTAATGCTGACAAACTTCTGCTCAATGGGCGTCAGAAGGTCCAGGGCTGGCTTGATCTCTTTCTCGGGGTCGTTTGTCTCCACTGTGGTGCTGACGATGGCAACGTATTTACCTTGCGCCGCCACGTTGTGAGCAAAGGAGATCATACAAACGTAGATGTCTGGAAACCGAAGAAAGACAAAAGAAGGTTATTGTCTGGTGGTTTTCATGTTGAGTTAAAATATCATTATGCGATGATTGGTTGTTGTTACACCTCAAGATATCACCTGAACCTGACTATACGAATCGGTTCAAACCAGAGGAGTCACAGCGGAATAACATCATAAGTGGATTATACACTGTAGCAGCTTCAACATACACATGTATACAACTCTACACTTAACGTTAAGCTTCCCTTTTCCTCTGCTTATCTGCAACACATCTGTTTTCAGACATTTACTGAGTAAGTTACAATAAGGATACTGTTTTTTCTTGTTTTTAAATAATAAAGAAACTAAATAGTATGAAATCTAGGGCTGCCCCCCGCCCAAATCAAGTCACTGTGAATTACAATATACTTTTATATTCCAGCAGGGTGAGCGCGGTGAACAATGTTTCCCACTGGTGGTCTATGGATATGAATGTTGAGGCCATGGCAAAAAAGTCACACCCACAACGCATGGTGAACGAAACAGGGTCTGTGTGCTAATGGATTCCCTGACTGCCAGATAGTTTACCTCAGGTGTTCAGCAACATTAGCACGGGAAGCTCAACCAATGTAATGCAATAAATATGCAAGAAAGGTTTGTTTGTTTTTTTTGGGTTTTTTAATCTGCATGCCAAATGGCCTCTTTCACCGCCATGGGCAAGAGCACAGCCTGTCTTATGTTACACTACCCTACGTGCTGGCGCCTGGGTAGATCACCTAGGAGAGCCCATATATACAGTAGGGGTTTACTCCTCGATGCAGTGGCCGCGGATTTGCCTCCGCCCTGCGGCCCTTTGCTGCATTTCATTACCCCCCCTTCAGCGGTTCTATATCAATAAAGTACCCCCAAAAAAATAAAAAATCTACATTACGTACCCTACTCTGCCTTTGATTGGCTAGTACTAGTTGCTTTGACAAAATGCGGCACAACGGATAACGACTAACACTGCCTGAGCGAGCTTGATAGATGATGGCAGGCTTAATGCTGATATGGTAAACTGATTAACAAGAACATTTTAAAATGGCACTTAATTTGAAAAAAGGTTGATGAACCCCTGGTCTATGTGAAAAAAAGGAACAAATAAATCAAATCTTTGTATTGAACAGCCAAATCCAATTTGTGAAAAATAAAGAAAGACATCTGCTTATTTCCTGTGTGCGCTCACCATGTTTCCTGTTGACCTGATTCTGGGGGATGATGATCTGGCACGAGTTGACGTCGCCCGTGTTCCCTATCGGGTGACTCAAGATGCAGATGACTCTGATCACCTGACCCACTTTGGTGACGCGGTCCATAGCGTAGCTGGGGTCGCAGATCAGCTGCTTGCACCTGGCGATCTGTTGTCGGGCAAACAGCCAAAAGGTCAGGGGTCAAGGGACAAGTTTAATTCCTGGAGAAGATGCCTATGGTTAACACAGGAATGCAACACACATTGGAGCGCAAAAAACTCACCTCTCCCTCAGACTTGACTCCTACCACCTTCCCATTCTCTACCACGATCTCGTCTATGGGCTTGTTCAGCATATACGTCCCCCCGTAGATAGCACTCAGCCTGAAATAGAAACACAATGTGACATGTTACTTCCCATTATCCAGACATTTGAGCTGAAGGAATGGTAGTGAGCTACAAGAAACTATACAATATCTGTAATTTGACACAAGACATTGGTTTAACTCTGGCTCTGCTAGTTGATAGGGACCTCTATCCCCTCGAGTTGCAACTTACAGCAAAACCTGGGTGACCGAGTGGGCAGAGTGATTGCAAATCAGAGCCCGACCGATACAACGGTATTTATATTGGCAGATACCATTTTTTGTAATATTCATTTATCAGAATCATTTATAATGACAAATCATTCTGAGAAATTATTTAAAAAAATAATATAAAAACCGTGGTGGTCAACAATGTTATGAGTGTAGTTGCTTAGTTTGTCTACAACGTCCTTGTTGGCAACACAGATTTTTTTTTATGTGTTTTTGTTCAAAGGACTAAGGACTTTCATATTTATAGTTAGTTTGTATTTTTATACATTTTATTTATCAGAACTTGATGTTCCTCTGTTATATTATTTTAGTGAGAACTCATAAATAACTAATGTTAGGGATATCTGTTTTGTTACGAGTTTCTGGATTAACACACACACACACACACACACACACACACACACACACACACACACACACACACACACACACACACACACACACACACACACACACACACACACACACACACACACACACACACACACACACACACACACACACACACACACACACACACACACACACACACACACACACACACACACACACACACACACACACACACACACACACGATTTCTAAAATACCAAATATTTGTATCAGCCTTAAAATACAATTATTTCTAGTACGATTGTTTTGACCACAGTTAACCGCGCTTGGCTAAACCACGCTTGAATTCACCACGCTAGCTAAAGTAACATTAGCGGTGGGTAATCCAATGCTACGGTCCGACGGCAAATGCATTGGCAAGAACCTGGTGATACGATACGCATCATGATACAGGGGTTATGATTTAATATGTTAGTGAAATGTTTGGTGTAACATTTGATTTTATTTAGGTAGCTGACAAAAAATTGCAAAATCGAATCACAATATCTGGCAGGAAAAAAACCGCAATTGGATGTTTTCTCCAAATCCTTCAGCCCTAACAGTGATACATACAAATATCATGTGTTCGTGTCAGAAACGGTCCCTACCTGGCAAACCCTTGTGGCAGTTCTCCCAGGCCATACAGGGGGTATAGGTATGGACTCTTGCCGTATCTAGCCAGAGACTCACTGTAAAGCTTGATCCTGTTTATAGTTTCGATGCAAGGTTGATCCAGGTATCTGAGTGGAGGGAGATGGAGACCATTGGAACTCTACCAAATGTACAAAAGTTTCCTAATCACATGCAATAAAAGGTATTTTGGGGTAGTAGAAAGACGACTGACTCGTCTGTACGGTAGAGGGCAAGGGAGTGGCCGGTGAAGTCGATGACGTCCTGGCCCAGGTTAAACTTTTTGAAAATGTCCCTCATGGTCGACTGCTGGGGGTCGATGCCCTCCATGGTTTTGGGGTTGCTCTCGTCAAAGTTGGAAATGAACTGAAGGAAGTTTTTGAAGCGCCGTTTCTCAAACAACCCCATGAGACCTTTAGGGGAGAGAGAGAGAGAGAGAGAAAGAGAGTTTAGACATCAAGTGGACCCATGTCGAAAGCATCAAAGTGAGTGCAAAGCCACCTTTATAACATCAATGCCACATGCAAACATCAACTGACTGTTGAGCATTGGACCCAAATACCATTACATAAAAACAAGGACTAAAGAGAAAGGCAGAGAATTAAGTTTCCAAGGAACCTTTAAAAAAGGTCCCATGGCATGAAAATTTCACTTTGAGGTTTTTTAACATTAATATGCGTTTCCCCAGCCTGACTATGGCCCCCCAGTGGCTAGAAATGGTGTTAGGTGTAAGACGAGCCCTGGGTATCCTGCTCTGCCTTTGAGAAAATGAAAGCTCAGATGGGCCGATCTGGAACCTTACCTCCCCTTTTGCTGCTCCGCAAGACTTCAGATACAGTATAAGGGACCACTAAGGTCTAGATAAAAGAGACTTCAGATACAGTATTAGGGGACCACTAAGGTCTAGATAAAAGAGACTTCAGATACAGTATAAGGGACCACTAAGGTCTATATAAAAGAGACTTCAGATACAGTATAAGGGACCACTAAGGTCTATATAAAGAGACTTCAGATACAGTATTAGGGGACCACTAAGGTCTAGATAAAAGAGACTTCAGATACAGTATAAGGGACCACTAAGGTCTATATAAAAGAGACTTCAGATACAGTATAAGGGACCACTAAGGTCTATATAAAGAGACTTCAGATACAGTATTAGGGGACCACTAAGGTCTAGATAAAAGAGACTTCAGATACAGTATTAGGGGACCACTAAGGTCTATATAAAAGAGACTTCAGATACAGTATTAGGGGACCACTAAGGTCTATATAAAAGAGACTTCAGATACAGTATTAGGGACCACTAAGGTCTATATAAAAGAGACTTCAGATACAGTATTAGGGGACCACTAAGGTCTAGATAAAAGCATTCAAAGAGCACCATCTCATGGTACCTTTAATCAAAAACATTTCCTTGATGGTTTCAAGCTACCCACACATTCTTTTTGTTCAGTCAGTCACTGCATCGTCGGATAACGTACCAGATGACAGAGCCTCAGCCTCAGTAGAGGGGACTTTATGGATTTTGCTCCCCTTGTACACAAAGCTGCCCTCTACCACTTTGAAATCCAGGTACTGAGTCACCTTTGTGATCAGCAGCATGCGCACCAGCTGACCTGGGGGAAGAAGACGCAAAAAAAACAAAGTGAGACTATTGCTTAATTCATGAAGATATTTGTTAAATATCAACATCCGTGTCATTTTAGACCCTTTGATATTTTAGCAGCATTTAAGCTTATCTGTGGTTAGTATTACGTATGAAGTAGTATTACGATGAATTGAATTCTGTACCCAGCCCTAACCATGACACATTGTTATATAACAAGCTAAAGTTAACAGCTTTGCTGGGAAACATTAAAATAAGATTAAACATTAAAGAGATGTATTACAGATACTTGGCAGACCCTTTGCCGGCACTAACAGTCAGAGGTTAAGTCACAAGATAGAGCTGTATGTTATACACAGGTCAGTGATCGAAGTAATACCGTTGGCCATAAGGAATTTAGGGATGAGGTCCACGTTCCAATCCCGGCCTTTTCCCATCGACTCAAGAGGTTTGCCCGGAATGCTGAAGCGCTTGTAGAGCTGCAGGAAGACAGAACCAGACATGACTCACAAGCTACAACCAATAACTTACAATTACACCAGAGGAGCATTTCTGAAAGTAAGGTAACCATAAAAAGGGGATTTTTCACATGAAAGTCAGTTTACAGGGCTTGGGGAGCAGTACTGCCAAGTATTTCAGAATCAGCTTTATTCGTCAGGTATGAGGACACGTACGAAGAATTTTGCTTTGGATTATACATTGCTCACAATGTGCTTACTCATACAAAACAAACAACCCCACTCTCCACCTTCCTGTTCCATCAGACCCTGGACACAACCTGATTCAGCGTCTCCCCTCTGGTAGGCGCTACAGAAACACTGACACTTACTCGGCCATTAAAGCTGAATTGTGATTCTGTTCGGTTTGGGACGTGGCACATATTGTTTTAGAGGGGATACCTTCCTAAGTTGGGTCATCATAGCGGGAGGAGTAATGATAAAGTAAAAGTAGTACAAGAAATCTATAAAGAGTAGGGGTCGGGGAAAAGTCAATTGTAGATGGATTGTGATTCTCTCTTGAAAGATTGTGTCTTAATGCAGAAAAGTTAATAATTGGAACTTTGTTGCCATGTTTGCTGTTGAAACCATTTGGAGAGAAAAAATGCAGCGGCCTGCAGCTAGAAGTTGAGACAGATTAAACTTGTAACTTAAATGTCAGCATCATAAAAACGGAACACAATAATTGTAAAATAGGAAGTCTACTTGTGCTACATTGGGGGGGTTAAAGAAACCACAGGACGTCACACAAATGGGCCATTTAAGTGACTCTTCCGTTGCCACACAACCCTTGCAGCGAATCCCCAGAGCCGTGAATGCTGCGTTAGAAAAGGACCCCCCTCTGTCTGAACAACTACTGTTTTACCTGTTTCAGAGCCTCTGTTTCTCTAGCTGTTCATTTCCTCATTTACCCGTTCCCATTTATCAGCTTTAAGATGCAAAAAAATGTTTAGGTATTTAAATGTCACAATTGCAGTCTGCAGATATTGCTTCCTTATGCATTGCATAACCATTACATGATGGAGCCATCAGGGTCAGAGATTAACTTACATCTTCAAGAGGCGTGATGGAGGCACTCTCCCCTCCGTAGTAGGAGTTGCGGTCCATGTGCAGAACCTTCTTCCCTTTCACCGACATGATGCCTGATAAAATGCATTCCTGTTGGGAGAAAACAAAACGGAAGAGAAATTAAAGCAAGCCCAAACCCACACAAACATAGGGAGAACATGTAAACTCCACACAGAAAGGCCCGGTCCGGACCTGGGGTTCAACTCAGCATTGCCAACTTGCTGTGAGGCACAAGTGCTAACCACTGAGCCACTGTGCCACCAACCTCCCTGGTTCGATTCCAGTCTCTCCATCCTTTCCTGTCTCTCTACCTGTGTTTCCTCTATGCCACTGTCAAATTTCTGCCGCCACGGTATCAGAAATAGGGCAGTACAAACAGCCGTCTATAGTATTCTCTATAGAGAATAGTAGGGACACATGCGTCACACCGCGAGTGGGCACGCGCTCCACTCTGTGGAAAAGGAGACAAAGGAAAAGACAGCCTGCCGCTCTCCGGAGGATGACTAGTCAGTTGATATAGTGTGTGTGCGTCCTTGAGAATGCACACACGCAAAGTCGTATAACTTATTTTGTCAGTTTATTTACACCCGTTATTGTATTAGTCTATGGTTCTCGCAATTTTAAGTTAACTGGTGATTTTCGTTGTTTGTATTCTTCCCCCGCTAGCTAAATTGCACATGGCTGTTGATTCATAATGATAGCGATTGTTGAACGCCCTTGCACAAATTTGTATTTTAGGAGCATTATTTAAATGCTAAAGTAAGTTGTGGGCGGGATTATTGTTCGGACAGACCTGCCCCCACTGTAAAAAAAAAAAAAAAAAAAAAGCTGTGCTCTACTGTCAAATAAGGCAAAAATAGATTCATAGTTGAAGAGATTAAATACAGCTCTACTGTAGATAAATATAACGCAGGTTCCAAGTGATTGGTTGATATTGCAACAATAGACTGATGTTCGTGATTGAGCGGTTTAGGCTCCATTTCTATTGCCTGCATTTACATTCTTTTAAACACTACGTTATATAGAGTGACAAATGGGCTGTTACACATCTAATGTACAACTATAAATCCTGCTCTAATGCATTTTAGGTTACTTTAACATCAGTTCAGTTAAGTCCCACTCGGGGTCACAATCAATATAGATTGAGGGACAACTAGTTTTTCCTTGAGTAAATGTTAAAAATGGCTTTGGACATAGGCCTGCGCGATTTGGGGATAAATATGACTAATGATTTTTTAGCTTGGAATTGATATCATGATTCCATGCCAGATGTTTTTGGCACCTATAGCAGACTGCTCATCACCACAAGCCTGTAAACATAGAGGCGTCAGTGAAGAGAAGGGAGAGCATTAAGACCTATTTCATACAGTGTGTTTAAAACTCCCAGAAGATAGTAGTAGCACTGTGATGCAGTCGGCTCATAAAATTAAATGAGAATCAAAATCATTTAAAAAAAAAAAAAAAAAAAGAAACATCAAAGTTATTTAAAAAAATTAATGTAAACAGGGTAAATTGAGATTGCAAAGTTTAACAGAACTAAGATTATGACCCTACATTGGTGTATCGAAGAATTTGGTTCCAATACCGACATAATGTCTAACATGCTTCTGTGGAGCTGAGATGATGATTATAGCTTTCACATGGCTTTAAGTATTGGTTATGACGAGGGAAAATTGCATGTTCAGCCTGGAATTCACACAGACCAAAGGCCATAATGCGATTACTGTGTGCATCATGTGAGTGTATGCACTTTACTTTAAAACAAGTTTTACTACCAGCGACAGCTTACAATGTGGAGGTGTGTATTTCTCACATGACAGTGAAACAAAACCATGGATCCTAACTTTCACTGGGGCTCCAGACTGTGGCCTGCAATGACACAGGAAGTGTCAGGGTAATAAATTAGTATGACTCTAAAATATGCTCCACACTTATTACATTATGGTTAATGAACGTGCACTCACACAACCTGTATGCTGTATACAGTCCTGACATGTGACTGCTGTAAACACAGTACAACTTTCATTTTAATCCCAATTTAGGATCATCAAATCAATCAACCAAAGCTGTAACTTCCACATTCTCCATAATATCACACCACATCCCCCTCAGTCTCACGTGGGAGTGGCTGCTGAGTTAAGTGCAACACCTAGTCTGAAAATTGGCCATACGGGTCCAGTCTGATTCTTGGCTTAATATCAACGCGGTTTGAACATTTTTACACTGGTGTAATGCCAGATTGAGCAAGACATTTCAGGCAAATAACTGCAAGAAATCAAACACTCAATGGTGAACATTGAGGGTCTTACACAATGACAAAAATGGGAGAGACAACAAAATCTGGAACTTCTGTCGGTAAGGGCTTTCAGAAGTTTAAAATTGTCAGACTATAGCTAGGAACGGCCGGAGACTTGGTTGTTTGTGAACAAATTACGAAGCAGCTACATGGCCGAGATGTAATCTGCGTCATGTCCTGTCTGCTGCGGAGAGGGAAAGCGGCCTAAGGTTAGACCTGCACGATTCGGGGAAAATAGGAATCACGATTCATTTAGCTTTGAATTGATATCACGACTTCTTTCTTACAAAGTGTAATGTTTATTGCACACACAAAACACGACAACACAAAACATATTGGCAATACCAGGCAACTATATCACATTGCTCATCACCACTAGCCTGTAAACATAGAGGCTTCAATGAAGAGAAGGGAGAGCATCAAGACCTATTTCATACAGTCTGTGTATAAAACTCCCAGAAGAAAGTAGCGTTTGTGATGCAGTCGGCTCGTAAAATTTAGTGAGAATCGAAGTCATTAAAAAAGATTTAATAAAAAATTAAATCGTGAACAGGGTGAATTGAGATCGTGATTTTATAACGTTTAATCTTGCAGGCCTAGTCCACTGTCTTAAAATTGCTGTATTGTTTGCCCTCATACAGACGTAGCGTGCAACAATAATTATATTCAAGTAGTTCAAACCTGTGTTTATTTAAAGTGAATATTCGAAGAGTCTATTTGGCCATTTTGAAAGTCCTTAAAAGTCCTACATGAGATGTGGTCAACCTTAAGTTAAACCTCTAACCCCAGTGTAATACCTACTACTCTACATCCTGCACATCCAATATCGCTTCTGCATAGGTACTCTCCCAAAATAACATGCCCCAGGGTAATGAGATCACGTCTGTAAATGTCTGGGTTTCATCTAGTAGTCCGTGATCTTGCAATGCCATTGACTTGAAGGCCATACATCCAGGTTACGCATAAATCCACGGGGAAGAAAGCAGCTGTGATTTGTCACGGTCACTCCTTTAAGGGTGAACTGTGACTGAAGCAAACCTACTGCTGCTTACATAGATACAGGCTTTGACACAGAGCAGGAGGCAGCCTAGTCATCACTCCCTCAGACAGCTGGTAGTGGCCATGCTGACAGAAGCCAGTTTAAAACATTGGGTCCAAAGGCAAAATGTCTGTTCAATTTTTAACACATGAGACCCATTAAAAAGTCTGAGAGGATGAGAGGCAGCAAAGTCCAACACACAAGACGAGAGCTGGATGTGTCTCTGCAGTTCAAAAATACAACCACATGACAGGACACTACAATCACAGCAGGACTGTGCACCAGCTTTGATTTTACAACACTGAAAATTTCCAACACAAAGTCACAAGAATCTGTCGGGTCTCTTGGTTACAAAGCCTATTAAAAGTTACATGCAAAACATGTGATGAGCTTTTACAATTACATGGGAATTAATTGGCTTCAGAGGAAGCTTGATTTTGAAGACAATTTCTAGCAGTGTGGTCAATACAAATCTTTACTGTGTGAGTTTTTAATGATTGTGTGTCATGATCATAATTTTTTTGCCCATGGCTGAAACTTCTAAACGAGCTGACCTCCCTTATTCATTATACTGCTAGTGAGTGCTAGCATTGTGTCCATTTCCTTTAACACCATTTCCTTCTTCTGATGGGCACAAAGATAGCAACAACTGTATACTTCTTACTTGAAAATGAAAAAGTATTCTAGTACTGTGAAAGGAATTAGCTATGTTAATTGATATACTTTGTATATTTAACTTAAGGGCAGCAACTAACAAATATTGTCACGATCAAATAGTCTACCAAATATTATCTTGATAAATTGTAGGGGTGGGAATTACCAATAATAATAATAATATCGTATCACGATACGATATTATTGCGATTTTATTTTCTGCAAGTTATAACCTTTATTCCAACATCTAATTATCTTGATAAATTGTAGGGGTGGGAATTACCAATAATAATAATAATATCGTATCACGATACGATATTATTGCGATTTTATTTTCTGCAAGTTATAACCTTTATTCCAACATCTAATTTTTCCCAATTTCTAATGACGTCCCCAAAAGGAAACTTTGTCAACATCTGTTTCATCTAAAAAAACATTTCTCAGTTTGTTCATCTCACTTCAATGTTATTGCTGCAAAAATGGGACAAACTGACCAACACATACTGTATATAATAAAAGGGCGATACTTGACGCCTGCGTATCGATACAGTATTGCCACTGAAAATATCGCGATACTATGCTGTATTGACTTTCCCCCCCCACCCCTAATAGTTATTTACTATTTCAGATCATTTTCATTATTGATTTTCAGTGAATTGGTTTAGTCTATAAAATGTAAAAAAATAAAATAAAAATATAGTGACAAAAATCAAATCACAAAAACAATCGCAATTTCCTAAAGCCCTACGTGATGTCTTCAAAGATATTCAGTTTACTTTCACGTGTGATGAAAAAGTGCAACAAATCCTTATGTGAAAAATGCTGGAGCCCAGAATGTTTTACAAAAGAACTGACTTCAGGATTAACTGATTAAAATATTTCTTATCGTTTTGAATGAGATCTTAATTCCACTGCACTAGTGTTAGTTTTTCCTTTGGTAGCTAAGTAAATATTTGTCCATCACGTATATTTTCCCAACCAGTACTGTTGGTTTACCATCAGTCACGATGTACAGAATGACGTAAAACCATCACGGCAGTCTCTGTATATTCCTCAACTTATCAACTCTGAAAACACTGAAATGCCGCCCCATTCACTCAGTCATCGCCAAGAGCATCATAATGTGAACCAGACTGCATTTAGGGACAGTTTAATATCTTGTGCAAAGCCCCTCCCCTCTTGTGTCATTAGCAGTGGACAGATGGGAAACCCCATCCCCCAGTCACTTAAGAAAATACTCCATTTAAGAATACAAATCGAGTGTATAACTAGTGTATACCTTTGTTATTAGAATGTTGAGTTTCCTCCAGTGTATTGGAAGCCTAAGTTGTCCCCCACCAGGTCTAAGCCATCTCCAGTTAGTTTCAAGCGCTGACTTAAAATAGGGCCCTATGGAATCTGTCTTATAGCTTTTTTTAATTTCTCAATTTTGAGATTCCATCCATGATTCGGTTAACTAGAAACATTGGACTCTTCATTGATGCTGCCATCAGTCTGGGACTGGCCCCAGTTGAACCCTTGTCATAAATGACACTCACCATCGTACCTAACAACTTTTGTGGGGGAAACATTGAACCTGTTGCAGTACTAGTCAAGGCATTGCTGTTAGTGTGTAATATTAAGGAAAAGCCGTCAGATATGCAGAAGTGAAGTCACTCATTTGCATCAGGGAACTAAAAGCATGTGAAACTACAACGCAGAGCGGTCTGCAGGGCTTTTTAAGGATGGCAGTCAGTCTAGCGCTCCATTTTATTGAGCTTACAGAGAACCACCAGTGTACTTTCGGTTCCTCAGTCTTAGTGGAACCACACCCAAATGTGAGCTAGATCAACACCCGGCCCACCAAAATGTAACCAGCCCCCTTTCTGCAGCCTCCGTCTGCTCTGAGCCTTAAGCAAAACACTTTGTATCTCAGTGATTTCTTGCAGTCTTGAAGAAATACTAACCTACAGAATATGTACAAGGCTGTGTTGAGCCGCAGACAATATCAGAATTAAAATAGGTGTACTAGCGTTCTGTAAACTATTGAGAGTCCAGAAACTGCTATGAATGTATGGCCACGGAGAGGACAGGAAGCTGCTTATTGGTATCACGGTATTTCCATGTCATGCTTTAGCCGTGTAAAATTGACAGCAAGTCAGGAGGCCTGTCAGGAAGTATAATTATGTCTATGAGGCTGCGTCTCATTTAATGCTGACAATGTTCATATCCGGGTAAGCAACCACAACACATATGGGAATAGCTCATAAACTGCCACCTCATATCATCCTGTATCAGCTTTTTAGTATAAAAGTGAAAACGACGCAAGGAGTTCAAGTTACTTACAGGTTTAACAATCCATTGCTAAAGTTGACAACTTAATATACCTACACTTAACGTAACATCGTCCACAGTAATACAGCAATTTTGGATAAGCAAATGTCTTCTTGTTTAACTCATAAAAGGTTCGTTAACACTGCGACCACTATTGAACATGTAGTTAAATTTATCTCCCCAGCCTGTTGAATCCCCCGTACGTACAGGAGCAGGACGGAAACGTAAGATAGCTTGAGTTAGTAAGTGAGCTAACGTTGCTTAGTGGCTAGCTTTGATATCATTATTCTATCTGGCTTAGTCTGGAAACAGGTCAACAATTAAACTGAAGGGCACCCGTCACGACGGATAAATCGGTGAAGCTGACACCTCGTTATTCAGTCAATAGCAGGCTAATTGGTTAGCTTACTTTAGGTTGGCTAACATTAGCAGGATAATCATCCGCGTATAATCTTATCTTAACTGAGACTGGCGCCCAACCTCCAAAAAAAACAGTTAACTCGACTCAGAGTTAAAAGAAATACTTAATAACCACCAGAACCACATAGTGAGAGTTGAACTTATCTTGTGTACGTTAACATTTATGTATCGTTAATCTTTCTAGACACTGGTAGCATTTGCCGATATCATTGTGCTAACAGTTAGCGTTAGCTACTTTGCTCACAGTTTCCATTAACAAACAGGTAGTCGCTCACTCTCGGTTAGCGGCTAAGCTAGCTACTTAACGCTAGCCCTGCTGATTAGGCCTAGCTAGTTAGTTAGCTCAAAGCCAAACTGTCAAGCGCTTGACTGCGTTGGTAACAGGTTGCAAATCATTTCCACGCCGCAACCGCATCGTTTGATTCTTTCTCACCGTAAGCCCGGTGCCCAGAACGATAACGTCGTATTCTTCATTCATTTTTTCAAGTCTTTTCTCTTCTGCTGCTGAATATCTGGAAAGAAGAAAATGGAGATCTGCGGGGCTGGAAATGAGAAGGGGCAGCGGTTCAGCGTCAGGCGCCTGAGGGGGCGGGGCTTCTCAGCTGTCAATCACTTGGAAGAAGAGGCGCAGAAGAAGAGGCGCAAAAGCCAGAGACAGTTAAAGAACTAGACTGGAGTAATCTTTGCAAAAGCGGTTTGAAGACGTATATTAACTGTGTGAAAATACACTGTCTTACTGTTTGAAGAAGCATAATTACAACTATTTTTTAAGTTCTTTAACTGTATTCTATGTTTAATGTGCTGTACATTTAGTAGAGCATATTTAACACTTTGTCTTGAATGAGTCAGCTGTACTTCTAAAAAAAAAAAAGTTTTATTTACTTGACATAACATGACATATAACCAAAATTACGATTATGTTATTTATTGTTGAATACCAGTGGCCTTAAATTTTGTAGAGAGTACTTTTTAGCACCGTGCATGTTAAAAGATGTTTGACCTATTTTTAAATGCCTATTTTTTCATCATCATCTCATATGAGTAATTCCAACAACAAAGTGTTATGATGTGTAATGCAATAGTGACATTTCACTATTTGTGTTGCCAAAGTAGACAAGCACACCTGTTGAGTAAACCCAGTAATGAAGTTAGCCTCCATATTACTCACCCAACTCAGTCTTTATAGCATTCAACAAAGCATTTAACCTCATTCAGGAGCTTACAACTACACCTAATATATGTATTTCATATATAGTTTTTATAAACTGTACTTTTATACAAAGTAATACACACCATTCAGCCAAAAAGACTATGGGTTTCTCAGAGGAGGTTGCTGTAGGTTTTGTTCTGTGTCTGACATCCCAGCAACTGTGCTGGAGAGCTAGAGATGTGAGATGATATGAGAAAATCACCCAAAGGCAGGCAAGCTTTAGCATGTCCAATCATGTCTAAACCTCACTGCATAGCATTGTCTCAACAAGATACTTGCTCCCATGCAGCAGGGTGGCTGGCCTTTTAATACAAACACCATTATGGCCTTTTGATTTATTTTGGAGACACTTTTCAAGTTATTGCAGTCTGCAGAGATCTGAGGACCAGGTAACCATAGTCCTCAGATTGGACAGATAGTCTAGCTAGCTGTCTGGATTTACCCTGCAGAGATCTGAGGACCAGGTAACCATAGTCCTCAGATTGGACAGATAGTCTAGCTAGCTGTCTGGATTTACCCTGCAGAGATCTGAGGACCAGGTAACCATAGTCCTCAGATTGGACAGATAGTCTAGCTAGCTGTCTGGATTTACCCTGCAGAGATCTGAGGACCAGGTAACCATAGTCCTCAGATTGGACAGATAGTCTAGCTAGCTGTCTGGATTTACCCTGCAGAGATCTGAGGACCAGGTAACCATAGTCCTCAGATTGGACAGATAGTCTAGCTAGCTGTCTGGATTTACCCTGCAGAGATCTGAGGACCAGGTAACCGTAGTCCTCAGAAATCCACCGGAGTTTAGAACACAAGAACAAAGAAAGAGGAAGGTGATGGACATCGAGCCGAAATGAGGGACATCCGGCATAATTTCCGGTGGCACCTGAACAATCCTGGAAGTGAAACGTCATCGATATAGACTAGGTCTGATGTAAACATAAGAGACTAAAGACAGACTTTATTTAAAGTCATGTGTCCGCTACACAACACGGTAATGTGACTTGAATCACATTAAATGTTTCAGGTTCTTTTCTTTACTTATATGAATGTTACAGAACCTAAACCCGTGTTCTGTGTAACTATGGTATCGTTTACGATGAGTCAAACACTCGCACTACGTCTGGTTTCCTGGCATGCTGTTGCGCTGTGGTGCCACACGCGTCCTCTGAGTCTTTGAGTCCGAGCTGCAGGAGTGTCCTGGCGGCATCTGCATGCTGCCCGATGCAGGCCATATGGAGAGCTGGGAATAGAAGAGAACAAATGAGAAAATTTAATGGGACAAAAAGAAATCAGGGGACATTTAGAATAGATGGAAATGTGACATTAATTGAGATTAATTGCGAGTTAACTATGACGTTAATGTGATTCATCACGATTAAATATTTGAATTGTTTGACAGCACTAATTAAAAGCTATTCTAAATAAATAACTTGTAGATGTAGTGGATTTAAAACAGAGCTACATCTGTAACAGTGCCATGAATATGAACATTAACATAGAGAGATACGGTGCTTCAGATTTGAAAGCACATTTTCAGGGGCTTTAAGTGTGTTAACAACAATAATATTTCACAAGTTCACCACTGCAGCTGAAGTGCAAACATGGAGCGTGATAAACGGCTTACCAGTTCTTCCCTTTTTGTCCCGAACATGAAGATCTGCCCCCAGCTCCAGCAGTGTTTTTATCGTGGACGCGTGGCCCTCCTGAGAAAAAAAGCACAGACTGAAATGAGGAAGGAGAGTTTGTTTGCACACTGTAAATTGCAAGGTGTGTTAGAAGCTTTGTAAATATATTTCCATACTGTCATCTTACTACTGTCTTCCCTGTACAAACGACACCTATGACTATGTCTTAAAGAGATAAAGTTAAAGAGAAAGTTTGCCAATGTTAAATCCAGCTCTGTGTCATCATAGTGTGGGCAATGTGTGCAGTGTGTAACGGTGTGTGGCTTCCCTCCGTGGCACTGATCCACCTGATGACACGCTAAGATGACAAAGAGCTGGCTTATAATCAGCAAAGTACATAACTATTTACGTTATCTATTTCAACTTTATTTTTAATTTTTTCCATGCTCTCTATTTGTTTTTATTTTTAGCACTTGCCTTTTTATCACGTAGCACTTTGGGATTTGTGTAACTATAAATTAACAAAAAGCTGCAGGGGCCAAACTTGGCACGCATGCCCCATATTGGGCATCCTGGCCCTAATGTCAAGTGCCACTGGTTAGGAGTCCATGATCTCACCTTTGCAGCGTAATGCAGGGCAGTGAGCTGTATGCCAGTTGCTCTATGATTGACGTCTACATTCAGGTCCCGAACCAGATACCGCAGCGCCTCCTCCTGGCCAGTGACAGCCACCTGGTGCACCGCCTGAGCCCCAAGAATGTCCGCTGCTGTTGGAGACGCCTACAGCACACACAAGTCACACAGTGTGTCAGTACACATGAATATCTCTTTTTTTTTTTTTTACAGATGCTGAAGAATTACTGAACGGAGACCGACTGTCCTGCCTTGTTCTACCTGATGCTTCTCTAAGAGCAGCCTGGCCACAGAAATGTGTCCGTTCCTGACAGCGTCCATGAAAGCAGTGACCCCACAGCTGTCAGCGCTGTCGGGGGTGTAGCCACATCTGGAAGAAGAGCGGTGAAGGTGTGAGTCAACGGACAAGTTTATTTGTTAGCAGCTAATTCACCCTGAACCTTTAGAGTATGGCGCTATATTCATCCCAAAACATATCAAATTAAGGCTACATTTACATTGCTACGTTTTGGTTTTTTAGCAGTCTGGAGCCACACGCAGACTCTGTGCAAACAAGTGTTCTTAGCTGTGAAACATTGGCGTCCCTGTTGGTGTTGTCAAATGGCGTTTTTCCACTGTGTGGTACCTACTCGACTCGCCTTGACTCTACTTGCCTTTTTTGGTTTCCATTATGATAAAAAGTCCAACCAAAAGGTGACGTAAAAACCTGCAGACAGCTGATTGGTCGGAGAGAATCGTTACTATTCATATACACCGAGAATCAAAAACAACACACCTTGTTGTAGGTTAATATTTTTGCTGCCACCAGCTTCTATAGAAACAGAATTTTTCTTCTGGCTGTGGGACAAGCAACATGCCGAGAACGTGTGTGTGTGGCGTTAGGTCACGGCAGTTTGCTGCTATGACGACCAGCCACGCTCGCCTCATGCATGAGGCGGTACTAATCTGCAATGGAGAAAGGAGGACGGGGCACCGCGGCCGAGTCGCGCACGTACCATTAATGGAAAAATGCCAATAGGTCTTTGTTTGCGGCCATTGAGACGGCAACACAACCCTGCAGATTCCACACCAAAATATAAGAATATAGTACAGCAAGGTATACTTACTGTGACTTTTCATTTAGAAAAAAGTTTCACATCTTCATTTTACATTTTCAAATGTGGCTAAAAGCTCCAAAATGTAAAGTAAGAGGACTGTGTACTTGTAATTGTTTGATTGTCACGTGCATTGTATTTGCATACTTTTTATTTTGCCAAACCAGGGACTGAACCGTACACCTCTAGGTCACAATAATGTTCATACTTGTGAACATTATCATTATTATAAATCCAGGTGTATTTATTATTTTCGAGCCTTTTTATTTCAGGGCATTTTCATCCAGAAATCCTAAGAAATGGGCTGGTGATGCACACAGCAAATGTCACCCAAATTCCAACCTACCTCCAGCAAGATCCGAACAACCTCCTCACAGCCGTGCATCGCTGGATGATGAACAGAGAGAGTGTTAGTTATTATCTGGTCAATAAACGAAAAAAGTCCTTCAAATATTAGGAAAAAACAGATATTGCTTTTGTAATTGCCACACACACATACAAACACACACACACAGTGTGTGGCACTATCTTTGTGGGAACCCGTCATTGACATAATGCATTTCCTAGCCCCTTACCTTAACCTTTACCATCACAACTAAATGCCTAACCATAACCCTTACCCCCACCCTAACCATAACCTAATTCTGACCCTGATCCTAAAACCAAGTCTTGTTTTCAACCTGGACCCTGTTTTCCTATGTGTCTGTGTCTAAGTGACTGATGGGAACAATAGTCTTTGACGCGGTGAAACAAGCTACTATGGAAGTTAAGTTAAGAAGTGCTCGTTTGACAGACTCAAATTAATATTCTAAGTGTCTGACGACACACAGTTTACCAATTTGAATGTGAAACTATCTTGGCTCTATACACACTAAAAGTATTGCTTTCTTAAATGGAGTCTGGTGGGTTTAGCGCTAGTGACTTCAGAGCTGTTTCTGATTAAACAGAAAGGTCTTATAGAGGTTTTAAAGGTGTACCTCTGTAGAGATCCTTTCCATAATGTTGTCAGACACTTAGAATATTAATCTGAGCCTGTCATCGGCAAAACAAGCACTTTTGTGAAGGTAAATACAAGCTGGGCTATTGCCCTATTAACTTACATTGTAGTTTGTTTTGCCGCTGTTGACTGCATCGAACTCGCTGAATACTGGACTAATGTCAAATGTTGTTGTTCCCATCAGTCACTTAGACACAAAAACATAGTCAAATAGGGTTCACGTTGAAAAAAACAGTAGTTACCCTTTAAATGCTCTTGTGTCATCAAGGTCTCCCAAACCTTCTTCACGTAAGTGAAATGAGCTGTGCTGCTCCTGAGTGTCTCCCTAACAATAGCCACTTTACCAGCAGTGTGTAGTGGTGTCCTGCGCGTCTTGCTCTCCGTCTTCCAGACATCCGGCGCGACAAGAAGCATGTGCTGGATGACCAGAGGATCACCCTCCCTGCAGGCAATGTGGAAGGAGTTCCAGCCATCTTTGTTTCTCAGTGCAGGGTCGGCGCCGTGGCACAGCAGCTCCTGGATCACGGCCAGGTTTCTCCGGGTGCAGGCCATCATCAGGGGAGTCCTGACAGACAACAGGCAACACAGTGACACCTACTCTGCCCAAGTCAAATCTACTGAAATTGGCAGTCCCCTATCAGGGGAGTAAAGTCAAATGTGTAAAGAAGTGCATATATAGCATTTTAAAATCTATATATTCAAATACTTATATAATTAAATAGTGCAAGAACTCTAATAGTAAGTGATAAGACCCAGTTTGTGTCCGTTACGTATAAAGATCAAACGCTTCTTGCTCATTTTTTACAACACAAGAAATATATATTATAACATATCCAAATACAAAAAAATGGAGGAAAACATTAATAAAGATATATGTGCCTGATATTAAAAAAATTTAGCTTAATTTTCTATATTTATAAAGTATGTTTTGTTATTGTTATTGTACAGTGATCAGATCAGAGGCAGAAAGTCAGACACCAGTGTGATATTAATTAACCGGCTGCTGCTTTTCTTTGTCTCTTTATAATTATTTACTATGTATGTTTGAC
This sequence comes from Percina caprodes, assembly GCA_013375575.1. Lineage (NCBI taxonomy): Eukaryota > Metazoa > Chordata > Actinopteri > Perciformes > Percidae > Percina > Percina caprodes. The sequence continues at coordinate 978,916 of JABXJD010000197.1, read as the reverse complement.
AAGAGTATCGCAAAATAACTGTTTTCTAACCGCTATGTTCACTAAATAAGTACATCAAAAAGTGCTCCTTCGAGCCGGATTCGAACCAGCGACCTAAGGATATCAGCTTTGTGCCTCTACAGTCCTCCGCTCTACCAACTGAGCTATCGAAGGGAGCTGTTAGCGTAAGCCGACGGTTACTTTTTAAAGCCAAAAGAGGGCGTCGTAATGTTGGGATAACATCGGAAGGCGTTCTTACCAGTCAGCTTTCTTCAGGCTGTCCACCTTGGCTCCTTGCCGGAGCAGGTAGCTAACACAAGCCTGGTGGCTCATAGACGCAGCTTCGTGCAGCGGCCTCTTGTAGTCGTTGTTGTACACCTCCACATCCATGCCAACCTGCTTTATTAGATATTCCACAATGTCCAGGTGTCCCTTTCTGGCAGCGTAGTGCAGCAGGGTGTCCCCGGACCGACCGAAGTGTTTGCTGCTGACAGTCTGAACCGCCGCTGAGTCGCCTAATGGTATCCGTTTATCCAGAGAGCTCAACTGTCCCTCCAAAGTGAGTTTCACCAGGAGTTTTAAAGTGTGTTCGTCCATCCCGAGTGGAGGTTAACACAAAGTCACTTTGTTAGGAAATAGTTAAGCTGGGCTTCCTGAATACATGCTGGAGAAAGGGTTTCTCAGCTTGTTTTCGCCATAGACAGTTAAAGAAGAGTAGTGAAAAATCAAGTGGCCAACCATGACCTTACACTATCTTAAACGTACGATGTTCGAGCCCACTCCCAGTACCAACTAACAATAATTATTGAGCTCACATATACGATTTTTACATATGGAAACACGTTCAAATATTTCCATATTGAAGTAAAACGCTTAATACGTGTTAGCAGATTATAATTTGTCGCATTTTTTAATTGTAAGGACGGCACATATGCATCTAGATAAATGTATGTGTATCTATGGAAGGAAAGAAAACTGTGTAAATGAGGAGCAAGGTAAAGAACCGTTATAACAAACGAATTATTTGATAATTCTTTTGAATAATTCAAATATCATTACTGACCAAATGTGTACATAAAAATAATTAATTTCAACAGGGCTTAACAAATGTGACGAGCCAAATTGTTGAAGTAGGGATAGACTTTAGTCGTCCCTTCCAGCAACACCCTCGCCATTTTGGGAAATGTAGTTTTTGTGACGATGTACGTTTGGCTCGCTAAAAGACCCCCAAACACGGGTTTAAATCATAGACTGTATATTAATTAATTGATATTAACAGTCTATGGTGTAAATCAGTTATCACTTCCAGGATATGAACGTGTAAGCTATGTATTAGCATAATAAAAACACTTTTTGTGACCACACATTGTTAAGTTTTGGCTCACAAAAACAAAATCTGGGTTCAAATCAGTTATCACTTCAGGATACTCATTTCTAGGCCTAAGTATTCAATCATAGCCTAAGTATTAGCATATTAAAACCACTTTTTGTGTCGTTTTGGCTCACTAAAAGACCCCAAACAGGTTTTAATCAGTCATAGCCTATAAGTATTAGTATTAGAAAACCACTTTTTGTGACGTTTTGGCTCACTAAAAGACCCCCAAACGGGGTTAAATCAGTCTTAGCCTAAGTATTAGCATAATAAAACCACTTTTGTGACGTTTTGGCTCACTAAAAGACCCCCAAACGGGTTTAAATCAGTCTTAGCCTAAGTATTAGCCTAATAAAACGACTTTTTGTGACGTTTTGGCTCACTAAGACCCCCAAACGGGGTTAAATCAGTCTTAGCCTAAGTATTAGCATAATAAATCCACTTTTTGTGACGTTTTGGCTCACTTAAAGACCCCCAAACGGGGTTAAATCAGTCTTAGCCTAAGTATTAGCATAATAAATCCACTTTTTGTGACGTTTTGGCTCACTAAGACCCCCAAACGGGGTTAAATCAGTCTTAGCCTAAGTATTAGCATAATAAAACCACTTTTGTGACGTTTTGGCTCACTAAAAGACCCCCAAACGGGTTTAAATCAGTCTTAGCCTAAGTATTAGCCTAATAAAACGACTTTTTGTGACGTTTTGGCTCACTAAGACCCCCAAACGGGGTTAAATCAGTCTTAGCCTAAGTATTAGCATAATAAATCCACTTTTTGTGACGTTTTGGCTCACTTAAAGACCCCCAAACGGGGTTAAATCAGTCTTAGCCTAAGTATTAGCATAATAAAACCACTTTTGTAACATTTTGGCTCACTAAAAGACCCCCAAACGGGTTTTAATCAGTCATAGCCTAAGTATTAGCATAATAAAACCACATTTAGTGACGTTTTGACTCACTAAAAGACCCCTAAAGGGATTTAAATCAGTCTTAGCCTAAGTATTAGCCTAATAAAACCACATTTAGTGACGTTTTGGCTCACTAAGACCCCCAAACGGGGTTAAATCAGTCTTAGCCTAAGTATTAGCATAATAAAACCACTTTTGTAACATTTTGGCTCACTAAAAGACCCCCAAACGGGTTTTAATCAGTCATAGCCTAAGTATTAGCATAATAAAACCACATTTAGTGACGTTTTGACTCACTAAAAGACCCCTAAAGGGATTTAAATCAGTCTTAGCCTAAGTATTAGCCTAATAAAACCACTTTTTGTGGCTTTTGGCTCACTAAAAGAGCCTAAGTATTAGCATATTAAAGCAAAATAGAGCGTTGTCAGTCTAATTTATTATGACTTTTCTTGTTAATACGCCACACACTAAAAAAATAACTAACCACCCGGGCTGCTGTAAGTTACTGTTTTCACAGCAAAATCTCCTTTTTCAGTGAAAATGAGGAGACCAAATCCAGTCTCTTGCTACATGACAGCGAGGAGAGGAGACAGGGCGCTGGTGAACAAGACGAGTCACATCTGCACTGGAGGGAAGAAGGAGAGAAAGAAAAAGGTGGGAGAGGGGAAAAGCGGGGTTGTTGGTGAGTGTGAGTCTCAGTCCAGAGAGCTTTCACCAGCATGGTCCATGGAAGGAGACTGGCCGTAATCACCACCCTTTTCTTCTGGTAAGTAGCCTACATTTCTGACATTTTAAATGTGCCTTTAATTGTGCTAAATGACTGATAATGCACATATCAAACCAACAGGGACACGCCTCCTCCATTAAAAGTTCATATTTTACCAAATGCAGTTGTTGCACGTATATGTCATTATATTATGTCTATTGTATAGTTGAAATATGTTCAATATGCATGTATATATTCATGCATTTTTGTGACATTTATGCAACCCGGTTGTATTTGTTAGACAAGAGAACGTTTTGTCCTTAAACACTGAAAAAAATATGTCTTTAAAAAAAAATTGACATTAGAACTTTTAACTTTAATAATGGAGAATGCATGATGCATGACAGTTTTACCATTGTGTTAATGCAGTGAATACTTTTCTGAGATTGAGATTCAAGTAATTTTTTTATGGGGTTATTTTTTTTATACTGTATGCCTTGGGGAGATATTGTGCCTCCTTTAAGCTTGTTTCAAACATTTCTTTCCTAGAACATTCCCTCAAAACAATCTCCAACAAAACTCCATTGCAAAACCAATGAATCTTACAGAAGATTTTCTCTTGTGAGTGAATTTTAGCATTGAAAAAGTTCACTACTTTATCCAAGTTAGGAATTTTTTGCAGTGTGATGACTTAGGTTTGGACCACCATCACACACACACACACACACACACACAGTTACATGCACACTTTTATGAACTTATGTAGCTGGTTGCAGCTACATAATAATGTAATAATGTCAAGAGTATAGAAAATTACTTTATAAAAGTAACCTTTTTTCTGATATTTAGTATCATGTATAAGACAAAATCTCAAAAATAAAGAATACAAGATGCATTCAATCAAGTGAGAGTTCATAGCTGGCATCACAGTTCTGCAAAAACATAGACAACATGACTATAAATGCATTGAGATCAGAGAACATATCACATGTAAGATCAATGCATTGTAATGTGGAGAGTCTTGAGTGGATTGCCAGTTGTTTGAATGCAGGCCAGAGGCAGTGTGTTAGGCTAATGAGGTCCAGATGTTTTGGGCTGCTCCAAACGGTGACAAACCGAAACTAATTCATGACACGAACTGCATGTCCTGTCCTGGTTAAGTCTAGAGTCTGCAGGTTTCTTAGGGAGGGCTGATACATGAAAGCAGACCGACTACTATGTTTGTGAAACTGATGAGCGACTTACAAAAAAAGTGTGACGTTTGCTGCCGAGATTTCACCAATTTACACTGAACGCACCAATGATGAATCGATCAACACCCAGTTATTGATTTAAAGAAATTAAAAGATCGGGGGGGAATCAGGAGGTGATTTTTAACCTGTGAGACAGTTGTCATCTGTTGTGTAAGCGTTTCTGTTCTGTTGTTATATAAAAGTTTACACAGCTGGAAGGCAAAACAGATTCCTCGATGAAGCCCTGGCACCAGGAAGGAAATGGCGGTGGAAGGCTTTGGACAAAATACAGCCACATGTGTTGTCCAGTGCCTCCAGGTCACACTGGCCGTTTGTCACACACACATACTGTACGTATGTGCAAGTCAAGTATATTTTATCTCTAAGGCCCAATATCACACATTTGCGTCTGCGGGCTTTATGATCTGTTTACATATGTCTCTATCTATCCATAACAGGGAGAGAATGGAAGAAAGCTCAGGAAGAGCAACAGAGTAGGGATCCCTCACCCTGGATGGACAGACATGCAATAGATGATGTGTGTACAGAATATACACATACATAATAAAATATGCAGTATAGACAATCTAAATGACAGAAATGATACATGGAATGTGAACACATGAAATACTGTAGATATATCCAGGAGGATGTCAAGCAAACTACAGCTGCAAAGATTAATCACTGAATCCATTAGTTGTCAACTATATTAAATTAATAGCCACCTATTTTGATAATCGAGTAGTTGGTTAGATTCATTTTTTATTAACAAAATGTTTTTTTAAAAAACGTTTTCAGTGTTAAAACCATACTGAACGGCTAAATCCTTCAAGACATCATTATTAAGGCCAAGGAATATTTCATCTTCCAACTTTTTTTGAGTGACTTAATAGCTCTGGCTTTGTGTGTGTGTGTGTGTGTGTGTGTGTGTGTGTGTGTGTGTGTGTGTGTGTGTGTGTGTGTGTGTGTGTGTGTGTGTGTTTGCAGATGTCGGACACAAACATGAAAAATGGCTCTCCTGAGAAAAAGTAAGTGAAGATAAAGTTTGATCCAAATGTATTACTGCTGATTTATGGTCTGGGGTTATAGAAATGTGCATGAAAGAAAGACAAAGACAATTTGTCTTCCCTTCCTGTTGATAGACAGTAACGCTAAACACTTATAGTATCAGCTTTTCTCTGGGCCAGTAAAGCAACCCCCACATTTCTCCTCAGGAAAGTATTCGGCTTCCATGCATATGCACCAAATGTGTGTGTGTTTGTGTGTGTGTGTGTGTGTGTGTGTGTGTGTGTGTGTGGGGAGGGTGTGATGAGGTAACCAGATGGCAGCCGCATACACAGTTTATTTTAACGATTCCATCCAGTGTGCAAACAGCAGTTTGGACTGCAAAATATGACATATGCTTTAAAGGCGCAGACAGTATATGTAACATGGCATGGTTATTAGACCGAGTCCCTGAGCAAGACACTTCATTTTAATCTATTTATTAATCCCCAGTGGGGAAATGATGTCATTTCCTGAACTTACCAGACTGTTCTAGCTCTTCTATTATTTGCCTTTACCCATATAGTCATATATTGAGGTTTTTGGTCAAAAATATCGTGATATTTGATTTTCTCCATATTGCCCAGCTCTACTCTGACATATATAGCAATAATAAGTCACTTTGGATAAAAGCATCAGCTAAATGACATGTAATTTGTAATATTCTACATTCTTCCATTGAAAATATGTACATTTTGAAAAATATAGAAATTCCCCTTAAGTTTTGGAAGTTATGTTCTTTGGAAACTTGAAAAAACAAACGTCCACACAACTGTAACAATTATTACATTATTGTCTAATTGTCAATTTTTTTTGCATATTCAAGATTTTTTGTTCAATCACAATTAAATGCTAACATTAGCTAAGGCAAGTGTTGATTTTGTTAAGATATGCCAAATTGATGTTATATAAGTGATTATTGGTCGGACCATTTGTTTTTAATATTATTTCAATTGGCGGTTGTTGGCCCTTGGCCCTATACATGTTCATATTAACAAAAATCATAAGGGGGAAACAGTTAGAAAACATTTGTATGAAAATGAGGAGGTGTTGTTTACATTATAGGCTGTGTAGTTGTGTTATTACGTTACCTGGGTTACATGATTGTTTGCAAAAAATAACACGTAAACAAATATTTTTTTTAATTTGACTGAAAGAGATAATTGTATTGTTAATCACAATTATTTAAGAGACAATTAATTGTACAACAACATCTGGATATATTACAGCTCTACACACTATAGTGCATACTGAGAGAACTCTTACAGTCTGATTGGATATAAGCAACTTTACTTTATGTGTGTGTGTGTGTGTGTGTGTGTGTGTGTGTGTGTGTGTGTGTGTGTGTGTGTGTGTGTGTAAACCACTGACACACTCCTTCCTGCCTCGCCCTGTGTTCCAGTTAACCGCTTCCTCCTGGTGCTGCTGGTGCTGATGGTGTGTCTCCTGCTTCACAGTACCCTGCTCCGAGCCTCCACTCGGCCCAAACTCTCAGGTACATCCACACCTGTTTTATTCACTTCCTAATCTGGACCAAGGGAAGTACATTTCCAGGATAATTACCCAACACGCGGCGCATGTTCTCCACCCTCTGCACTCAGTGGCCCTCATTTAGCAACCTAACGTAGAAACCAGCGCAGAGATCCTCTTAGACAGGCTTCACGTGGGATTCATGTAACGTTCCTATCCCACCAATCAGAGAGTAAGAATGGTCGTACATTGATGAAGGCAGTTTTAATATCATGTCCCAGTATATTCTGGGTTTTGGGACTTGAACCTGCGACCCTCCGGTTCCCAACCCAACTCCCTATGAAGAATAGAAAGAGATCACTGATGCGGTCAACGTGATGCTGGATTAAATCGGACTCCAGCTGAAGTTTATTTAATTTACATATCCTTGACACATGTATACTAATAGTAATATATAGGCTTATATTGCAATATCTTAGTCCTACATGTAGGTGGACCTACTATACTAATAGTAATATATAGGCTTATATTGCAATATCTTAGTCCTACATGTAGGTGGACCTATATTTAAATAAATACACGGTAGCAGAGTTTATGCAGTGTTTTTAAAAAAAAAAAAAAAAATAATAATTGAGAGTCAGAGCCAGGCAACAGCTGTGAGGGAGAGCGTGTATCCTCCGCCCCCCCCGTGCTGGACCACCACCCTGACCCTGTCTCCTGACAGCAGAGGGGCTGGAAAAACAAGCCGAAATATATCAGTCAGTGACAGAAAGAAATCATTCACTTGTGGCCATTAACAACACTTTAAAAGACAAACAGAAACCTCAAGAATAAATAAAAAAATCACTGTCATGTTTCCTGTATTGAATATCATTGCCAAACATAACTCTATCTCTCATCATATCTCATATCATATCTCTCAGATCACTGGAAGAGCGTCGGATCTCCAGCGCGAGTTCCCACAGTGAGAGTGTCCGAGTCGGAGAATGTCATCCCCGTCGTCATATGTGCATCGGAGGAGCGTACTGGTGCAACCATGGCAACCATCAACAGCATCCATAGCAACACAGACGCCAACGTGTTCTTCTATATTGTCACTCTTCGTGATGCTGTGAAGCTGACGAGGTGTGTAACGTGTTTCCTTTAAAGGTGAAATAAATGATGATTTCCAGCCTGATTTGGGCTCTTACAGGTCGGCTACATTGCACGCGTAACGTATGTTCCACCACTACGCTTCCACCATCATCAATGAAACTGGCAACACCGGACACGAAAAGCAGAGCCGAAGTGGTGCCCGTGCTCTGCAGAGATTTTACTTATTTACAGTATAACCTTCATTATTACATTCATACAGTAAATATGTCCATTCCCTACTCACAATTTGAAATAGTGCATTCTATTTAACCCTTGTGTTGTCTTCTATTATAACGTTTTTTTTCAACACTATTATTGCTTCTTTTGGCATTTTTTGTCACTTTTTCAATGTTGTGGGTGCTTTTTTTTTATGTTCTTTTCAAAGTTATTTGATATTTCTGTTGTTGACATGTTCAGTGCTTATTTCGACGGCCCATTTTTTTGTGATAAAAAAACTGAAAACGGTTCAAACTTGACCCGAGGACAACATGAGGGTTAAGATGATCCTTAAAAAGAGACTTTGCTATTCATTTTACGTATAGTCAGAGATCCGCTCTACAAAAAATAGGACCGTCTTCTATTTACATTTTTACAGAAGTTGTGTGAGGCCCTTTTACACAGATATGGATCATAAAGTCTCTATATTTCTTTCAAATGAAACTACCAATATACAGGAAACAACTGTGACTGTGAATTAGCGTATTGGCATTTTTGTGTTGAGTTTCTATTTTGATGTCTTGTTTCCCTCACCTGTATCCTCTGATTACAGCTGACAGCAGCTGGATGTTTCTCAGCGCCAAAAACTGGTTTATTCACCCAATCTTTCTTTGCATCTTCCCAGGCAATACATAATGAGGACTAAACTGAAAGGCATCAAATATAAGATATTGGAATTCAACCCCATGGTTCTTAAAGGAAAGGTGAAGCCAGACTCCCCTCGACCCGATCTCTTACATCCAGTGAGTTTGCTTACGTTCATGTATCTATATATCTATATATATATAGATATATAGATATATATAAGATAGCTTATTTTAGCTGGAAATACTGTACGGGTTTGTCTTATACTCGGGGTCTAGACTTTTTTTCAGCCTTTTTAGGACAAAAGATGCACCGGCAAGTCCAAGCGATGTTTGACGAGACATTTATTTACTATCTCGTATATTACTATTACTTTTGAAAACCCAGTACTTTTCAAAACTCATGTCAATCACCCAAACAATTGAGCGTAGCTATGTTTTCACAAGAGATTTGAAAAAATATTTCCACTTAAGGGCCAAATTACCTCTTTACACATTCCTCTGGAACAATTTTGGATGTCAGTATACAGACAGCTGAGTTTGTTCTGAACATCTTTATATGAAATACATAGGGATCAGATTATATGCAAATACCCTTAAAAGGAGAATTCAAGAAGATATCTAACATGTGCTCTTAGTCCTTAGAGGGTTTTTGAAACTGAATACTATGAAATGGGTCATTATGGTAGAAGCTCAGTCTGGAGGGAGTTGGGTTGGGAATTGGAGGGTCGCCGGTTCAAGTCCCCATGCGGACCAAAGTACGGAGTGTAGATTGGTGGCTGGAGAGATGCCACTTCACCTCCTGGGCACTGCACCCCCCCAACCGCTCAGGGTATTGGTATCAGGAAATAAGCCTACCAATAGACTACAGTTTAATTCCATTTATTATGATATTCACGGTAAATACAAATTTATATTTACAAATGTAATTAAAATTTGTTTGACATGTGAAAAAGACACAAAGAGGTGTTATAATAACTGTGCTTGTGTTTTGCAGCTCAACTTTGTGCGTTTTTACCTACCTCTGCTTGACATCAACCACAAGAGGGTGATATACTTAGACGATGATGTCATTGTGCAGGGTATGTATATGTGCTCATGGTAGGAAGGAACCCATGGGTAAAATACTTCATACTAGTATCCTTAAGATAAAAACGTTGTTAAGGTTGACCTATATATCGGTGATTATCCCCTGACACTCACTGTCACACTCACTGACTCATGTATGTAGATTTCATTACAAATAACAGGTCACCGTAGAGATATTATGTGATATTATACCTGTAATTATAATATCCTCTGCCAAGTGTTTTTACTTTTTAGATTCACAGCTAAACATTATAACATAAGCATTCAGACTTTTAACTCACATGTTACAGCAGCAAAAGAAAATGGCTGAGAGCTAAGAAAACATAAAGAAATAAAAGATATTAAAGACATTTCGCGAGGTGACATTCAAAAAGTTGTATATACATATATATACATATATATATATATACATTACAATACCTTTAACTATTAGTAAAAAAAAGTTTTTCTAAACATATGATACATGTTAGAAGATACTTTTTTCACCCTTTCTGTGTCCAATATTTTTTTGGGCCGCCTGAAATTATGATTTTTTTAATCAAAACTGCATTACTACTAACATCAGAGCACATAGCATCAGTGTTGTATCGTACATATTTCTTGTTGCTTTAGCCAGACTTTCAACAATAGAGCTATATTCCATGCAGAGTTCAGTAGTGCTGTAACAGGTGTAGGGTGTGTGTACAGTAGATGTTGGACCATTTCCAGGTTTTTTGATGCGTTTCAGGCGACATTATGGATCTGTTTAATATCAAACTGAAGCCAGGTCATGCCGCTGCCTTCTCCACTGACTGCGACCTGCCCTCCACACATGAGATGGTGCGCAGCATCGGCATGCAGGTGAATATGTTATGTATTTTATCATACCACTTTGTGTATTAATCTGCCAGTTTGTCAGTTCTCACCATTACTGTCCACCGGGCATGTGTGTGCTGCGTTGCGGAGGCAAGCCGATGCTTGATATTCCACCAGCCGTTTCATGAACACAAAATAAACAATACACAAAAAACAAATATATATACTGTACTTTACATACAAAATAACTGTTGTATAAGAATATATAGTATGCGAAGCGTGCGTGAAGCGGCTCTCCACTCCACTTTAGATACACGCCAGATCTATTTTCACGTTTTTCACTATTTTCAAGCTGTATCATTCAACTTGGATGTGAATTGATGCTATGACTCACAACCACAGGGTATTCACTTTATACCATCAGAGGAATTGATTCCTCTGTTATGAATGTTTTATTCCTCTGAAAAATGCTTTGGTTATTGAAATATGGCATGCTTTACTCTGAGCTCATCCCTTAGACAACCTACATGGGCTTCCTGGACTACAGGAAAGAGAAAATTTGAGACCTGGGCATCAACCCAAGAGACTGCTCATTCAACCCTGGAGTGTTTGTGGCAGATGTCAGCGAATGGAAGAAACAGAAAATCACCAAACAGCTGGAGAAATGGATGGAGGAGAATTTCAGGTATGGACGGTGACCAACAGATTCAGATACTTGAGTGGCCAAGTAGAACCAAATGAAAACAGCGATCGCATCAATACATGCTTGCAGGTGATCGTATCATCTGACAACATCATGTTAATCTCAACATATGCGGAGGAAACATTATGTGATGTATGCTCCCTGTCTGTGTGCTAATAGATAATACATGACTCATTTTTTTTTTATTAACTACGACATTCACATGTGAAGCCATTTAAGAGCATGCCACTCCAGGTTTAGCTTAATTGGACTTACTCTCTGTAGCATTTTGACTTTTTAAAGTACAGTAGAACCTGTGTAAATCTTGTAATCATGAGTATTAGTACTGCAGATTGTGTGGATATACACTTTGGTTCAGTTGTGTGCCCGTTTGTGACATGATCCCAACCACACCCAAAATGAAAGAAAAGTATGCTGAAAGATTCCAACACTTTTTTAGATTTTTGTTTTTAAAATGTAGCAGTTATTGTTATATTGTTATATTATTTAGACTGTATTACGTATGATGGCTGGACTGCATTCCACACATGCAGGCTGCATCCCCACCAACCCTCTTCTTTCTCCCCCCCACCAGGCAGAACATATACAGTAGTGCCCTGGCTGGAGGTGTGGCGGCCCCCCCCATGCTGATAGTGTTTCATGACAAATACACAACACTGGACCCAATGTGGCACGTCAGACACCTAGGTAAGATCAACATCTCGGGTACCATGCAGAAGAATTTCAGCAGTAGTTACTACACGCATAATTGCTGTGGTAATTGGAAGGTAATCTTAGCATACAAAGTATAGAAAACACACTTTTACCAATAAAGTATTTTAACGGAGCTTATCCCAAGTTAACTTATTGAGCCTGGGGACAGCATACAGAGGGTGGCACCTGAGCTACACACAACACACCAGTCTCAGGGGGAAACTGAAACTGGAATTAAAATAGTGACTTATAATAGATCATATAATAATACTTCAAAAAGTGTTCCTGTGTGTCCAGGCTGGAGTCCAGATGCCCGCTATTCAGAGAGCTTCCTACAGGAGGCACACCTGCTGCACTGGAATGGTCCATTTAAACCCTGGAATTACCCTGCTGTTCACTCGGATCTGTGGGAGAGGTGGTTCATCCCAGACCCCTCCAGAAGGTTCTCCTTGATGCGGCCTGATAGCAACGGCTGAGGTCTGTGGAACATATCATGTCTGAGCCACGTGACACGAAGCATGTGCAGGTCAGGGCTGCCGTCCAGTAGTAAAAAAGAAATTGTCTCCTTCAAAACCTTTTTCTTTGACCTTGATGTAAAACATCATGAGGTCGAGGAAAGATGTGAAGGAGGATTCATAAGCACTTAAAAAAAGGTGCTCTGACAATCTGACTGTACATACACTGGGCTACATAGCTGGACTACTAAAAGTACATCTTAGGTACTTTGCCCTGTGTGTTTGACCGTGTTGTTTCATACTGGCTTTATTACCAAGGTTCAAATTTGAATGAAAAAGGAACCAGGCTACCAGCCACAAAAAATATACCAAAATAGTTGTTACATTGAGATTTGGTCGCTCACGCTGACCCTCCTGTCACTCATATATATCCAGGGGTAGAAGGGGTTACTTAGCTAAAAGAACTGGTACCACACTGTAAAAAATACTCTGTTAAAAGTAAAAGCCCTGCATTGAAAATGTTACTTAAAGCTATACATTGTATAAGAATTTCTCCCATCTAGCGTTCACGTATCGCCATCAACTCTCTCTCGCCACGCAGTTCAAAGTACGGTAGCCGTCACGCTTCAAAAAGCGGAAGTGTACACCACGAGCGGCTGACACAGAAAGAAGAGAGAAAGAAAAAGATACCCATTAGCAGCAGCTGGGAGTCAAAAATGCAAAAGGCGGCGCAGTATAGCCTGTATGTCCCTTACCGGCTATTTCAAAATGGCGCATGAATATGGAGAGACTACCCTAGTTCATGCAAGAGCAAATGTAAAATTTCAAGCCAATAGGAATACTTGAAATTGGTGGTCAATACTGAACAATGAACAACAACAAACGTTACCCAACGTACTGTAGCTTTAAGTAAATATATGGAAGTAGCATCAGGAAAATGTACCTAAATTATTAAAAGTAAAAGTATCCTCACATTTTAGAAACTGGAAAGATCCAAACAGTTCTGTCAACCAAGTGTAAAAATTACAAGTGAAAAACTTATAACAGTGAAAAGTTTTTTTTTGTCTTTTTAAATAGTGTCAAGCAACAGAATGTGTTTCTATGCTAACCTAAAATAAAATTTCAGAACTCTGATTTTCACATTTTCTCACCTTTACTGGTATTTTTATGCTTCAAATATACAGTAGCATTGAAATCGTGAAACAGAATAAATAACTGTGTCCTGTTAATACAAAGGATATATTACCAGTCATTATAAGGCGTCATCAAGGCGAAATGTGTCATTTCACATTCTCTCTGATAAAGTCATTTTGACGTTTGTTTCAACGCTTCTTATTTACTTTTTGGTGCTTTTTTACACAACATTTTCTTTATGTTCCACTTTTGAAGCTTTTTGAGGCTCTGAAATATAAATAAATACAACTGTGAATCACTTTCTATGGACAATTTCTGTAAGAAAACATACAGTCATACAACTGTTAATAAACAGAAATGTCTTAGAGTGTTATGTCTGCATGCTACAATTATTGCTCAGCTGAACCTTTCCAACATGGCCGCCAGAGGGCACGGCGGCCCTAGAAGTCCTCTCTAAAGGGAGCGGTTTGTAAAGGAAGTGGCCTGGGTGAATAGAGCAGCTCCTCTGTTCTCGACATGTTAAATCTGAAGCAGTGTCACTACACAGTTTGGACTCATCTGTCACTGTGCAGATTAAACAGGCTCTCATAAATGTATTTATTGTTAATGTTGTTTGAATACTAATTTGCATTAGTTTTTATGGAGAGCAACAACCAACAGTGGGAAAGGGGTTGTTTCACAGTCACATGCTTTATAGGAAAAGAAACTGAAACTAAGAAAGCTCAGAGAGGCTGCAGTCCGGACAAGTCTCTCTCTCTTCAGGTGGACAGGTACAGACCAAGTAAAAAAAGTGAGTACAGCTGATCATTGTACTTGATTCATCATTCTTACCTTCCTACATTTATACTTTCTTCCTTTTGAGACCGCCTGATGTAACCCCTGGCATATTCCATGTACTGGCCATGTGTTGGTTGTATATGATTTACCTTTGGCTAGGTAAAGTTGGACTTGAGTGTAGATCTCTCATCCCCCTCAATGAACAAGAAGCCACTGCACTGCTGAAATGGCAAATCCTTTGTCAATCAGTGACATCACCGGAGGAGTGTGTACTTTATACATCTATTACATCCACCAGAAACTTAAAAAACACATTAAAAGATAGGGGAAATCCCAAAAAGTATAATAGGGTTTTTTAGGAAATACACCTTAAAGTCATTGCAAAAGGCTTGCTTGATCTACATATTAAAATGAAGATAACTTCCAAGTTATTTCCTACTTTCTTTTTTTTTTCTTAGACATGGCCACAGCCAGCAGTCTCCTCTCTGAAGACCAGTTTCTGTGCTCCATCTGTCTGGATGTGTTCACTGATCCAGTCACCATACCATGTGGACACAACTTCTGCAAGAACTGCATCACAGACCACTTTAATGTTAATGTCCAGAGACAGTGTCCCATGTGTAAAGAACTTTTTGACAGAAGACCCAAACTTCGGGTCAACACTTTTATATCTGAGATGGCTGCTCATTTCAGGCAGTCACTTCAAAAGAAGACCTGCAACAGTTCGGAGGAGCAACATGCCAACACAGGAGAAGTTCTCTGTGACGTCTGCACTGGAACCAAAGTGAAGGCCCTGAAGTCCTGCTTGGTGTGTCTGGCCTCCTACTGCGAGACTCATCTGGAGCTTCACCAGAAAGTCACAGTTATGACAAGCCATAAGCTGATTGATGCTGTGGAAAACCTGGAAAGCAGAATGTGTAAGAGGCACGTTAGACCTCTGGAGCTGTTCTGTAAGACTGACCAGATGTGTGTGTGTCACTTCTGCACCGAGTCGGGTCACAAGCTTCATCTCATTGTTCCTCTGTTAGAAGAGTATAAAGGAAAGAAAGCTGAGCTGGGAAAGACAGAGGCTGAAGTTCAGCAGATGATCCAAGAGAGACAACTGAAGATTCAGGAGCTCAAACAGTCAGTGGCGCTCAGCCAGGAGGACGCAGCCAACGAGACAGCAGCCAGTTTGCAGGTCTTCACTTCTCTGATGAAGTCTGCTGAGAGAAGTCTGGCTGAGCTCATTGACACAATTACAGAGAAGCACCAAACAACAGAGAAACAGACCGAATGCTTCATCAAAGAGCTGGAAGAGGAAATCTCAGAGTTGAAGAAGAGAAGCTCAGAGCTGGAGAAGCTCTCACATACTAAAGACCACCTACAACTCCTGCAAAGCTTCCCGTCCTTGAACCCTGCTCCGCCCACCAAAGACTGGACAGGGGTCAGAGTTGGCTCATCATATGAGGGGACTATGAGGAGAGCTTTGGCTCAGCTGGAGGAGACCCTCAGTAAAGAGATGAAGATGTGTGCTGTTGTTGAGCTGAAGAGGGTTCAGCAGTTTGCAGTGGACGTGACTCTTGATCCTGAAACAGCCAATCTGTATCTCATCCTGTCCGAGGATGGGAAGCAAGTCAGGCGTGGTGATGAAAAACAGAATCTTCCAGACAACCCAAAGAGACTATCTTCTAACGCTGTCTTAGGAAAGCAAAGCCTTTCTTCAGGAAGATTTTACTATGAAGCTCAGGTCAAAGGGAAGACTACCTGGGCTTTAGGAGTGGCCAGAGAGACGACCAACAGGAAGAACGTCTTAACATCACTGTGCCCTATGAATGGCTTCTGGACTGTGTACTTGAGTATTGGAAATCAGTACACAGCTCTTGCCGACTCTCCAGTCCTTCTCACTCTGAAGTCTCGGCCTCAGAAGGTGGGGGTGTTTGTGGATTATGAGGAGGGTCTGGTCTCCTTTTATGACGTAGATGCTGCAGCTCTCATTTACTCCTTTACTGGCTGTAAGTTTACTGAGAAACTACACCCATATTGTAATCCCTGTGGTAATGATGCTGGTAAAAACTCAACTCCCCTAATCATTTCTTCTGTCAATCACAGTGATTAGACTAACCAGAGCAGGAAGAACCGGCGTGGAAATGACCTAAATCACTTAAATCATCAATTTATTTATATGTTGACATTTTTGTCCCTTCAAATGCATCACAGAATCCCTAAGGACTACAGGGTTAGTGCACTGCTGGGTCTGCTCCACTTGGAGGCGCCACAGAAATGGTCCAGATTCTGAGTGGAGCCTGTGGGGTCTCAGTGGGACAGTCTCAGAGAGTTTGGGCGTCCTTCAGAGTTTTAAATTATGCTTTTAATAAATTGTAGACAATATTTTTAAATTTATTGTAGACAAGAAATTGTAGACAATATTTTTTCCTATTCCGAATTGGAAACTTTACATTACATTTTAGGTAACTTAGTCTGTTTGGCGCCACAACCAAATCTGCTGTATGGAATTCCCCAAAGGCCAAAATTGCAATATGTTATAATACTATAATAATAAATCAATAGTGAGTTTGGTTTTGTTAATGAATTCCACAATTTTACCTCCGTGTTTGATTTGTATTATATTTTCTATAACGTGGGGTATGTTTCCTTTCAATAGTGATAATCTTATTTTAGCCGGCATTGTATAATTGGATATCTAATCTATTTTTAATATTGGGGATTTGTGTTCATATGTGATTTGTGTGTGTTTGTTTTAATATAGTTCCACATTTTGCTGGTTCATTTCACATAATTTGGGAGTTATGAGCATTTCATTCTAAAAAAAATAAAAATGATTACCTTCATTTTCATGTCACTGAATGACATTTATTTTTATTTTTTTCTGTAAGAGATATGTGTTTAAACTGCTACATAAATAAACCGCATTATTACTGTTATTTGACCAGTTTTTTGTGATGTAACATTTTTCAGTAACATAAGTATTGTCGTTTTTGTAATGAAATCAGTATATTTATGTAAATAATCAACGACACTGAGAGTCTATCAAATCAAAGTCCCGTGCATCACCAATATTCCTCAAATATCTCCAGATATTTGAGTAATATTCTCTTGCTGACTTGTTCCTAATTGTGCAAAAGAGCAATTATTTCTGGCATATGCATATTTTTTAGTTGAGTACACCCTGGGAAATACCTTTGAAACCAACTGTGTTAGCCATCAGCCTTCTACATAGAATTCTGAGATTCTGACTTCAAACTCAAATGAACGTTTGACATGTGGCACTTATCATCTTCCGTAGGTATGGCCTTAAGTCTCAGCCTATGGATTTAGTTTAAAGAAGACAACAATTAATATACTGAAATGTAATGTCTTATCAAAGATGCTAAATGCTCTGTATAGAAAGATATGACTATGTACACAGAGCTACACATACTAATGCGTACATAATATGTACATTTATGGAAAATACTGTAGTACTCCTAATCATTTGATCTAAGATAGTATTACTTATTAGTTGTGGAAGTGGATGGTCTGTCTTATTATGTTTACTGCTTAAGGAATGATGTTATTCAAGTGCTGCGTCACAGTCAAATAGGTGACAACAGCAATCTAGGGTTAGGGACACAGGTACTTAGTGTGTGTGTGTGTGTGTGTGTGTGTGTGTGTGTGTGTGTGTGTGTGTGTGTGACAAAGTAACACTCCTCTTGATCCCCCTTGGAATCGACGTCGGGAGCTTGCATTGCACGCATCAGAGGTGGCGACACATTTCATTTTACGTCATCGGGATGTCAGAGTTCAAGTTCAGGTTGTTGTGCAGTTGTGGGATACTTACACACTACGTTTGGCAGAATGCCAGAGCCTGAAAGTTATGTAACATATGTAGTATCCTACAGGAAATGAATTGGGCACCAAGCCAAACATCTGCACCGGACTGTCAAAAGATTCCATATTAATAAAAAAGCATTTAGGGACATTTTGACTGTGTATGACTGCACTGCATCTGCTGCTAGGACGGATAAATCCCACTGACTCCTCGTTTACGTCGGCAGCTCCTGACATTTCAGTCTTTTAGGCAAAAACCTACCTCCACATCTGGGCTTTGGTCACACTTTAGTGGAAGTCAAATGAGGCTCAGTTGGTCCTAATGCGTGCCGAGACAATACTTTCCACACCAACATCAGCCTGTAATACAGAAAATGATGGAACCTTTCTGCTGATTACATGAACGCCTATGGAAAGTTCCCAGCAGGGCAGCTTTATATGGGGAATGGAACCACCATAAGGAATAATTGTCTTTTTCAGAATAAGGGCAAAAACCAGACTAAACTATACAAGCAAACCTAGTCAGTGAGATTGAGATCATTTAATATATATTTAGAGCTTGGATATGAGCCTACATTTGAGGAATACTTATTGTATGGAGTTTGTTTTGGTATTCTTATGTGTAATATGGCTGCTGTAACTCTGCTATTTCCCTTTGGGATAAACAAAGTGAAATTAGTTATTAAAGTGGAAGTTGCTCTGAGCTAATCAGCACAAATGGCCTCTGTTCTATATATTGCAGCCATGTGATTTCTTGGATGAGCGGGCTACACAAGCAGGTTGAGCTCATCATGTGGCCGCACCCGCCGTCAGCGATGGGTGTGGTCAGAAGTGTGCTGAGCTGCACGTTTCGACACATCTAACAGTGATACTATGATGTAATGAATCCACACTGCTGCACCTTTTGGCTTCAAGTGCTGCAGGTCTGCAGTTAAAAAGAAGGCAGAAAAATGAAACAGAAAGAGAGAATAACAGGGAGGAAAGTTGGTCTTATGAACTACTGCAACACCAATTATACCAATTATATTTCTTATAATATTTCACAAGTTACCATAGAGACATAGCAAAGAATCCAGTCATTCTGGCAAATGATGTGTTGGGGAAAAAAGGCTGTGGCCGGTGAGGAGACGCTGTGTGAAACTGCACGTATGCTGCTCACAGCTGGCAGACAGGGCAGGAGGTGTGTGTGTGTGTGTGTGTGTGTGTGAGTGTGTGTGTGAGTGTGTGAATGTGGGATTTCACTGCCTACCTGACCAAAATATCAACTCTAAAGTGTATATGCATACATACACACACACATACACATATACATATACATATACACACATACACACACATATATACACTTACACACACACACACGCATACACACACACATACCTACACACACACATGCACACACATACACACACACAAACACACACACATATACACACACAGACGCACATACACACACATATACACACACACACACACACACACACACACACACACAACCTCCTTTCCCACACTAATTATCATTTTCTTGGATGACTGGATTCTTTGCCATGTCTCTGGTAACTTGTGAAATATTATAAGAAATGTGGTTCCTTTACTTTTAAGTTGCCCAATGCAGTAGTTCATAATAGAAACTTTCTGTTTCATTTCTCACAAAGAAAGGGTCAGGGCCGGGTATCAAGATGCATCATCTGACTCTTATGAAAAGCCAGGGGCCTCTGCGCACAGGTGCGTGAGGTGAGGACGGTGTCTGTGTACCAGCCTCACATGAATGGACAGTGTCTGTTAATATAGTATAAACTAGCAAAGGTTTTTTTTTTAAGCCAAGGACCCTTTAAAGCTTTAATGTGTAACTTTTTGATATTAATAAAACGTCCGTTACATTCCAGCCATGGCCAAATGAGTTGCTCCAAAGCTAATTAAGACTAATTAAGACCATCAGCTCCACACAACTCTCTCTGGATGTCTCAGTGTGACTGTGTTCAGGAGATTGGGGCGTCCGTGCAGAAACTCGAGGGAAGATAATGACCTCTTCTGAAGAGTCCATCAGGTTTTTTTTAATCCTCTGTGTCCTCCTTGGCTACTAGCAACTGTGTGGAGGATAGGGGGTGACTTGGATCATGTGGATACAGAAACTACGCACTATAGCTGTAACTAAAAGAGAGACAGAGCAGGGATCCAGTACTACTTATATTGTATAAAATGAAGTTGCATATTAAACTGAGCCTACAATAACGTGTAGGGCATCTATAGTATTTATACACTTATATACCTTTTTAGTGAACAGAATACAAAGCTGATAAAATAATAATTGTTGGCATTATTTTATAAATCATGTTTTCATGTTAAACATACATGTGGCACAGGGAATGCTTACCTATAGGCCACTTAGCCTAGCAATTAGGTTGTTTTTTCACTAATAGGCTGATTCATATTTGCTAATAATACGTAGTATTAATGTTAAGATGTTTTCAGAGGTTTTCATCTAGCTGCTAAAGACCCAAACGTTGTTAGGACTAGGAAGACCGCTTGGTTACATTGTAACCTTGGTTCTCTGAGTGAAGAGACTCTCCATCATTACATATTCCATATGTACGGGGATGAGGTCACACCAGCTTGCCCGGCCACGCCCCACGCTGTATCCTATAAAGCGCCTGTGCTGCTAGTTTGATCGGAGAGAGAGTCTCGACACGATAGAGAACAAACCAGTAACCTGACGAGCCAGATGGGCCACATGAGAAACTAGGGCACTTTCAACAACGTCCGCCGTTGTGGTGGCCGTCCCACAAACCTGAACCCCGCCTGTAGCTTCTCGCAGGACGCCGATAGGTCCGCTACCCCCACCATGTACTGTATGTTCACAGATACTTGCTACTTTTTTTTTCAAACATTTAAAGGTGCCCTGCCACACAAAACCGTTTTTACTTAAAATCTGTCAGGTCCATGTGTGTGTGTGTGTGTGTGTGTGTGTGTGTGTGTGTTATGTGGTGAATGTGAAGATGCTACCTCCTCTAGCCAGAAATAAGAGGAGAAATCAGACCAATCACAACAGCTGGTCAGTCTGAAGTCATGCTGCCTGAGCTCATTAATATTCATGAGCTGGGTAAAGGATGCTGATAGCCAGGCTCTCATTAGCCAATCAGAGTCAGTTTAGCTGGTTGAATATTAATGAGAACTGGCCCAAATGGAGCTGAGTCTTCCTGCAGGCTTTCTATACCACGCTATAATGGCTTGAAACAAGGTAACCACGGTAACCAAGTTACAGAGTCCATGGTAGAACTTCAGACATTACCACAAAGAAATGAAATATGTGTGGCAGGGCACCAAAAATGATAATTCACTGCTCTTCTTGGTCTTCTGTGGAGAGCGAGTGAGAGAGTGACGGCCTTTAGCCTCTGCGTGCCTACGTATTCCAAACATACCTACGGCACAGAGTCAATGCAGACTCGACTAGTCCTGGCCTTGGACTTGTTTTGGATTTGACAAAGATGATCTTGACTACAGCCCTCTGTATAGCTCTTCTTCCACTTCTCCCTGTCTCCTGTGGGTGTCAGATCTCTGCATTCCCCTGAATGCTGTGGAACATTTTGCTGCTTCCAACTTTGAGCCCATCAGTCGTGTGTAAAATGTAACTTTTTTTTCTCCATTGGGCAAAATGAGATCTGTGATTTCCCGCTAGGCTAGAAAACACTGCAATAAGTCACCTATCTGTGATCACTCAGTGCTTAGTGCAGACACAAATTGCTTTTGACTCTCAAGATGACTGATCTGCTTTTTAAATGGATGGTAGCTGTTTGCTGGTCTTTGACATGAACATGTGAGTCTGTCATTATGTGACTCCCAGACTACGAGTCAACTAAAAGCCTAAATTGTAGATGGAAGGAGAGACTGTTCACTGGTATGTGACACAGATCCTGCAGGCGGGACGATGTGACATAACTCATGCTAGTGGACTTTTTGGTATTTGTTATTTACATAGTGATAAAACGTAGGTGAACTGAAAGACACAGGGACGGAGGAATGTGTATTCATAGTTTTAAAAGCCAGAGAAGGGCCTTTGAAAACCATCTTGACGTTGCCCTTCAGATAACACTCCCACTGCCATAAAGTTGGGGGACTAAGTGTTTTTGCTCCCTAGCATCAAACATATACGCGCCTCAACAATAATTCATTCAAAGTGGAAATGTGGACTTTCAGCTAGCAGTATATTTCGTAACGAGTCGTGTTGGGAAATACACTAATTCCAGTATTGCTTTAGACATTTTAGGGTTCAGCTTGTTTAGAGATCAGCTGTATTAACGTCCTACTCTTATAAGCTTTTTCTTTGCAAGGAATCACCTCATGGTACAAAGTTAAATCCACGAGAGTTGTTTTTCAAATTCCAGGCAAGATCCCCAAGTTCCCGACACACTGCATGTCAGGAGGAATTGTAGGGAAAATGACACACAGATCATTTAGAATTATGCATTTGTTGCGATAGATTATCACCAACAAAATCCGTATGTATGGGTGATACACAGATATATATTAAATAATAAATTGTCTCCATGTGAGGAAGCACCTGTTCCCTCACTTACTATTTTGTTAATGAAGGTAGACATTTATTCTCATTAAGTTTTCTTCATTTTCTTTATTTTAACCCTCATGTTGTCTTCATGTTGTCCTCATGTTGTCTTCATGTTGTCCTCATGATGTCCTCATGTTGCCCTCATGTTGTCCTCATGTTGTCTTCATGTCGTGTTCATGTTGTCCTCATGTTGTCTTCATGTTGTCCTCATGTTGTCTTCATGTCGTCTTCATGTTGTCCTCATGTTGTCCTCATGTTGTCCTCATGTTGTCTTCATGTTGTCCTCATGTTGTCTTCATGTCGTCTTCATGTTGTCCTCATGTTGTCCTCATGTTGTCCTCATGTTGTCTTCATGTTGTCCTCATGTTGTCCTCATGTCGTCTTCATGTTGTCCTCATGTTGTCCTCATGTTGTCCTCATGTTGTCTTTATGTTGTCCTCATGTTGCCCTCATGCTGTCCTGTCGTCTTCATGTTGTCCTCATGTTGTCCTCATGTTGTCCTCATGTCGTCTTCATGTCACCCTCATGTTGTCCTCATGTTGTCCTCATGTTGTCCTCATGTCGTCTTCATGTTGCCCTCATGTTGTCCTCATGTCGTCTTCATGTCACCCTCATGTTGTCCTCATGTCGTCTTCATGTTGCCCTCATGTTGTCCTCATGTTGTCTTCATGTTGTCCTCATGTTGTCCTCATGTTGCCCTCATGCTGTCCTCATGTTGTCCTCATGTTGTCCTCATGTTGTCTTCATGTTGTCCTCATGTTGTCCTCATGCTGTCCTCATGTCGTCTTCATGTTGTCCTCATGTTGTCTTCATGTTGTCCTCATGTTGTCTTCATGTTGTCCTCATGTTGTCCTCATGTTGTCCTCCTGTTGTCCTCCTGTTGTCCTATATCAATGTTCTTTTTAATTCCCCAAAATAATAATAATAATGACTGATTCCACACAACGCTCTTTGGCAAGTACAAATCTCTACTTTCATAAATTTTTATTCAGTGTCTTAGTTCTTTAATTTTAGAGATAATTCCTAATTTCTGCTTTTCTAACTCAAACATTAGGTATAATTTCCTATAAATGAGGTTTATTGACCATAAATTCCCAAAATAACTGTGAAACTAAAGTTAATAAGTTAGCGTTACGTAGTGGTGAAAACGTCAAAAAAAGTGACAAACACTGAAAAGAAGCGTCAAAAGTGTTGAAAAAAGAGACAAAAACGTACGAAAAAGTTAAAAACATCGATAAATTGATTGATTTTGTTTATTGCTGACCTGAGTGGTGACGTGATTGGCCAGTTTGAACCAGAGAGGCGGGCTCTAGTCCGATATTTGAGTAGAATGGCAGAGTTTTGCTGACTGTTAAGAGTTAAAAGTAAAGAGGAGTTCCCTTTGTGTCTAATGTGTGTGTTTGTGTTTTTTTTTTAAGACAACCAGTTTTTCCCAGCAAACCTTGCGCGTGTGATGTTGTCTCTGCTTCATGGTTCCTCTGAGCTACAACGAACCTCACCCCAAACACCTGTGATTCATGAAGGTTGTAAAAACCAACTCACGCCCTCTTGAATAGCTCCTGTTCCTTTTCCCTTCCCGCCCTCCTGAAATGAACCAATCTGCTGTCGGCCAAACCTCCTGTCACTCATTATTCATTAACTCTGTCAAGTCATGCGACCTTCAGCACTAACGGGACTGCTGATGCCCTGATCATATGTTTCTCAATGTTTCATTAACATTGCCCCCCCACACTACCACCACCACCTGACTTGTAATGATTGACTTCTCTTGGGATTTTTTTGGATCACATCTTTTGCACTTTATTTGTGGATGTTCAGAACCTCTTTGGTGCATTCAGGGTATATCAATGCTTAATGTAATTCTATCATGTATGCCTTTATGTATTTAAGGAAGGAAGGCACCCCTCTTTGAATCATACTCCACACTCCATCACATTACAGTTTAGTTCTTTATTTTACAGAGTGAAGGACATTGACAAACAGTAACATTTGAACTACAGTTAAGACTTGTTTCCTACCATAAGGTCATGTTCAAGGAGCAGTGGAAAAGGTGAGATAAATAGTCTTTGGTGACGTACAGATATTAACATACAAAGATAACTTAAATACATTACTTTCTTTAAATAGTTTGGCTGAATATATATATATACACACAAATATGTATTCACAGGTGCACACAATGTTCACAGTCATCCTGACGCCACATGGAGTGCGCTGACGTCTTCAAGCACATTCGCAGTCAATCTCAAAATGCAACATTTACAAAAGGGAACCTCGTCCAACTTCCACAGGTCCATGAAAAATGTGTGAGATTCAAGTTGTGAGAAACTATGGACACAAGTGTTTGCAGTAAAGTGCTTTCCTGTGACCCTAAAGGAGAAAGACAGCAGAGAGAAACCTGGGTCTACGCTATCTTACAAAACTAACAGGAGAAACTAACTCATTGCTCTTTGCAACATGCAGCCATGGAAGCTATGGTGTTGCTCACACAACTCGACATGACACAACTCCTGACGTCACAAAAAAACATACCGCACTAAAAAAAAAAAAAAGACTGGGCGCACAATAGTCCGGAGCACAGATCAAACACAGGAGATAAGTGTCCTGATAGGCCGGACACAGCAGCACACACACACTCATCACGTGCGTCTGAAAGAAAACCTTTTGAAAAAGCAGAGAGATCCACCAGGATTTTTCAGTGTTTGAAAAGCCTTTTAATGATCCGTCACGAGACATTAATTAGCTCCATTACAGCAGAGAGAGGCATTTTTCCCTCAGCAAGCCTTTGAACAGATTAGACTTAAGACTAAGGAACCACTGATTATATGACCCTGTGACCTCCATGGTTACAGCCACAAGAGTAAAAGAGAGCCAGGATGGGAGAGACTCAAGACACAAAGTCCAATCAGGAGACACAGATTAAGATATAAAAGAATACAATATTATATGATGTAGATAACATGTAAAGTCGGTCGATTTGGTCAAGTATTGCCAGGTATTTGGTGTTTAAACTAATGCTCTAAGAATACCAAACATTCATGTTTGTGAAATCATACGCAAAATAACAAAAAAGTACTAGATGTGAGACACAAGAATCAGAAAGTGGGCCAACAGTTTGGTCTGTAATCCTACTGTGAAACACCAAAGCACTCTCTGCAGGTCTGGATCAGGCTTCCATGTAGTAAAGTCTTGGTATGTACATGATATATGTAATATAACTATGTTTCTCGCCAAACGTGGGAATTATACATATGCTTGCATTTTTTGGGGTTTTAAAGTGCTCATTTTATGCTAATTTTCAGGTTCATAAATTGTATTGAGAGGTTGTACCAGAACAGTAAATAATATTGCTGCAGCTCCTCTTTTCACCCTGTGTGTTGAGCTCTCTGTTTTAGCTACAGAGTGAGGCATCTCACTTCTCTTCCATCTTTGTTGGAAGTCGTACATGTGCAGTAGCTAGGTAAGGACTACTAGCCAGTCAGAAGCAGAGTATGAGGGCGTAACCTTGGGTTTTTCACTTTGTAAACCTATAACGTGCACAAAAAAGATATAAAAATAAAGGAAAGGGGAAAAGGCAAAAGGCATAAAATGCACACTTTAAGGCCTGTCACATGTCATCATGCCTGATGATGAGTAGCTTGACCTCAGTTATTCTTAGTCAATCACACGCCCCCCCTTTTAGATACGGACATATAGAGAGAAGGAAATGTCAGGCTATGTATTTTTGATGGTTCTTTGCTATTTTGTGTACATATTTGACATTGGGCACACCTAACATTTAGGTCGCTGTGGTCTCTCTCATAAGAAACCAGAAATGTAACAGTAGAGCTTTTAGCCGTCATCTCAGGACTAGTTTAAACCCCGGAACATTCTACATGTGGACAACGGTCTCAGGACTAGTTTAAACCCCGGAACATTCTACATGTGGACAACGGTCTCAGGACTAGTTTAAACCCCGGAACATTCTACATGTGGACAACGGTCTCAGGACTAGTTTAAACCCCTTCAACATTCTACATGTGGACAACGGTCTCAGGACTAGTTTAAACCCCTTTAACATTCTACATGTGGACATTCTCCATTCATCTGCAACATTACTGTTGGACTTTTAGAGATTTCTCTCTCCACCTCAGGACAAAAGAGGCAGGGTGCAAAATTAATTTAGTTTGTCCCCCAGCCAAATTAATGTTTTACCAGCTACTCTACAGATTACCATTGTTTTTTTTGGGCTGGGCAGTGAAACAAATCTATCAGCCACTTGTATAATTTACCAGCATTTGGCTGGTGGATGTCCTAATTTTGTACCTTGAAAGGAGGTGAATGGAATTTTGTAAATGGCATCAAAATAATTTCCAGAACAAGAATCCATGTTAATCTGGAAAGTCCCAAAACTATTCTGCAAAGTATGGGGAAAAGTCAACCCTTTAATATCTGCAAACTTCAAGGCTGGGTGTGTGCATATTTGTGGTAGTCACATGCCTCGCTCTTTATATTTATGTTTTAGCATTGAGCGTGCGGACCATGGGAGGCTGGACCCCCCCCCCCCGCTGTGGCGGTGCATATCTCTGATGTGATAAGGTCAGTTTTAATAAACTGCTGTCAACCCAAAGTCCGGACTTGCAAGGGGAACGTATGAATCACGTGAAAAGGCTAATATTTCAGACTTGGCCTCCTGCAGGGAAAATGCCAGCAGTGGTGTGACGGAGCCCTGACCCGTGGCTCCAACGCTCACTTTAGCACCTACTGTGTTGGCCAACGGCCCGCTCCAATGCAACACTGAAACTGATCCTTTGGGAAGTCAGTTTCTGTGTGGATTCCTTGCAAGGCTCTGGATGTCGACCCTCTTCTTTTTCCATTTTCAGCATGCAGTTTATGTGGTTAGGTCCTGACTCAGAATGCTCTTAAACTAGGTGGGTGTAACCCAAGAGCTGTGGCGGGTTTCAATGTAAACTATGGTCCTGAAACACAAAGTCCTGCTCACTGCCCAATTTCCAGCTCAACTCAAAGCTTGTGGAATATTTAATGGATGTCAGAGTGCATATTGTAATTGTATGTGCAGTTGTATAATGACTTGGAAGTCCCAAAGTTGACAAAAAGGGAGGGACACAAAAAAAAGAAAAAAAGAGTTGAAAGGGTTCATTGGGTCATTTACGCGGTCTTTGGGTATCCATTGGTTTTGACAGGTCTCCGGCTCTGAGTGCAGGTTGAAAGTGTTTGATCAATGAGCCGCGGAATATCCACCATTGGAGGGGGGGGGTCAGGGGGCAGACAGGACCAGGCCACTGGATGGTGTTGAGCACAAGCCTTCATTCTAATATTAACAGGATTAAGACGTTAAACTGAGGCCTCTTGGCTTCTTTGGGGGCGTTCACAAAAAGACTTTGACGAGACTTGAACGCCTTACAAAAAGGCAAACGTTAAACTCAAATAGCGGGTTTTCAAAAATGATTCAGTCAGTCGCGGTGTTGAATTTAAATCTTCAAATCCATCAATCAGCACAAAAAGTAGAGGGGCACAACAGTCACTTATGGGAGTATAATTGTCATTTTGAGATACCTAAGCAAGGGTTAAGGACTACATCAAACTAATGCAAAGACTACCAGTAATACATTAAAAGATAAATAAATGGACATATACATAGACTTGCTGTGGGTGTTTGGGGGGTGTCAACGAACTCATCCATAACTATGGGGGCTGCTGGGGTTGATGGGGGATGAGTCTTCTCTGCCGCTCTGACCAATGAGCTGATAGAGCCGGTGGCTGAGGTTCTGCACTTGGCAGGTTCCCAGGACGCAACCCACTCTCATCAGCTGGGCATGTTGGTGGTGGTAGTGGTGACCTCCTCGCGATCCCGAGTGGGTGTAGCGACGAGTTCTCAGGGCCCTCTGCTGGACGGGTGAAGCTCTGTTCGGTCGTGCCCACGCCAGGCTTGGCGAGGCTGCTCTCACTCCTGAAGCCGGTTGGTGTCTCAGGAAACCGGGCAGCCATTTTGGGGATGGTCTCATGGCTGAAGAGGGGGCGGCAACGTGAGTCTGGCTTCCTGGTGCCGAGGCTTCATCCTCTGTCTGGTCCATGAGTCTGTTGATGAGGTCCAACCTGAGGAGAAGACAGAAGTCGGGTGAAAATTTGTCCAGGAGGAGTGCGAGTATCATTGATATTTAATATTTAAACACGTTATTAACGGCGTTAACGCAAACCCATTTTAAAGGCGTTTTAATTGTTTTTTATTGCAAGATTAACGTTCTTTTTGGCCTAGCAAACTTTGGAGTTTTTTACACATGCTGTTGCCAAAGAGTAGTAACGTTACGGTTTGAGTGGATGGCGAACGCGAGACGCCAAAATGGACGCCGGTAAGTGGAAAGTTACCAAATGTTCCATTGACAAGACCAAAGTGATGGCCAAGCACACAGCTGAGGCTGATTAACTCCCCCCCCCAATCAAAGTATTATTATAAGTATTAGTATTATTATTAATTAAAGTTCTCATATAATGCTCATTTTCAGGTTCATATTTGTATTTAGAGGTTATATCAGAATAGCTCACTTCTGTACCTGGACATGCTCAGTGGCTAGGTAAGGACTACTAGCCAGTCAGAAGCAGAGTATGAGGGCCCTGACAGTACCTAGGTAAGGACTACTAGCCAGTCAGAAGCAGAGTATGAGGGCCCTGACAGTAGCTAGGTAAGGACTACTAGCCAGTCAGAAGCAGAGTATGAGGGCCCTGACAGTACCTAGGTAAGGACTACTAGCCAGTCAGAAGCAGAGTATGAGGGCCCTGACAGTACCTAGGTAAGGACTACTAGCCAGTCAGAAGCAGAGTATGAGGGCCCTGACAGTACCTAGGTAAGGACTACTAGCCAGTCAGAAGCAGAGTATGAGGGCCCTGACAGTACCTAGGTAAGGACTACTAGCCAGTCAGAAGCAGAGTATGAGGGCCATGACAGTACCTAGTTAAGGACTACTAGCCAGTCAGAAGCAGAGTATGAGGGCCATGACAGTACCTAGGTAAGGACTACTTGCCAGTCAGAAGCAGAGTATGAGGGCCATGACAGTACCTAGGTAAGGACTACTAGCCAGTCAGAAGCAGAGTATGAGGGCCCTGACAGTACCTAGGTAAGGACTACTAGCCAGTCAGAAGCAGAGTATGAGGGCCCTGACAGTACCTAGGTAAGGACTACTAGCCAGTCAGAAGCAGAGTATGAGGGCCCTGACAGTACCTAGGTAAGGACTACTAGCCAGTCAGAAGCAGAGTATGAGGGCCCTGACAGTACCTAGGTAAGGACTACTAGCCAGTCAGAAGCAGAGTATGAGGGCCATGACAGTACCTAGGTAAGGACTACTAGCCAGTCAGAAGCAGAGTATGAGGGCCATGACAGTACCTAGGTAAGGACTACTTGCCAGTCAGAAGCAGAGTATGAGGGCCATGACAGTACCTAGGTAAGGACTACTAGCCAGTCAGAAGCAGAGTATGAGGGCCCTGACAGTACCTAGGTAAGGACTACTAGCCAGTCAGAAGCAGAGTATGAGGGCCCTGACAGTACCTAGGTAAGGACTACTAGCCAGTCAGAAGCAGAGTATGAGGGCCCTGACAGTACCTAGGTAAGGACTACTTGCCAGTCAGAAGCAGAGTATGAGGGCCATGACAGTACCTAGGTAAGGACTACTAGCCAGTCAGAAGCAGAGTATGAGGGCCCTGACAGTACCTAGGTAAGGACTACTAGCCAGTCAGAAGCAGAGTATGAGGGCCCTGACAGTACCTAGGTAAGGACTACTAGCCAGTCAGAAGCAGAGTATGAGGGCCCCGACAGTACCTAGGTAAGGACTACTAGCCAGTCAGAAGCAGAGTATGAGGGCGTAAAGGCTGGACTGCAACAGAGCTGTTTGGAGCAGTTGGCGAACAGTGTTTTCTGTTGGAGATGGTAAGTCCCTTGGGGGACTTTGGACTTTTTCACTTTGTAAACCTATAACGTGCACAAAAAAGATACATAACACAATAAAGGAAAGGGCAGAAGCCAAAAAGCATAATATGGGCACTTTAAAAATGAACAACATTTACTCAGCCCGCCTTGTTACTATAACAACTAACGTTGTAGGGCACAGGTTACTCTGCAGAAATCCGATTAGCGTACAAAGCAGCTTTGATAAACAAATCATTTTGGCCAGCTGTGTGGACACATGTTGGCTCTGTGCACAGTCGCCCCTTCACGTGGACACCATGCTCATCTCCTAATGTACATCAAAGTTAATGGCTTTTTTTGTTGCCTGAAACAACAAGTGCACTGAGTCAGTTGCTTATTACATTAGTCAATCAAAACCTGCACCTCGCTGCATTTTAATGGCCAGCTGGGGTTTAGCACACGGTAACTATGGGAGATTTAGACTGGCAAGCCATGTCTCAGTGGCCCTGATGGGCTCCAGAGGAGAACCATCACATCTCAGTTGAGAGATGGAGTTAGATCCTTTCACATGTTATGGAAATCAATTTGTTTCAGCGTTTTATGAACCTTGCACTGCGCCTTTTTTCAATACACAGTACATGACATCTCTTGCCCAATAGACACACATCTTCACTCTTCAAGGGTCCGTTCATCCAAACTACAAAATGACATACTGTATATTCTCATAAACTTCTTGTAGTCTCAAGCCATGCAGATAGCTTTTGAAACTTCTACCACCAGTCTAGAACAATGGAGCCGAATGGAATTTTAAACGTGTTGCCCAAAGCATTGAAAAATGACATTTGCAATACAAAAACAGTTTTAATATGGAGTATCTATGTCAAAAGGAAACTAGAGGGAACCGTATAACATAGTCCAGTCAATTCAGTTTTTTACGATTAATCGAGTTGTTGTTTGGTTGTAATGTCAGAAAATGGTAACAAAAAATGTCAATCCGTGTCCTCAAATGTCTTCGTTTGGTCCGCAACTCAAACATATTCCGTTTATTCTCACAGAGGTGTGAAGAGAGTACAACGTATTCACATTTGAGAAATTGGAATTTAGTTTGCAATTAATTGAAAAGTGGACAACCAATCAATTAATCTTTGCAGTTCTACTCTGTATTGGCATAAATACTTGTCGAAGAATCTCAAAATCTGGCCAAACCTTTTCACTTTTAATGATAAACATGTTTTTTTTGTAGTTTGTGTGACCTTTACAAAAACAGGTTCTGCAGTGCAGTGGAGCGGCGGGTACGGGCCGTTGAACAAACCAACACCAACCAGCTCGCCATCTGGTCATTGTTTGACGAAGGCAGTCGTTTCTGGCAACTTGACCCTCCTCACTAAACTCTCACCGCTGTGTTTGTACAGCACAGTGGGACTCAAGTCCCTGAGTGGTAACCCATCACCACCGCTGAAGGTCGGGGAGAAGTAAAACAGGAAAGTGCTGTTGTCCCTGGTAGCCAGCGGATGAATAATATGGACATGTTAAATGTTAGCAATAGATCTTCTTTTGTAATGAGGTTTAAATACAGCATCAGGGATAATATATCTGAGTCAAAGGAAAATAATCTTCCACTGCGACATTTTTTGGCACTATTTTCCCATGTTCGGAGAGGCAGAAGCCACAGAGTTATAAAAAGTCTGCTCCACTTGTGAAATGACTTGAGCTATTCTACTCATGGTGAGAGGTTTTGATGTGAGACATCACCGCAGATGGCTTCTCTTACAGTGCTGTGGTGGGTTTGGGATTCCTCTGTGAAATGTGAAGCTTTTGGTTGATTCAGCCAGTTCAGCTGCTGGCAGGTCTGGGAGCCTGGAGGTGACATGCTGTGTAACAGTGGCAGGGGCAGAATAAATAGTTGCGTAACGCCAGGCCACAGAGGGAGGGCGAGCACTATTTCCAGGACAGGCTTGGTGTGCCATGATGCCACATCACCATGTTACACCCACCTATTCTGCCTTTATTCTTCTATACAAGACAGAACTGTAATCGTCTTTTGTTTGGATCATGGAGGTCAAACGTTTGAGTAAGAGAAAAAGGAACTCAAGAAACACTTTACCCAGGGCTTGATTAACCCACTATGAGGCCCTGGTTATAAAAGTTACCTGTGGGGCCCAGGCCCCCAGGAAGTCATCGGGCGTTGAAGTGAATTGAACATAGAGGCCAAAAAGCGGAATTGCAATTCCGGGCCCATCACGTGATGCCCTGTGGCCCCAAAATACTTTTTCCCGTAGACTTACATGGAGATATCTGTACATCAGCGGATAAATTTTTTGAGCGTTACAATCTCGTTGAAATGACTCCGATTTTGAACCATTTGGTCCGATAACATTGGGAGTCAGTAGACAGCTCGGCCAGCGGTGGTCTCTGGGCTGCACAGTGCGGAGGCAACGCAGATCAACCGGGTAATTTTTGGCTCTACGATGGCTTCATCACCTTGTTGGCCTGTCTCCCCAATAGGTAAAAATGTAGATGTCTCCTTAAAGGTAGTGGCACCTAACATCTAGTTTAAACAGTGTTTTAGTGGTGCCAACAGTATTAATCACATTGGTAATGAAATAAGTGACTGTACAACAAACCTGGAGCCTTTGGGCCCCAGAGGTTATGGAACTTCGGAGCAGTTGGCCAAATAACTGTCTTATCTGAGCATCTTAGACCTATAAATTAGTGACAGGAAGTCCCAGCTCCACATCACCTTTTCTTCAACAATCTAACACAACCCCTTTGAACCTTACACAAGATTGGACTTTGCAGGTCTGCAACTGAATTCCTATTCGCTTAGTAAGGACATTAGAAGTGGCTGGCAGGTGGCCAAAAGGACCCTGTGACTGTGCTACAACAACAATTACAGAGGAGAATACTTCCTGGAAGTAAGTAAGTAAGTAAAGGAGCCAGATCATCTTTTAACTTTATATATTTATTTATCTAATAGTATACAGGCAAATTGAAATATCATGATTTACGTTAATGGATGTGTGTAGTATGTGTTATATATGGCTAAGGCAAGGCCAAGCTGCTCTCCAAAAACACATCAGACGGCCATGTTTTTTCTTCTAGAAGTTAAAAAAATCTTGAGCTAGAAAACTCTTCCACTCTGTCACATTTGATCACACAAGACATGCTAATTTGGCCATTAGGAGCTTAATCCCACAACTCCACTCTTATTGAGATCTTTGTGATTGGCAGAAGATCAAACATATCCCAGCTACACCTTTAATTGCTCGCCTTGCATGGTCTTAGCTGAAGAGAATTAAACTAATATTCCTTTTGACTGGAGACAATTTGTAAAGATTTTACAGATGCTAATGCGTGCGTGCAGGCTTGTTTGGTTTTTCTTCCGCATTAAACTCACAGCATTGCTGCCTTTAAGATGAAGAATGAAAGCTGAAGTCTCCCCATGTTACCAAGCCCTTCCTACCTGACCCCAAGTGTAAGCCTTCTCTAACCCTGAGGGCTGGGTCATGCTTGGGAAAAATGTTTGTCTGACCACATCTTCAGTGTCTAAAGTGTTAATAACTGTACGACTACACTCAAAGGCGAGTGGCCTACCACTGTATGAAATGTTGGATTGTTGCTTTTGGGAAGTTACACAACTTATCAGACGCAGACCCCCAAATTCCAACGTTGGAAAGATGTGGGGGGAGGTGTTTACAAAGTCATTGGACCAGTTCAACAAGTACTTTTGATAAAGAACACTGGTGCCTTAATCATAACTCCAACCCTCCCTAACCCTAACCCTAGTACCATGCTGCAGAGAGGCTGAAGCTTACCAAGGGCAGCCTTAATCAGCTGTAAATATGGCACATTCATTGGTAATCTCCCAATAGGTAACAGTGAGGAGATTGTTGTTAGCAAAAAGCAGGACAAAAATAAAGGAAAGGTGATTTATTTCACACATAACACTGGTCCTACTTCTTAGGAAGCAGTTCTGCTTCCATAACCTCCTTAGTGGGATGTGGTGTAGGGCCTACTTTATGTTAAAAAAAAACTGGACATTGAGCATGCTTAGTGCAGCTAGTAAATTACAAAAATTATACGTCTGCTCTGAAAGCACACAACTGCGATGCAAGTAGACAAAACAGTCACAATCACAGTTCTCAAAAGCTTCTTTGTTTTTTAGCCTTTTGATCCACACTCCCACTGTAAGCTACTCCTCTTAAATGCATACAGTATACATGCACATTCATGCCTCCACAACGGTGTGGCTCTCTGTGTAAAGTGCGGAAAAAAACCTGCTCTTTAAAGATGTGGTGGGTGGAATTTAAGGTCTAAGCCATTAATCCACAGTGGAATTCTTTTTGCCTGCTTGGTCGCAGTTTCACCTTCAACGTCAGCCAGGGTTTGGTCAGATTGACCCCATGGAGCCATATAAATGTTTATACACTGTACATCTCTGCCGTCCAAGCCAAAAAATCCTGTTTATAAATAAGACATACGACAAGAGGCCTCTCTTGAGAGATGATTTACAACACAAGCGATCCTGGTTTCAATCATTCTGCGAGCAAAAAAATAGTTTTCTGAGAATTTATACACAATAAAGAGAGAGTTATGTTCTTGCTGTTCCTTGATAAAGTGCAAACATGTCAGAATGAAGATAGCAAATCAAGAGGATGGACCCAAAGCCGAACGCATGTACAGAGTCGCTCAATAAACATCGACAAGGCAGGAAGCCACCCTCTGTGAGATGAATGCAGTCTGTTTATCAGGTACATATTCACACTAACAAGAATGGGTTAAGGATTTAGCAGATTGTTCAAATCTGTGGCCACAGCACATGCAACGACTGACTTGCCATGTCACCGTATGACCGTAATGACCAGAGGCATTGTGGGTGTATGTAACAAAAGCTTGACCACAAATCAGCTTTACATGTCTTCTGTTTTGAAAGCAATGAGCTAGTTCCCACTTCTGGGATCTGTATCGTAAAGCCGCTTTGCCGCTAAAGCCATATTTAACTTCTTTGGCTGCGGACCCCAGCTATTTTCTCTCCCCTAAAACCGCGAGACGTTATGTAAAATCACAATGAAGGGTATGCGTTGCTTTGGATCCTGGGAACATGCAATTTGTCCTAGTTTGGAAAGCAGCCGCCAGGCTTCATCGTGGTGTCTTGGTGGGATTCTGTTGTGTACTTATCAGGACACACAGGGGCCACATGGACACAAACACAGAAGAGGGAAGGAATGAAGTAGTCATATCTGTTATAATCATGCTGTCAGTGTATGATGGTAAAAAGAACAGGACGTGCTCTATGGAGTTGAGAGAAGAGGGAGAATTTACTGTCCTCATAAAAACCACACAGGACTTTTATGAGAGATGGGCAGAGTGAGAAATGTGGAGCAGATCAATCGGTGATCTACGCCGACTGTGATCAGTTACAGTGCTGGAGGTCTTATAAAAATGATACTACCCAACCACAGGCCCTCAGTTAATGTACTGCTCAGTTAATGATGCTCAACAGCACCGTGATCAGCCATCAGCTTTAGGCACATGATTCGAAATAAATTCTCTAATGAGATTTAAGCCCCCCCCCCAAAAAAAAATCAGGTGCCCAAAATAGTAAAAGAAAGATTAACTGTAGATGACCTATGGAAGTTAAATATAGTAGACAGCATTAGAACAATATCAATATTGGGTCCGCATCCAGAATTGGAGTGGGGACATTGCTGAACGTTCTGTTGAGATAAGGGGCAGGACATGTTTGTCAGCGGGAGTAGAGAAAAACTACAGGCCCAATTTGGTGGAAGGGTGTAGCATACACCAAGGAAAAAAAAACATGACATTTTGGGAGCGGATCTGAATCCAGGGGTGGATATCCAAATTATTTTTTACTCTTAATAACATTTTGAGATAGGGCATTTGTGTAGCATTTATGTGTTTAAAAAGGAGTTCCCGACTGGGCATATTCCCATGAACACCCCCTCAACTTGGAGCAACGAAATTGCCAGATAGGGCATGCCTTGGCAGAGGTCCACGCTCTCTGAGTGTCCTTCTAGTTCCTTATACACTCACCTAAAGGATTATGAGGAACACCTGTTCAATTTCTCATCAATGCAATTATCTAATCAACCAATCACATGGCAGTTGCTTCAATGCATTTAGGGGTGTGGTCCTGGTCCAGACCATCTCCTGTACTCCAAACTGGATGTCTTCTTGGGAAAGAAAGGTGATTTAAGACATTTTGAGCGTGGCATGGTTGTTGGTGCCAGACGGGCCGGTCTGAGTATTTCACCATCTGCTCAGTTACTGGGATTTACACCCACAACCATTTCTAGGGTTTACAAAGAATGGGGGGGGGGAAAACATCCAGCATGCAGTAGTCCTGGGGAAATGCCTCGTTGATGCTAGAGGTCAGAGGAGAATGGGCCGACTGATTCAAGCTGATAGAAGAGCAACTTTGACTGAAATAACCACTCGTTACAACCGAGGTAGCAGCAAAGCATTTGTGAAACCACAACACGCACAACCTTGAGGGGGCTACAACAGCAGAAGACCCCCCCGGGTACCACTCATCTCCACTACAAATAGGAAAAAGAGGCTACAATCTGCAAGAGCTCACCAAAATTGGACAGTTGAAGACTGTAAACATGTTGCTGGTCTGATGAGTCTGGTTTCTGTTGAGACCTCCAGATGGTGGAGTCAGAACAGAATGAGAACATGGATCCATCAGGCCTTGTTACCACTGTGCAGGCTGGTGGTGGTGGTGTAATGGTGTGGGGGATGTTTTCTTGGCACACTTTAGGCCCCTTAGTGCCAATTGTGCATGGTTTACCTACCTGAGGCCTACCTGAGCATTGTTTCTGACCATGTCCCCCACTTTATGGCCCCCATGTACCCATCCTCTGATGGCTACTTCCAGCAGGATAATGCACCATGTCTCAAAGCTCACATCATTTCTAATTGGTTTCTTGAACATGACAATGAGTTCACTGCACTAAAATGGCCCCCCCAGGCACCAGATCTCAACCCAATAGAGCATCTTTGGGATGTGGTGGAACGGGGGCTTGGTGCCCTGGATGTGGATCCCACAAATCTCCATCAACTGCACATTTCTAAAGAATGCTTTCAGCACCTTGTTGAATCAATGCCACGTAGAATTAAGAAAGGGGGTCCAACACAGTACTAGTATGGTGGTCCTAATAATCCTTTAGGTGAGTGTAAATACCCCTCTACTGCTGCAGCCGTTTCTCTCAGACGGAGAGGTAGAAAATTACCCTTTGCTGGTAATGACAGTTTCAGACAGAGGTGGGAATGACGGGGGATTACAGTGCTAGCAACACAGAGCGAGGATACACAAGCTTCGCTTACCTTAACTGCGGTTAGATTTCAGCAGCAGGTGTTCGCCACACACACACACACACACACACACACACACACACACACACACACACACACACGCGAGATGGCCACCTGGAGGAAAATCATTCTCCCAGATCTTCTTACACTGTTATATATTAGAGGTTAAGTGTTTCACTCCTGCCTTACTGAATCTGACACATCTCTGAATGTGGATCATTTCTACATATAACACCTGATAATTGCTAAGCCTAGTGTTAATGAGGGCTACACAGAAAAGAAGAATATATATAGGATTTTCTCAAACCAGCACATTCGGGGGACCCTTGTGGCATAACAACCCCCACACACACACACACACACACACACACACACACACACACACACACACACTTGTCCAATGTATCTGTCTCTACACTATGAAAGAGATTTTCAGCGAAATTATGCTGTCGACTGTAAAAGCAAAATTCAACCCTCAAATATATTTATAATGCAGCAGGTTAATGTTTACATTAAGAATTGGCCCCCCAGAGGTTCGTGGTGGGTTATAGTATACATCCATGGTAAAAAGGCATATTGTCGCAGAAACCTTGTACCTCTATGTTTTGTCTTTTTTCATACATCAATGCTATTGGTCACCCTCTGTCTGTGATGAGGTGATTCATGTCAGCCAATATTTGCTTTGCTGAGTCATAACTTGGCATGCATGCAACATGGGATGCATAACAAAACAGTCAGGGTAGGCCTTCAGGGACCCCATGCTTGCCTTTGTCCAGGGCCCCCACATCACATCGCTGTCTCTCCTTCCCTCCCTCCCGCCCATTGAGTCAGCAGCTGTGGATCCAGAATCCACCAGAAGGGGGCATTCATACACCAACTCATCCACATTCCTCACTGCTCCTCATAATTGCAACTCCACAGGCCTATTGTACTGCATTGCTGGCGGGCCTCCCTCACACAATAAATGGGTGCCAAAAGTACAGGTGCCACTCAGTGGCTTACAAGATCCTTTACAATAGTCTGGTATTTCTGGCCCGGGCTGTAAGACAAACGGGTTTTCACACCTCGGAAATATCAGTTTTCTATACAGAATCACAGGGAGATTATACCAAACAAAACCTTTGAAAACTGTTACTCGTGTGACGTCTGATGGGATCAAGAAGGGGATGAGACAGAATCATCTTTGAAATATTTAGAAAAAATACTTATTTTTTTCGGATTAACCGCAACAGTGATACCAATAATTAGTTGTTTTTTTTAACATTCTTTATGTAATAAACCACCTTATTTACCGGCACAGTCTAATATATGGGTCACATTTACTGTAGATCTGCTGTACAATGTAGATCATATGACCAATTGTATCTAACGCCATAACCTGCATGACTTTTTATCAGTTACTTTAAACTTTAGCCTTATTTGTACGTTGCTAATGAAGGGTGATACCATAGAGACAACCAGGTCACTGTGAACTTAAATAGCCTAGCTATTACTGTCAAAAAGTAGGTTATTAGAAGTCAAATGAATTTCTGTTCAGCCGGGTCTTTTTAAAAAAAAAGTTCTAATGGTTTAGTTGTGTGAAATACAGTAGCATTTCCTAACACTGTCACTTCTGCCACCGCTGATGGCTCTCCAGCAGCAGGGCTTATCAGGGAGGACGTGTTTTATTGTATCATGGGAGAGCCTGTGGCCTTGGCAGTCTACGTTATCATCTGGCCGACACAACAATGCAGCAACCACACGGCGTGATGGGATTTCTCACACAGACTACAGGCTTTCAGGTTTGACTGAAAAGAAACCTAACAATACGTTATAGTTAAAATAGACTAAGTTTAAAAAGTGACCATTTCAGAAATGCCACATGTTGTGTAATAAAGTCTGACTAATTGAAACAATGCAAAGGTCCACTGAAAAACTACGAAAATGCGCTTGGTGAAAAAAAAAAAGATATATTATATGTTGGCTTAAAACAACTTAAAAAAGGGAGAGTTTTAGAAATGACACGTTTTTTTTGTTAAGTAACGTTACCAAATGACTAAATGCAAAGCTCCGCTGAAAAACTACGAAAATGTGCTAATTAAAGAGGATATGTTAGCTTAAATTAGCAAAAGCGTTGCAGCTAGCTAACTGACGTATTTACGAATTAAGGTCTACTGTCATTTAAAAAACATGTTTAACGTAATTTAATACTTAATACCGCCGTTATAGCTTATATACATTCAATAATGTATATAACACGACGATTTAACCCCCAACCAAGCTGGTCAAAGTGGCCAGTAAGTGATTATTAATACCGGGTACGTACTAAATTAGCTAGCTACATTATGCTACGTTATCTTACTAAGAGTATTTAGCCAATGAGAAGCGTGGAGCGGCTCTTTACAGGATGCTTAAAAAGTAGTAATTCAAAGGGAGTCCTACCTGTTGCTGTCGGGACGCTCAGTCGGCATTGCCAGCAGCTGCTGGAGGGAGACCAGGCTGATGCAATACACAGCAAGCGGGAGAAAGGACTGCATCTCCGGGGCAACTTTAACTTTACACCCTCTCTGGGAAGGAGGGGTGCGACCTCACGGACCGGGCGAAGATTTAATCCCCACGAGTGGGAGAAAATAAATAGTCAGACACAAAAAAAAATGGTCCCAAAAGGTTGATGTCCAAGGCTGGCAATGGATGTTGTAGTTGTAGATGAAACCTTTGGGGGAAAGCAGAAGGAATAAAATGGTCAATGGACCTGCTGCTCATACAGAAAAGAGAGCCGGTGAAAGTGCGCTTCTGAATTTAATTAGAGCCTTCACTTAGTGAGACGCTTTAAAAACACCCTATCTGCACTAAAATCACCCCCAGTGTAGTCTTCATCACAACTCCTCCTTTTTTCTTTCCATAACAGCCATTAAACCTATGCACCAGATGAACACTTTACATTGTATGGAAAAAGAAAAATGCAACTTCAATCCATTATGCAAATACTTTTGGAAACTCTTACATATGATTAATAACCCTACACCACACAAGTAAAGATAAGTCTTACCTTCTTGGTAGTTATAGCTCAGAATGAGGGCTTAATTGTAAGGTTGTTGTTGTTTTTTTTCTCCCATGAATCCAAACGAGTTGGTCAAGATCAAGTTCTCCAGTGTGAATCTGAGCGCCTGGTGACATTGCGGGTTTAAATACTGAGTGGGCGGAGTCACGTGACTGCCTCGCAAAGGTGCTCAAACATCATTATCTGCCATGTTGGGAATATCCCGCATTGATGTGGTTGGCATAGATAAACCCTGGAAGCACTTTATGGCAATTAAGACTCCACATACACTTGGGAAAAAACACTATGGTTTTTCTTTTGATATATGCCGGAGAGATTCTCTTCACAAACTTTATCACAAAGTTCCATGATGTTGTTAAAGATGCTCACACAGACAATAATGTAGGCCTATGTCAGGTTTACTATAAACAGTGTTGAACAGCATGGACTGTTATAAAATAAGTTGTAGTGCCATCATAGGGACAAATCTGTAAAAATTCTATTTATAGTAATATCCACCTGTATATTATATTCAGTACATATCCAGCTGTAAATTTTGTTCACAATACTAGTTAGTTATATATTATATTCATAGGACAAATCTATCTGTAAAATTCTGTTTACAATAGTATTCATCTCTATATTTATTCAGTACATATCCATGTCCTGCACTTATGGAACCATTGTATATCCTGCACTTGCTATTATTGCACTTCTGGTTAGACCTAAACTGCATTTCTTGCCTTGTACCTGTACATGTGTATAGACAATAAAGTTGAATCTAATCTAAAAAAATATAGATCACTGTAAACTGGTCCTATTAGCAATG
This sequence comes from Percina caprodes, assembly GCA_013375575.1. NCBI lineage: Eukaryota > Metazoa > Chordata > Actinopteri > Perciformes > Percidae > Percina > Percina caprodes. Next base: position 937,171 of record JABXJD010000197.1, on the reverse strand, counting down.
TTATAACATATCATTGGAATATTCATGATAATTATATTTTTTTAATTTGAACTGCACTTTTTAACCCGTAAACACAAAGTGCTTTTCCAGATTAAAAGATACACAAATCAGAACACATGAGCACATGTTTCAAGCCGTATTGACTCCCTTACATTAGACAGTGTAAGTGCCAGATTGGCTGTAAATAAAGGCGGATTTAATGTATGGAAATGCATCCTATGCACTACTAAAATGATAATACAAATCAAACTCTAACCATAATACTGATACTGGTTTTCTGGACCCCCCAATACAGTAAAACTGCACATTTTAGAGTGGCCTTTTATTGTGGCCAGCCTAAGGCACACCTGTGTAATAATCATGCTGTCTAATCAGCATCTTGATATGCCACACCTGTGAGGTGGATGGATTATCTCGGCAAAGGAGAAGTGCTCACTAACACAGATTTAGACAGATTTGTGAACTATATTTGAGAGAAATAAGTCTTTGGTGTATGTAGAAAAAGTCTTAGATCTTCAGCTCATGAAAATTTGGGGTCAAAAACAAAAGTGTTGCATTTATAATTTTGTTCTGTGTAGAAGTATATAGAAGAAATATGCTATGATGCGATAGTAGAAAAGGTTTGAAATAAAAAAGGTCAAAGTTCGGTGATAGCCTTGTATGTAATGAATTGAATTTGAGACATGTATTTACTATTTTATCCATATATTACGCTACTTTTGTGAACCCAAGACTTTTATAAACTCTTTTCAAGCACCAAAACAATTCAATGTAAGTTTTATTTTCACAAGACATTAGAGAAATATTTCAACTTTAGGGCCAAATTATCTCTTTACACATTTCTCTGGAACATTTTTGGATGTCAGTATACAGACAGCTGAGTTTGGTCCAAACATTTTGATATGAAACACATGGGGATCAGGTTATCTGCAAATATTCAAAAAGTTATGTAAAAAATGCACTTAGACCTTAGAGAGTCAATAACATTTAAAAATGTATTCTAAACTTAATGAACAACCAGTATGATGCTGAAATTTGATGTGATATGACAGTATGATAGTGGTACAATATGAGTTTTATATACCATAAAATACCTTGAAAGGGCACCACAAAAACACTACAAGTCCCTAGAGGAACGTGGCTGATAGCTCAGGACGTAAAAGTCATTGCAGTTATAAACTTAGTCCTGTTTTGCACATCACACTATCATAATCAGCCATGTACATTCTCATGCAAATAGCCCAATTTTTCATGAATTTCTGCAGCAGTTTGTGTTCCTGACCAAACCCTCCTCCTATCTCTTATCATTGCTCTCAGCCAAGTGTGTAAAATAGATAGAAGGAAATGCAGGAATCTTTTCATCAAGCCCCGCCCACAGTTGCATCATGAAGCGTTATTGATATATTTCCCGAAGCTGAACGGTTCCTTCACACAGTTTATTGCTGCCAGACTTACAAGCTCCTGCTAGAAAACATTCTTTTAAAAAGACATGATTCATCAGGGAGCTATAAATCTTGCAGAAGTTGTTATAAGAGTACTTTGTATGCTTTGTTGGCGTCTTTTTGGTACGGAAACCCTGAAGGGACAAGGCAAATTATTTATTTTTTCTTGTGCTTCTCATGAGCACAACAAACTTTCACGTACGCACGAGATGCAGTTGTCGTAAGCACACAAAAATATCTCGTGCTCTCGTGAAACCGATCTAAGGCTAGCAAAATTATGCTAACATACTGCTAACGACTGTGGCTAAAGTGAATATGTCAATTCACATTGTGAAATCGGTTAACAGTAACATCATCTTTAAGGAAAACCGTCATCATTTTTAGGAAACCGTTCTGACGGGTTTCTCGTGAGCGCGAGATCCTTTTGCATGCTAACAAGAACGTGTTTTAGTCTTCTCACTTACAGTTTGGTCCACATATAGCCCTAAAAACACCAGCAAAAATGTTCCTCATCCATCATGGGAAAAAAACGCCCTAAAGGTGAGAAAAAGTGACAGAAACGTCAGAAAAAAAGTGAGAAAATCTTCTGAAAAAGTGATAAAAACTTTGGACAAAGCGGCAAAAACGACCGAAAAAGTTACCTCTCGGCTTGATTATTGTAGTTCGCTGTATTTTGGCTGGGCTTTGGTTCAAAATGCAGCCACTGGACTTCTAACCAGAACAAGATAAAGACAACTCATCCCTCCTGTTCTGGCTCACCTGCATTAGTTACCAGTGAAATACAGAATTGATTTTAAAATCGTACTATTTGTTTTTAAAGCCTTGCATTGACTAGCTCCACAATACACAACCTCCCGGCTAACTCCATGTTCTTCCCCTCATCATCCTCACAACTACTCCTCTCAGTCCGTTACCCATGCCTCAAAACAACAGGTGGCAGAGCTTCAGCAGGATCAGGGACGAGTCCAGGATCCTTTTTAAGATTATTTTTTGGGGCTTTTCCCTTTATTTTAGTAACAGTGGATTGACATGAAAGGGGGGATGACACACAGCAAAGAGCCACAGGTCAAATTCAAACCCAGGCCACTGCAGGACTGCACGCTTACTGGGTAAGCTAGAGGCCCCCACCCTACCCATGATCTGCTAGCACCGATTTGGGTTTCCAATTCTATTGACAGTTCTCACGTATTTATAACGATCAAGATTAATGTAAAAAATTGGCCTGAATTCTCCTTTAAGTCATGTTCCACAATGGCTTTCATCCAGGACTTGGCACACAAATGCTGTCTGACCCGAGCCCAAAGCATCACCCATCCCCATCATGCATGTTCTTTGGGCCAACCTCTGCTGTTTTACTGTAAACGTGCTCTATATAAGTGACTTGATTTGTTTCACTTCCAGTTGTACAACAGATGGTCTGTTACAGGTCTGAACATGTAACTTACAACTCAGTTTAATGACTCAGATGAGTCCCGTGCAACTTATCTCATCTCCTTATAGAGGGTTGTTGTCCTGTGTCACGTCTCCCTCCCTCCCTCCCTCCCTCCCTCCCTCCCTCCTGTCTACCTCTATAACGTTGCTGTAGCAACACTCCAGTAATACATACACCTGATCCTGTTAATTTCTAAGAAAGCGTGTCGAGCCAACATGGGTCCAGCAGGTTGTCAACAGTTGAGTGGACAGCCGTCCTGGTCCTGGAAAGAAGCTGCGTGTCCATGTGCAAAATAACAGAGACTCCATGAGGATTGGAAGGATGTTACTGTGTATTTGTTAATAGTCTTTTTCTAAATAATCAGCAGGCCTGACACAGAAAACTGCACATGCAGAAGTTGTAAAGGCTTGTTTTTTCATAACCATCATGATAAAAAATATAGTTTCTGTTTATATATAGACTATAGACTATAGATATAGACTAATTGGCTGGTAACTTAAAAAATCATGATCAAAAAAGTTAATTTAAAGCCCTGGTCATAATAATGGTACATTGTGGGTGTACCAACTGGGGCTAAATCGGAGATTTGGCAGAGCAAAAGAATCATTTAACTCCTCGACACCAAATTGTCAAAGACACTAACATGGATGGTTCCATACAACCATTCCTCTTCACAGGTAAAATAAATGATCAGTTCACTGATTTTATTGAATTTTATAGCATTTTGAAAAAACAAATAGATGGCAAAAGAACGTTGAAAAAAGGGACCGAAATTTTGGAAAAAAACTTCAAAAACACAGGGAAAAAAATTAACAAAAACATTTTGTGACAACAGAATCTGGAAAGCAATTGACAAAAACATCAGGAAAAGTGACCCAGAAAAAACTAAAAGTTGCGTGGTCGACGGGAAGACAACAGGAGGGTTAAATATCACAAATCCACAGCTTGTATCGGTGTGAAAATAAAATGAATTCCTCACAATTCCGTTTTTTGGTATAATTGAGCCAACCCAGGATTTAAGCCCTAATGTGCTACGTGATCTCTGCCGTGTGTGCAAGGGGAAGCGCTGCGTGAGTGATATTGGCTCAGACACATTTGTCAGTGATTGTTGCCAACTTCTCACCTCGCTGCTGTCGTCCCACAGCTCGTCCGTAATCAGGCCTTTCTTTGATCGTCTCATATAGTTTCTGATTTATAATTCCATCAGAGTTAGAGACCCGCCGGTGACACACTAATCCAGGTTTGGATGTATTTAAAGAATCCTTCTAGTTAATCAGGGGCGATTTTAGCCCTTTTTTGGGGGGTACTGAAAGCACCCCTTAAACTTCATCCCGGCACCCAAAAAAATGGGCTAAGGAGTTCCGTTCTGGGAATGTCCCAGGATCGTGAAACTAAGCCCAGAATCTAGATGTCGAGATCAGAATTCAGATTCAGTAAAAAATTCTGAGCCATATTCAGAAAATAGTGCTTGTCAGCATTTAGTCAAAATTGCGTACTTTTAATTTTGGAAAAGTTGTTTGGAAGTGTCTTCTTTTCCATGGCTAAATATCTGATTTAATTTGCAATACCACCTCACATTTGTAGTAATGGCCCTGTGGCTCAGCATTGCAGTCATTTTTCTTATAATGTTGGTGTCCTTCTAGCTACATAATTCCATGTTTCCCCTACCACGAGGGTCCAAAAGCATTGATCCTAGAATTGCCCCTGGTTCCAATTCAACGCCTTAATTTTGTAGTCTTAAAAAACGAAATGTTCATTCATTCTACGTTCATTTTATTCAACCTTTATATATACTGAAGAGATCCTAGAGAGGCAACCCTCGATTACAATGTCATTGAGTCAGATTACAAAGACAAAAATGAGTTTAGATTTTTGAGTGTGATGACGGATGAAAAGTCCCTATAACTCTAAACCTTATGTTCTTGTTGAATCTTTGCCTGTAAACCTGTACTCCTTGACTGCTTGGTCCACGACACACAGCATCAGCTGGATTTAAAGATGTATTCATATTAAATATTGCATATTGACCTTCACCCACAGGTTATAGCGGCACCCATTGATTTGGCTATAATGATGTAGTGATTTATGATCTATTTCCCAACCCAGGACAGTTGATAGTAACTCATTAATCTCTCCGACTTGGCTGTGGAAACAGGTCACTTCTTCACTGATTCTGACCCGTTTATGTAAGAGTCCTCTGGCATGTCACAGCAGCCAGTGAATCTGTGAACACAGGCTTCCCGCCGGGTTTGATCTCTCAATCGTGCACTGGTTTCACTTTTGTTTTAGGCGGCAATTAGCGAACATGAGTACGTACTCCAGTTGAGCCAGCCAACGCGGCACAGGACGGCTTTAAAAATAGCCTCAATCTGTGGCTTTGAAACAGGTCCGAAATGGTCAAGTGATCAAAGAGCAGAGGGATCTTTGCTTGATTGTGCAGCATTCTCTGGCATTGTCTTTGTTTTTGTGAATCTTTGAAAGGCTGAGACTGGGACACAGCCTGCTTTAAGGTTGCTTAAACAGTGCAAATAAGCAGTTGTCTCATTAGGAGTGATAAAGGCAAACTTTGACCGTAGTGAAGCCAACCCGTGGTGAATCTGAACTAACTAAATCATCTTTGGCGGCGCTAAGCACCGCACGGTGCCTCTGTAAAGTAGCCTCAGGAAGGAACTTGTTTTGGTGGAACATGTGTACGTTAAAAGTTATTTAAGTAAGTGGACTTTTCATAATCTGGAAATCCAGAGTTCTCGCAAGAGCACAATTTGAATTTGCTCAGCAAGTTACTCTCTCTAAGCGTACAGGGCTCTGGATACGTCACCCCGTGTGTTGTTGTGATTGGTCGTAGTGTTATCCAATTGCGTGCAGGGAGATATTCAAATGCACACTCGAGATGGGCGGCTTTCATTACTCCATGCCAGACCCTAAATCCTTTTGGATTTGGGTCTGGATTTCCAGGCTAGGCTTTTCATGGGATTTGTTGACAAAAAGTGAAATATAGAAGTAGACCTATCTTGTAATGTAACCCCATGTTTTATGTTGCAGGAGTTGCATTGTAGCTTTAAAGGGCAGATTTGCCCAAGGTACAATAAAAGAGTTTTCTCACTAAGATACGCTAGCATCTACCTATGCAAATAGTTTCGGTTTTATCCATTCTGATTCTGCAATATCTCTCTATCTATCTATGTCTAATGGAAATGAATAGAATCACGATTCTGTTGGAATTTGGCCTCCACAAGACCTGGTGACATTCATGCTTCATTCTTGACCTTAGAAATAAACTCTAATGAAAAATCTCATGTTCTTCCTCAGGGGATGGAGGAAGACTGTGTGCGTTGGTATTGAAACTACACACGCAGGTAGAAGGCCATTCACTGAGGTGCAATGCAGTTGAAAGCTCTAAAAAAAGCCAGTAAGTATTGGCTTTTTAATTATTTATTTTTATCATACTTTATTATTCTTGCAAGGGAATTAACAATTCAACTTAAAACAATTTCAATGAAAATGCTTTTTAATAGCTTTGGCATGTGTAGATATGTTTGCCGTAATTTTTTTAGATTATATTATTATTATTTCATGTATATTGTATCCTAGTATTTCATTCATACAATGGCTTGAGGAAGTGTACACCCCCAGGGGGGGTGTATACTTATGCCCCCTGTATTTTAACATAGGGGTGTATACTTATGCCCCCTGTATTTTAACATAGGGGGGTGCATACTTATGCCCCTGTATTTTAACATAGGGGGTGCATACTTATGCCCCTGTATTTTAACATAGGGGGGTGCATACTTATGCCCCCTGTATTTTAACATAGGGGGTGTATACTTATGCCCCCTGTATTTTAACATAGGGGGGTGCATACTTATGCCCCCTGTATTTTAACATAGGGGGGTGCATACTTATGCCCCCTGTATTTTAACATAGGGGGGTGCATACTTATGCCCCCTGTATTTTAACATTGGGGGGTGTATACTTATGCCCCCTGTGTTTTAACATAGGGGGGTGTATACTTATACCCCCTGTGTTTTAACATATGGGGGTGTATACTTATATCTCAAACTGCATAATTTGCATCTATCTATCTGGAAAGATAGATGCAGATTATACAGCTTGATGCTGAAGTGTCCTAGCTCTGAATTGAGATGGCTTTTGATACAAAACAATAAATCATCCCAGCATGGGCAATGTGATCTGAAGTGGCTAAGCTGAAGGGCTCCATGTACAAACACACACACACACACACACACACACAAACACCTGCAGGTTGGGGGAGGACCCATGGCTTCTATGGGAAAACTCCCATTTTTGAGGAATCAGCATTTCTAAAGAACACTTTATCCACAGCCCATGTTTTCCGTGGTTCTCTGATCTGGCTAAAAAAACAGAATGTTTTTCTCAGGTCTCCATTTACGTCCCCTCCATCATAACACATCATTCTGTCCTGTACAGTTTCTTACTCCCTGCTGATTTATTGAAAAAACACATTTTGCATCAATGTGCAACATTTTCCCAATCAATGTTGGCTTATTCAGTTGTTATTCCAGACCACACCTTAAGAGCACACCCCTGCCTTTCACAAATAAGAGATAATGCACATAAATCTCACCATTTTTGAAGTATCTGATCTGTGTTGTGCTTTCTGCTATGGGTATTTTGGACTGAATTGAAGCCAACCTTTTCTCAATGGGTCAGGTTCATTCCATGAGGAGGCACAGTGAGTGTGGTAGTCTAATGATTGCTGCCCCCTAGTGAACCCTCATGTTCCCTCAACAGAATACAGCAGCTGCTCTGTTATGATGCTTCCCATGAGGACCAGTGTGAGTGAAACTCCCACAAACAAAACTATAATATCATGCATCAGTATATTTGGACTACAAAAACAAATATTATATCTTGGATTTTAAAAGGAATTGTTGCACAAATCACTGTTAAATCCCTATGAAGAATCAATGAGGAGACATTTTCCCACTGGCGTGCTGTTAGCATCCTCTTGGCTGCTCCAGTGAGCTTTATTTACATGGCTTGTTTGAGATGGTGTACAAGCGAGTTTGTTTGTCTCTGTCTGAGCCCTCTTAGTTAAGTTTGTTTGGCATGGCTGCTCAATGCTCACCAGCGCTGTGGTGTGTGGGAGGGGAGGGGGGAGCTAACAGGACAGTGTTCTGCCACTTTTGTGGACAAACGAGGGATTGGGTTTCAGTGTGGGAAAAGATGATGGTCGAAGGACAGAAGTGGCTGATAACAGCGGAGCTCTCAGAAATCACAGTGGCCTAATGAAGGAAACTGAGCTTCCACATTTGTGGCAACAGTTTTAGGGGGTGGAACTTTCCCTTTCAACATGGCAATGCCCCTGTGCACAAAGCCAGCTCCAAAAAAAAGAAGAGCTTGATTGACCTGCACAGATCCCAGACCCCAACCCCATCCAACACTTTTAAAGAGCCCCTAATATACTCCCTTTTCAGCCTCATATTTGTACTCTTGGGATCTACTGGAATAACTTTGCATGCTTTGATGTTCAAAAAAACATCTGTTTCTCATACTGCCCATTGGTGCAGTGCTTTGCCTGAAACCATAGACAGTTAAAGAAATGGACCAACAGATACTATTGCTCTGAAAGAAGACCAGTGAAGGATATTAGAAGCACTTTTCCAGTGATGGCTGAGCATTACTGCGCAGCCTCCAACTGAGCTTGACAAAATAGCTTGAAGACAGGAAAGGGGGGAGAGAGAGAGGGGAAATGACACACAGCAAAGGGCCGCAGGTTAGATTTGAACCCGGGCCGCTGCCAAGGACTCAGCCTACATAGGGTCACACTGTACCGGGTGAGCTAGAGGCCGCCCCGGAGCGCCATTTTAAATGCATGAAGAAGCCTGTTTTATGTCTTCTGAGAAGTTTGCCAAAGTCTGAAACAATTGCCCAGAATGATGTCATGGTGACATCATCAGAGTTATTTTGGCTTGGGTTTGGAGATTAAAAATCTAAACCAGACTAGTAGTCCAGGCAAAGTAGCGTTTTACGACAGACTAACTGTAAAAGAATTTTTTGCAGCTTAGATCATTTCTATAAGGTGTCCAGAACAGCATACTAAAAATCCTAACAAATCCTAGTTGAGAACATATGTTTAATTCTCATCAATTCAAGATGTGTGCCAGCAAGGCCAGACAACAATACACCCCTGGTGCTATTTTTTTCCTTTACTCCGATCAAAATGAAACTTTACACAATACAAGTACCCATGAAAAGTAAAATATTTTGTATTACAAGTTTCTCTGAAAATGAACTTTAATATGTAAATCAGTACACTAATCAAATATGCCCAAAATATACACAAATAGGCTTAATTTTTTCCTTTACTCCTACCACAGTAAAACTTTACTTTGTTCTGGACACCTTATAGAAATGATCTATGCTGGAAAAAAATCTTTTACAATTACTTCTATTTTTGGCTCCAAAATGAGTCACTTTGCCTGGACTATAGGGATGTGGTGCGTATGGGAAATGTAGGATCCAATGTTTTTGGAGCTTCATTCAAAAAGCATGAAGAGGATGGAACGAGCATTTTTTAATGTGTCTTTCACAAACACATGTAAGTGCGTGTGTGTGTGTGTGTGTGTTTTCTGAATTAAACTTGAAATACAATAGGCTACTTGTTATTTAATGGTACAGAAGACATAGCTAATAACTGGCATTGTCATATTTTCCTATCTGTGGTCATCTTCCTGGGTGTTATGGGTAAAAACACATAAGTTAGCGATCAGGATTTACAGCAGTTTACTGTACACAAGTCTTTTGCAACATTGCAGAAACAGAGGAGCTCCAATTACAGCAGTGAGACACATGATACAGGGAATTGCCTGTGTGTCTGTATATGGCTTATCATCAGTGGTGGAAGAAGAATCCAGATACTTAACCCTCTTGATGTCCTCGGGTCAAATTTGACCCCTTTAAAAAAATGTCTATATCTGAAATATACGTTTCTTTTTAACCAAATTACCACAAAAAAATGGATTGGATTCCATTCAACGCTCTTTGCAAATACAATTGATCACTTTCATTCCTGACTAAACTCATCTGTGCGTTCCTCTGACCTTTACTATTAGTCAAAATAAGTCATAATTTCTGCTTTTTTCACTCAAATATAAGGTATAATTCTATATAAATGAGGGTTATTGACCATGAATTCCAAAAAGGTGTGTAAAACTGGTGGTAGTAAGGTGGTGTTAGTGAAAATGAGGGACGGAAATGTAAAATTGTTGTCCGTTTTTTAACCCAGGAGGACAACACAAGGGTTAATAAATGTCACACTGTAAAAATACTCTGTTACAAGTCAAAGGTCTTGCATTGAAAATGTTACTTAAGTAAAAGTATGTAATTATTATCAAGAATGATAAGAAATGAAAAATAAAAGTACTCAATGCAGAAAAACCTCACATTGTAGAAAATGGAAATGATCAAAACAGTTCAGCTAATCATTTCAGCTGGACTTCAGGGCCTATAGTCTATATAGTTTAAACATGGTATTTTATGAATTACATGTGTTTGTGTGCAAAAATCTCAATTTGTGAAGTAACTAAAGCTGTCAGATGAAGGTAGTGGAGTAAAAAGTCTCTCTCTCTGAAATGTAGCGGTAGAAGTAGAAAATGGCATCGCCACTGCCAAGGACAAGACAAAGACTGCAGTGTATCATCCACTCTGCTGAGAAGGTGATTGGCTGCAATCTGCTGTCTCCCCAGGACCTGTATGGCTCCAGGACGCTGAGGCGGGCATGAAGGATTGTAGCCGACCTCTCTCCCCCTGGACACAAACTGGTTGAACCCGTCCCCTCTGGCAGGAGGCTGCGGTCCATCACAACCAAAACCCCACTCCACAAAAACAGTTTCTTCCACTTTGCAAGGCCCTGGACCCCCCACTGACATAGCCACTTAATCATGCAATCCTGGACTATATATCCAGGGGAAATTCCAGAATTTTTTTAAATGTAGTGGCACAGGGGGGTGGACCAATAATCGGCCAGGGGGATCGGGGGCGGAGGGGTGTTGACATTTTATCAGAATACTTATCAGAATACAGCATAGAAAACTGCTTGGAAATAGTGGATAGGATAGAACACCACATCCTATTCACACATGGTATTGTGCTAAATAAAACCTCACATTCATTATTAGTATCTGAAAACATTAGACATTTTCTATACTAACTTTTTTTAAAGATTATTTTTTGGCATTTTAGGCCCATATTTCTATAGGACAGCTTAGACATGAAAGGGGGAATGATATGCAGCAAAGGGCCGCAGGTCGGAGTCGAACCTGCGGCCGCTGCGTCGAGGAGTAAACCTCTATATATTGATTTTGGACAGTCACCATGGTAACATTTATTGGGCTGGGAAAACTGGCTGAACAGACAGTCAAGTGACAGTAATCTGATCCAATGGAAATCACAATTGTCACATTGACAGCACTCCAGCCCAATGATGTGATATACATATTTGTTCCTGTACTGTTTATACCCTATTTATGTTTAATATGATTATGTATGCACCAACCACCAAGGCAAATTCCTTGTAAGTGTTACTTACTTGGCAATAAATCAATGTCTGACTTTCTGTTTCCTGCCAGAGTGTAGGTGAGTGGGATGGTGATGGCGCAGTGGATATGACACATGTCCTGGGTTTGATTCCCACTGCGATACATCAACCAATGTGTCCCTGAGCAAGACACTTAACCCCTCAACCCTCTACAATAGCATCCACTGTGACTGTAAGGATCTGCTTGTGTCAGCTCTGGGGAATTGAACTAATGGGCTCATGGCGTGCTTAATGAAGCGTTTTCATGTGCTATGCTTGGCCTGAGCTGAAGGGAAGTTGACAGCTGGAATAGCCCCACGAAGAACACTGAAGTGCAAGAGGCCATCAAACCACTTCCTGTGTGTTGGTTAGTCTGCAGGAAGTCACATGGTTGCTGCATCCTGCACAGAGTGACTTTGCGCTCTGATTGGGCATCATGTGTGAATAACACAGAATCAGTGACAGATATAGAGCGGATGGGTACTGCTGTCGTCTTTTGCTTTCTTTCTAGAAATAAAAGGTGACAACATAAAATAGAAAAGCTCTTACATACACTCACATTACAAAGTCTACACAGAGAGGTCGTCTTCCTGCCTAGGCTGTGTTCAGTCCATGTTGGAAAACCAGAATTACAACATGAGTGCACGTGAATTACCTAACAAAATCATTCTTGTGTGGAGAGTCTGGATTATAGTGAGCTCAGAGTTTCTAAATGGTGTACTTTGGATACTTTGACTCTTTGGTGTCTGTTGGAGATAAACAACAAATAATTAGTCCACAAATCAATAAGTGGTTTGACAGAAAATGAATCAGCAACTAGTTGGATAAGTGATTCATCGTTTCAGTGATTTTTCAACATTGGTTGAAGCTGTGGTTCCAGCTTTACAAATGTGAGGCCCAAGTGTGTGATTTTAGATAGCATGCCAGGAAAAGAGGCGTGAAGCGTAACCCAACAGTGTCAACGTCTAGTGTGTGTGTGTATGTGTAGTCCCGTCATGCCTTTTACACAGATGTCAATTATACTCATTTACTAACCCTGCTGCAGTGGAATAACATTCCTGCCTTGAACAGGCTGTGTAGGAATACTAATACTCTTTCTCACCTGCTGTCTGTCTCTCTGGCAACTTGTCAAGTGTGGTTCAAGGTTAAGATACAGTTAACATCAACTGTAAGAATCAATAACCACAGTGGTGACCTGAGTGTGACTCCCTAAAAATACGCTAGTATTCACAAAGCGGTTTTGAGTTGCATGCTATCTCCTGTTAACATGGCTTTGGTTGTCAGAGGCCGCGTTTATCGCAGGGCAGCGCTGTCCTCCGCTCAGACGTCGAGTATGAGATAACTGTGTGAGGAAAGACGGAGACAAGTTGTTACTGAGTGTTGGGAAAACAAAGCTCTTGAAGAAAAAAATGTGACATCCAATGCTTGGGATTGTTTTCAACTAGAGAGTGTGATAAGCACTTTAGGTCAAAGGTCACAGCACAGGAAATGTTGGAATTCTCCCGAGGCTGTTACAGCGCTGACAGCCAAGGACAGGCCACACGGCTCTGGGCCACCAGCCCGTCCTCACATCCCATTGACATGTTATCTGCCTATCCAAAATGACACCACAGCACCACGCCAAGGTTTTTCTAACCTTACTTGGCATAATTCAAGTGTTTACCAAAGGTTCTACATCTTTCTGGTAATATCCACTATTTCCATGACATTTAATGTTTTTTGAAGCTCTAAAAAGACAATTAACCATTGGTTTTTAACACTGTATCATAAAAATTCCTTTAACTATGTAAATACCGTGCATATCCACACTCCTTAAATTTCTTTATTTATATTTCTACTCTGATATTTACGTACTTCAATTATTATTATTTCAAGATAATTTTTTTGGCCTTTTATCGACAGGATGGCTTGAAGAGAGGAAAGGGGAGAGAGAGGAGGGACGACATGCAGCAAAGGGCTCAAAACCCCGGGCGCTGTCAAGGACTCAGCCTACATGGGGCGCACACTCGGTTGGATGAACTAGAGGTCACCCCCGTCTACTCAATTAATGGTACAATTTTTATTTTTACAGCCTGAACTATGCTTTAATTGACTACATGTTTCCAAGACATCACTAGTGTACTAATTCTCAAGCTAAACTTCAGCGGAGCTACATGATCCACATCAGAGATGGGTCTTCCATTAAAGTCCTTCTGCCTACAACACAAACAGAATGTATTACAGTTGAGCATTTACAGAGTTACACCCAACCACATCTCTTCCTGGCCATGTCTATAACAAATGCACTTCAAATCAGATTATGACTGTGGCATTCTTGTGTAGTTGGTTTATATAAACATTGGGGGATTTCAAAATATTCAACTGTATTTAAAGTACACCCTGCAAAATCTAGACCATGCTTCCACTTACTAACAATCATACATGACTCCCCCCACCAATATAAACTGTGGGTTCAGGTCAGGAGCCCCTTCTCTAAAGCAAAGTGGCAACCAGATAATTCATCCCAACTAGTTTGTGGTAAGACTTGCAATTGCCTCTGGGGTGGACATTGGTGCCATGCTGCCCTGTCTGTCCCTCTATGCGCCACAGAAGGAAACTGTTCCAACCCTAAGTAGGTTTCCTATGTTGAGCCTGGGCTAATTGTCTAATCCACACATTCAGTGAAAGGGCCAAACAGCCTTCTTGGGTTAACAAAATTCTGGAAAGATTTTAAATGAAATCTGTAAAAACAAAAAAAAAAAAAAAAAAATGCACCAGATTTACCTCAGGAGACTATCAAATGCCTTGACTTTTGACAAGCTGGGCCACCCTGAAATAATATTTGTTTTTGTTTTAAAATAAAGCAGCCCTGCTGAATTTGTTGTGGCTGCTTTTCAGTTTAGGGCTACCGGAATCGTCACCACCTTTAACCCCTCTAGCGACGGTACCGTTGTGTTTATTATAGGTTTTGGTCAGACTGGTGGCCCCTTGGTTTGGCTCCTCACATGGGACATTCCTGCCGAGCAGCCCCTCCCTGCAAGTCCCTCAGTGCGCAGACTCGCGGCTCTTTGCTGTCAGGGCAAGGCAGACTGACAGTATGGCGGCAGGGTACAGCTGGAAGGATGCTACTGGTGCCCGTGATGTGTCTATCGCCGGTAGGACGTAAATGGACAATTGACGGCAAAAAGAGAAGAGGATTTAGCGAGAAAGGCTTGTCGCCGTGAGCTCCAAAGATGGCCAGGCTCGCCGACTACTATTTAGTGGTCGGTTACGACCTCGACAAGCGAGGTGGGTACTTGAGTTAGCCTGCACTGCTAGCTTTAACGGCGTATTATTAGCTTTGGGTAAAGAGGAGGCGGGTAGGGAGGCGGGGACGGGCCGGGTCGCCACTCACAACTAACCGATGCAAGGTGCTGTCAGCTGGCAGTTCTGACAACTTGGGGCCGAGGACGCACAGGCCTCACGGGATTAGTGTACTTAAATGCTAGCCTTGTCGGCTCATGTCACGCATTTCTTACGGGGAGACACATTGAATGCACAACTCCATTGCAATGCTTAACCTCCAGGCATGTTTTAAATTTAGCAGATGAAACGGTCTTACTCTGTTGACAGTAAACTTAGGCTAACTTTATTTGCTAAGAGCTAGCTAACGTTAGCCGGGCTAGCTCTGAGGGGGGCTTGTTGCTTGGTCGGCTGCGACCTAAGACGGATTTATTCACAGATTCAGCTACATCTTCCCTAGTTGTCTCTCGTTTATAGTGGTTACCAGTGCAACAGTCGTCATTTAAACGTGTCATTTTAAAAGCAGAACTTGACACAGAATGTGATGGGCAGTGAGTTGTCAGTGTTGTGGATGCAGGGTCCTGAGCAATTACTTGGGACAGTCGCACCACGAAAACCTCGCCGATTTCCGCTTGGACTCTATATTATTATTCATTTTTTTAATCGATGCTTCTCCTCGGCGTTGCAGATTGTTTTCTTTGTCTGTGTTTTGTGTGGATTAATCTAAATGGCTTTACCCCTCCCTGAGCCCCCTCGGAACTGAGCTGTGTTCCCTTGTGTTGTGGGACGGGGTTTGGACCGTTATCTGAGCCCCCCTCCTTTCAGCTGGAGCCTTGGCCTAGATCTGGTGGAGTATAATGGCCTGTTTAATCATGAAATATTCAACCCGCCCTTCCAATGGAAGCATGCAGCCTGTAACGTGGTAGAGTCTTTTATATAGAGTGGAATTTTGTCTATGATTAATTCATTAGAGGCAAATTGTAAGACAAGCTCTCTGTGGCCAAAAGCAGGCAGAGAAGTGGCTTTTATCTGGATGATGCTGGAGCAACCTACATCACTTTTCTCATTGCATGAAAGCACTTATTGCACCTTGTAGTTTCTTCAGGGGGTGGGGAGCTGAACACAGGATGTTATAACGTGGACACTGCAAGCGCTGCAGAAACTCCTTCCTGCTCTGCCCTGGCTGAATGCGATGCAGCGCAGAACAAGGCCTGTAAAAAGCATCTGGGAACCAGACATTTAAAGCCACTGTGGCTTAATGGATCAAGGCTCCCATGCCTTGTAAAACCAAACACTTTAAGGGTGATGATGATTGTTGGCGTTACCCTACTACTGCTGCTGCCTCACCGTTTACAGGAACTTTACTTAACCATTCTAAAGGTTTCTCGGTGGAGGCATTGTGTTGAGATGATTCCTTTCCATCAGTATTTGATGCACTGGCAGCCATCATTAACTTCCTAAGTGCAGTTAGATCAATGCACTTCTGCACAGTCGTTGCTTCTGATACTATTGTGTGCTTTTCTTGTTTCGTCTGGTTCCTCACACATCATTGCTAAGCTCTGGAGAAAAAGACGGAGAGCGATTTTGATATTGTATATATGGGCATGCTCACCAATGAATAACAGTGTCAGAAGTAGACGTCAGGGGTTGTGATGGTTAGAGTCTGACAACCCCGGTCTCTACGTTTGTGTGGTACAATAGTTTTTTGATCATAATGCTAAATGACTGAGGAAAACGCTTGGCTAATCAAGAATGAATGGGCCTCGATCATAACAATACCTGGAATTCTGAAGCACAGTAGAGTTTCCTCTTATGTTTAAATATTTCATATTTCATACATCCTGTCTACGTGTGTTTCTGTGTGTGGTTGCTGGTTGTTTTGTGCTTGTGCACTGACAGGTTTTCAGTCCGGGCTGACATCATCGCTGCTCATCTGCCTCACAGAGTGCCATCACCAGAACTGTTTCTTTTCTTATTTTTCTTGGATTTAGCGTTTGTTCCCTGTTGAAAAACCCTGTAATAGTTTGGTTTGGTAACCTGGGGGCAGAGCTTTGAATCTTCCATTCACCGTCTGCATTTGTCTCTGAAGTGTCAGGTTGCTCACATTGTGCTCAACCTAGATGCTACGTTCACTGCTACTATCACTGTATCTCACTTAGAGCCAAGATGGCTGCTCGTGGGTTTGGAAAGGGTCCGTAGTTGCCGGGGTGTGGTTCTCCTAGCATGGGTCTTTTGAGTAGCTGTCACTGTGTTTTGACAGAGGTTCCTCGGCTACGCCGAGTGTACTACCCAGCAGCCAAAATGGATATGCAGCCCGAGGCCCAAACAGGAAACTGGGGAGAGGACCTGAGGGAGACTTGTGTTTAGAGCGAGAATCCAGATTGTCTCCCTGTGCGTGTCTAAAAAACCAGGAAAGGGGCGTTGGTGCAACTGTGTGAGGCGTTTTCATTTAAGACAGCAAAGAGACACACACACACACCCACAGACGCTAATATACAGGCTCTATTGTAGCTCCATCTGTGTGCCTCTGGCGGTGCAGTGATGGTCATTGCCGCGGCGGCCCTAAACAGAATGCAGAATGGTTGTTTTCAGGCTGGAGTGACAGCTCTGGCACACAAACCCTCATCTGAAGCCCAGCTTTTCCTACATACACACACACACGCAAAACACCCCTACAGCTTGCAGTCAAGCTCGGGCCATTCACAACATTAGAGGCCAGCGAGGACACAAAGAGGTGCATGCATGCAGGCTGTTGTGTTTACAAATCTCAGGTTTTCTCTGTTACTGTCGTACAGTGTTGTCATGACGGTAGAATTGTGACATTGCTAACAATGAGTAAGGTTTAAGGGTGCTACGATACCATAGTGGATGAAACAAAAGCAGTGGGCTGCAACTCTCGACTGGAACAGTTTTGTAGCATGATTGTGGTGCCAGTTGGTTGTCAGCTCTGTAAGCAACACAGTTTTGTTTTTCACTTCTGACACCAGTTTTATAACCAGAGGTGTCAGTTTGACTGAGATTTGAGTTAGTGAATTGATGCCAGACTGACTGACAGCAATGTTTTCAACCTTAAAGGGGAACTACTGTATGTAGTTAGTTAAATAGGCCTATAACTTAATGGCAGATTTTATCCATAACACCCACTATTAAGAAACACACATACTCCCCTTCGAGATGAGAGTGATACTTTATTTTTTTATGATAGAGATGACAGGAAATGAATTGAGAGATGACACAACGTTATGCATGTAACAAGAAATCACCAAGGTGTCCTGAGTCACGATATATATCTTGCAAAACTATGTAACATTCTTACTATTTTGATTCAGACTGTTGCTGTCGTATTGAAGTATGGATTTCCGTCATCGGGACAAAGCTTTGACTCACTCGTGTGGCGCTTACAGGTGCATTCAGTAGAGTGTGAATGCAAGCAAAGGCCTACATGAGGCTGCGTAGGGGAAATGGAAAGCTATCAGATTGAAAGCAAGATGAAGCGAGGGAGCGAGTGATTGGTGGAGAGAGGAGTGAGTGTGATGCTGCCAGAAGTGCCTGCCTGTGGGCAGCCACTTCCTCCATCGCTCTGGAGCATGGCTGCAGCCTTACAGGCCCTCCAGAAATAGCCCTCACAATTTGCCTTTCATAGGGGGGCGGAGTGATGCTGGGTCTTGGCTGCGGTGCACGAACGCTCTTGTGTCTGTGTGCGCTTGTGTGTGTGTGTGTCTGTCTCTCGGCGTGAGCTCCTCCGTCTGCCATTCAGATGGCTGCCTGAATGTTTGTGGCTGTCTCTGTGTATTTGCTGCATTACCACGGCAACGTCTACCCCCCTTTGGGTTGGGGGTTGTGGTTAATGCTTCGTGACTAGTCATGATGTCAATATTTTAACCGTTAATACTATCAGACTCATGTCAGCTGCGCAAGCTGTTCCAGGAAAGTGGTTGCATTTGTCCACGACGATGCACAGGACATCGTGGGTGTGCGGCTGCACCTGTCCACGTTTGAGCCTCCTGGATGGGGGAACTGGGACTCCGTTGACTGCTTGTCAGTACAGGTTAATGAACGGTTAACGAGGGTCGGTTATTGGTTTGAAAACCCCCTCTAAATTAGCATCCCTATTTTTAAACCCAAAACAAAGTTTCAGTTTTATTTAAATTTTTAAAGCCAGCATATAGACCACCACAGGACACCAAAACATGACTTTATTTAAAAAAATAAATTATAACATATTTGATTGAAAAGAGCAAGTAACATGTTGACAGCCCTCGCAGACAGTTGTCATCATGCTGTGGTCTGTGAGAACCTCCAACCATTTCACTGTTGTGATGGTACCCTTGTGTGTGTGTGTGTGTGTGTGTGTGTGTGTGTGTGTGTGTGTGTGTGTGTGTGTGTGTGTGTGTGTGTGTGTGTGTGTGTGTGTGTGTGTGTGTGTGTGTGTGTGTGTGTGTGTGTGTGTGTGTGTGTGTGTGTGTGTGTGTGTTTTACAGCAGTCTGTCTGCTGTGCTGAATGCTTGTTATTCATGAGTAAGACGGTGGCCCCAGGGCCCCAACACAGCCCTCATTCCTACTACACAGATAGAGGTGTCTGTGTCGCTACATGCACATAGGGATGCAGATACACACACATGCTTTTTTACTCAGTCTGCAGATACGTATTCTTCTGTAATACACTGTATACTCAAATTGTAATCCAGTGCTATGTGAGACAACTCTGTGTGTGTGTGTGTGTGTGTGTGTGTGTGTGTGTGTGTGTGTGTGTGTTTTAATGGCTATATATATATATATATATATATATATATTACAGCAGTTTGTCTGCAGTGCTGAATACTTGTTATTCATTAGTAAGACAGTGGCCCCCAACGCAGCCCTCATTCATACTACACAGATAGACTGTGTGTGTGTGTGTGAGTGTGAGTGTGAGTGTGTGTGCGCGTGCGCGCACGCGTATGTTAGAGATGCCCTGCTCCTTGGTGCTTTGATGGGTTCCCTGGAATTTGGAGAATTTCTCTGTCCCCTCTCGGGACAAAGGCTGAGTCAGTACTGCTCACAGTCAGCCTGCTGGTGCTCAAGGGAGCAATCGTTAAAATCGCAGAGGAGTGATTCCAGCGTGTCCTGAGCAATCCAGATTTAAAGATAGAGAGTTGTTGGGATTAGTAGAGTTGGGTGTGTGTGAGACTGGTTGGCTGATGCGGTAACCACATCACTGCAACACCCTGTTTGCTCGGCTGTATACATGGGACAAACAATATTGCTCATGCAATGTTATTGTCAGCTGTGCAACATGGCTTCTATTTCTCCAAATCGCGCCGCCCTAATTTTAAGTTATTGGCATTGTTACAAATGTCAACTTGTCACTTTTTCTCTGCGGTGGCCAAAGAAATACATAAAAAACAGTGGGCGAGTGACTATAGTGGGAAAAGATTAAACTTCTTTATTATGAAGAAATAAAGATGCTTAAATCTGTTGTTTGGAAGAAGAAAAACAAATCTGCTTTCCATACACCCACTGTGCTTGCTCTAATCTGATGTGTAGTCTGTGACTGGATTGAATATGTAGATTAGAGGACTGTTTTGGGTCCAGACCTGGTTTGATGTCTATATCACTGTACTGTATTTGTGGCACGTCTTTGCTGTGCCCAGCGCAAAGCCCGACGCAAGTGTCTTTGCTATTTTAAGACCGACGCTGTTGTTAATTTCCCGTCCTGCGCCCCTGTCGTTGAAATAACAAATGCACCTGCATCCATCTGTGCGCCCATGGGTGTGCCGGTCTTACAGGGTGGTGTGTTCAGGTGCATTCTTAGCATATTGCTATCTTGAGGTAGCAGAAAGTGATCGCACTATTGACCAACAAAAACCTGGTCTTAACGTCAGTAACGCAGTTCATTTTAACAGCGCATTAGTAAAATGTGCCTAGGCTTGTGCACAGCGCGTGCACACTGTGCTTGTTACACACACAGGGTAGCACAGCAGCACACACACATGTAAAAGATTATAAATAAAAATGTTAGGGTGCAAATCCGCCATCATTATAGCAATGCACCAAGGTCCAAATGTGCCTGTCTTTTAAAGGGAATGGGAGATGACCTCTGATTGGTTGATTGCATAATGCGTAAAAAAAAACAAAAAAACTTATGAAATAAGGACAACCCTTTTGAACCATGTGCTTGGCGCACGGACCTTTTTTTTTCCGCCGTCAAACTAGCAAAAGTGGATTTGGACACGCCCTAAATGCAGCTAAGTTCAATAAAAAAAGATAAATTTTTAAGGAGATTCTTCTCATGTCGCATCCGTTTTTAAAAAGGATTTAATTCTGATGGTTATGCGGTGCAAACAAAGTAAAAAAAAAAGTAATAAACTTCTAAAATCACAATATTCATCAACCAGTACATGGTTTTATACTGTATCTTTTATTCAATATAATAATCTAGCAAAACACTGCATATAGCATCTGAGCAAATAGGAAATAAGTAAGTGTCTGGACTTAAAGCTTTGTCATTTTATGTAAGTGGACTGGCGTAGTAGAAATCTTTTTCAAGGTGGGCTATTTTGGGCCTGTGGAAAACTGATATGATGAAATTGATTAATAAGGTGATTGGCAGTTTACTGCATATAGTCTCTAACGGGGACGTTTTGGGAGCGATTGGTGGGACTGCTGTGGACGAAGTACACACAGAGATACACTGGTAAGCTCTGATGAGGTTTAGCCATGCATCAGCTGATTTAGATATCTCACGTTACTGTACTGTGTCAGCAGTTAGCTTCATTTAATATTGTATGTGGTGTTTTTTGAGGGGTTCAAATGTTCTCCCAAAACAAGTTCCTTCCCAAGATGAACTCGTTTTTTTTGTTCCTATTCTAAAATCTATGTGGATATAGGTCTGGCAATGCAAAACTACTAAAACTGTAACAATTATTTACATGCTCGACACCTGTCTGAATGACAAAAACAGGGAAATGAAAAAGAGATAGATTAGAGCATGTCTGAGAAGGGACACGAGTATCATGTCTAATAAGTATACCAAAGAATACCACTTTATTTAAAGTCTTTTAAGGGAACCTAAGACCCAAACGTTTTTTGTGTGTGATTGTTGCAGGCAAAAATTCCTTGATTATGCGGCACGTTTTCTTAAAAAATGCGATGGAATATGCAGGATATTTTATGCGATGAAATTGCGAGAACTTTGATGGAAAAGAGACTGTGTTTGTCTTGTCTCGTAATTCCGTCACTTCATAACGTTCCCATGGCAACGGCGAAATGGCTGCTCTTGTGTGAAGTAAACGCAACATTTTTCAACTTTCTGCTAAGATATTTGTGACTTTTTTTGAACAAAAATTTGGGGATTATGAAATCATGCGGCCCCCGCATAAATATGCAGACTTTAACTGATTATGCATTGAATTATGCCATTGCATAACCGTGTTTTTTTCTGGAGGGACTGTCTGCTGTGTAAAACCCAGTTCAGACCAAAGATTTGCAACATCTCAGCTCGACTCGAGCCCTCTGATGGTGTCGCCTGTGACTCAGCCTGTCAAGCCTGAACTGGGTTTGAATAAGACAATGCGCAGTATATGTAAATGAAACCCATGTGCTGTATATTGCCAGCAGCCCCAGATGTTGATGAGAAGCATTATTAAAGCATTTCTTTTGGGAATCATAAAGTCAGTCAGCTTCAGATTCAGCCCAAACCCAGCTGTCTGCCTCCAGTGTTTTAGACTCACTTGGTCTGGTTCCTGTTTGGTTATGAGACATGCACACGTCTGTTTCTTGGCTGTTGGTTGCCCGAGTAACAAGATGTCATTTCCGGGGCCATGTGTGTGGGTGCAGTGGTAGGAGTACAGGGGTTTTTATTGGGTTCTTTTGCAACTGCATACAATCTGACATACTGTGGTAGAAGTGATAAAGGAGGAAGGAAAAGAGTGTTTGGTTGAAATGATTAGAGGGACGTAATGTATTGCTGTGTAGAGACTAACGTCTGGCTGACAGAAGATAAGTTGTGATTGAGTGCATTAGCCCACAGCTATCGTGTTTCCTATTGTAGTATTCTGGGGTAGCACACATAAGCCGTGTTTGTGTTTTTGTTTTTAAGCATCTGCTTGCATTAATACCATATTTCATGTGTGTCAGTGTGTCTGAGGTGGATTCTCAGGTTCATTAATTAACCATATCCTCTGGTTGAATGTTACTGCGTCCTCTTCTGAATCCTCCCCTGCTACGACCTTTTGTGCAACGTTCCCAGGTGCTGGCTGGGTGTTACAACATCAGAAAAGCGTTTAAAAACACATAAAAATTTTTTAGACAAAAACATCCAAAAAAAAAGGCTGAAAGAAAAGTCAAACGTTGAAGGCATCAAAAGTGGAAGAAATGTTGAAAGAAACGTCAAAAGTGCAAGTGGCTTGTTCTATTTACTTGCCCAAGGTGGCGTTTAACTTGCCCCAGGCCATCGGGCAACCCTTATTTTTGAACCCTGCCTGCAAAACAACCGTTTTTATCGATCATTTGTGATCAATAGGAGCCAAAATAGTAATCGCGATTCAAATTTGGATTAATTGCACTGCCCAAGTTTGTGCAGAGTAAATCATTTCCTTTACTATTTACCCAACACATTTATCTTGAGTGCCTCCCCATGCTTATCCCCTTGTTTGCTGAAAGCTCCTCCAGAGCCACAAGATTGATTGGTGACAGCATCGTGTCAGCATGTGGGCCATGTGCTTTCCTCCTCATGTGATTGTCCTTTAGCCTCAATGTTCCATGTTGGACTCTCTTTGCATACTGCCAAACATGCATACCTCTCATAAGATGACTTACAATCGTGACTTCTTAGATGTATCTCTAGGCAACACTTCAGAAAAAGCTTGATTTTAATAACTAATTAAGAGGTGTGGCTCCTACATAGGGCTGGGCGATATGAAGAAAGTCAAATATCACAATATTATTGACCAAATACATCAATATCGATATCGCAGGGTTGAGTATTGGAGCTAGAATTGTCTGTTACATCAGTGGAGCCAGGAAAAAGCAACACTTTTATATGATATTACGATATACACAATCTAAGACTATATCTAGCCTCTTATCACAATATCAATATAATATCGATGTATTGCCCAGCCCTACTCCTTCATTGCTGTCCACAGAACACTGAAGCCGTGTGGCGGATTACACATCTGGTCATTTTACTAGTGGACCCAATTATTCACAAAATGTTTTACTGCTGTATTCTGAAATGTAGTTTACGCGGTGTAGATGTACGCTTAAAAGGTAGAATATATATGTCACTGTGAACTCCATTTTTCTCATGATGTTGGGGCTCCTAATGCATCGGTGCAGTAGGATTCCCCCTCACGCTGGCCGTTAACGTCATGACACGATAACATTAGCAGTGTTTTGCAGCCTCTTCCCTTTACACCACTATACCCAAAACCATACTGTTAGCAAAATGGATCAAATATGTGGTTAAATTAACATTTCCAGTATCTTTTCCATTTCACCTCAAACAATCCAAACCAGTATATGGACATGCTACTTAGGACCAGGATATGAAAGACACAAGCAGAGGTCTGTGTTCAGTGAAGCTGACTCCCGGGTGTACTTTAGTCTGAAACAATGGCCAGAGTGACTGCAAAGTGCATGGCCCGTGTTCTATGAGCATTGGCAGGTTTCTCCACTCTAGTGAGTCAGCTTGGTGGCTCAGACTAAAGCAGAGCACACTCGCAGACATCCACCTGTTAGCTGCAAAGGGGCAGTCAAAGCAGAGCTGGCCCATATGGAAAAATCTAACATCTTGATATCACAAACTATTAAACTATCAATGAGAGTTTTGATAAATAATCCCCAATAATGTGGATACAATGACTAAGTGGGTAAAAGTCCGGTAAGTTCAGAACGTGACATCACTTTACTCTTATTTAGCCTTTAAAACTAGAAAAAGATAACAAGTATCAAGATATCACGATATCCAAAATCTAAGACAATATCTAACCTCATATATCGATGCTGACTGCTTAGCCCTACATGAAAGCCATGTTATGCATCATTAGTCCGTGACAATTTGAGTTAGATGGCTTGAAGCAGCCGACTCCCTCAAACTGAAATCCGTTCTGTCACTGGAGCTGCTGTGTCCTTGCGGAGGCCATTTCCCCTCTTAGAAATCCTTTCGATTTTGGTTTGGGGCTTTGGGTGATGGAGGGGGTGGGTTTGCACAAAGAAAATGTCCCACATTGTCTCCAGGGTGACGCTGGTTTCCAGATTGAGCAGGGATTTTTTTTTTTTCCCCACCCTCTATTTGGTTCCTAAACGACGACGGTTTTTCAACATGGACTGACTCAGTTATTTCTGCTGGATTATCATCTTTGTCATCGTCATCTGACAAATTCAGACTGCTTTAAATGTCAAGTGTTGCTTACTGCTGCTCCTCAGTGTGTGTGTGTGTGTGCTGGGCCTCAGTCTGTCCGTGTGGTGCTGCTTTTAATCAGAGAGTGACTCACACTCCTTCACATTAAAATGTGCTGTATTTATATAGCGCTTTTCTAGTCTCAACGACTACTCAAAGCGCTTTTACATCATACAGGATACATTCACCATTCACACACATTCATAGACTGTGGCCGAGGCTGCCGTACAAGGTGCCACCTGCTCATCAGATAAACATGCGTACACATTCACGCTCCGATGCACAGCATCGGGGGCAACTCGGGGTTCAGTGTCTTGCCCAAGGACACTTCGACATGGGACTGCAGGGCCAGGGATTGAACCACCAATCTTCCAATTGGCAGGCAACCACTCTACCACTGAGCCACAGCCGCCCCACATTACTCCACAAGACTGTCCTGCATGTGTGTGTGTGTTTATCAGAAAACACACGTGCACGCATTCATGTGTGAATGTGTAAAAGCAAGCTGGGTGGACAGCAGAGAGCCCTGTCAGAGGGTGTGGCATAGAGCCTGGACATAATGATGTCATAGTTATTTTATTGGGCTTCTCCTCCTTTTAATTTAACAGGACAGCTAGGGGGAAGAGAGAGGGAAGACATTCAGGAAATTATCACAGGTTGGATTCGAACCCTAGACCTCTGCATCGAGGCATAAACCTCTCAGTATATGTGCGCCTTCTCTACCCACTGAACCAACCCGGCCACACGTTTTGTATGTTTTCACCCAGAGGCTTCAACTTTGTGAGTGTTTCTGGAGATGTTATCTGAATACAGTGCAGATATGCAGTCAAGAAGCCTTGCAGCGCTGGCAGCTCACCTCATGCACGCTCTGATCCCACTGGACTTGCTATGTTGCCACAAGCAAGTTACAAACAACTAGAGTTGTTAAGAGACCAGTTTTCATAGTGTCTAAAAGGCTGGTATCGCTGTAGGCGAGTATATGCACAGAGCCGATACCTCGTACTCTAGTTAGGGTTCTTTTCCCATTTTGACTGACTGTCAAACTGGATAATAAAAGAAAGTTATATGGCATTCATTCTCTGTATTTGGTCATGTTTTACAAAGTTTAACCTGAGTAGGGTTGGGAGTTTACAGCTCAAAAACCAAATAAAAACTGACTTGGTATCGGCCCATACGCAAGTTCAGGTTTCGAAATCGGTAAAGGAAGAAAAATAGTTTGGGGACTTCTCTTCTCAGAACCATATGCAGGAGTGCGCATGCTTTAGGCCAAATTGTATTCCTCGTTTTGGACAGAGTTGCAAATCTGCACACACATGCTGTGTGTATGTGAACACAAAGGCGGATGAAAAACCCACAAGGCTCATTTAGAGCTCTTTTGTCCCGGCTGTTGCAGTCGCCGTGGAAACCGCCTGATGTCGTGTCACTGTGATTTGGAAGCCTGTGAACGAGAAGCTGTGGTCTGGTTCGGCACCAAGAGCATGACACACACACACACACACACACACACACACACACACACACACACACACACACACACACACACACACACACAGAGCTACACACTCTGTTCAACTCTGACTGCCATTAGTCAGTGATCACATGACCAGGCAGTCTCCTTCCATCCTGTGTCACAGAGTATCTCTGCTGGTAGTCATCTGTGTGACCCACATTTCCTCCCTTGCTCCTGCCTTTCATCCTCGTCAGGCCCGCCTGTCTCTACTACTCAGGGTTTTCTCTGCCAATATAAGGCCAAGACATGCAGTTTCAGGCACCACCTAAGCTAAATGAATGGAAAATCAACGTGCGCATCAAAACTAAATAACTTTTCTCACATAGATGATCGTAATTGGCCCCAGTGGACTTATTTAGTAAGTTTTGTCTTGGAGCTTTTGAGTGTTGTTTTTTTAATCTATTTATTATCTGCTCTACCATTTTGGACACAGATATGGTAGTAATACTAATGTAAGAATTATGTGAAATTGCATATTTCTTTTATTGGAAAGCCTAATGTTCTTAAGGGAGGACCCCTAAACACCCCCGCCAAATATGTACACCCAAGTCTTCCGCAAACCTAAGGAAAACACTGCTCTGAGGAAAACAATGAACTTGTAGAAGGGAACTATTTTCTGTCATGGAAATCATCTATTATATTCTTGTATCGGGAGAACTACAAAACAAGCTGCCTTTGCATAAACAATGTGTATTCTCAGTATCAGCTGCTGTCCTCAAAGTTGCTAAATCTGTTTGCTGGCTAACAATGCCTCCTTGTCAAAAGAAAATGACATCAGAGCAGCGAGATGGTAGGAATTTAGTCCATATGTGGCTATATGTACAGTATTTAGCATACATTTAAATGTGAACAGATCCCTTTTCAATGATCCCAACAAATGGACTTTCAAAGCTTTCCAGCTTCAAAGCACTTTGAATGCCTGTAAACAACTTGCGGACCATTTTGAAATAGTGAGGCCGAAGTACTGTGTACGACTTTGGATGGCAGACCCGGAAGCTTTGAGGCCAGATTTGGCTCTTACTGGCTGCTTTCAGAGAGTCCACAGTCTGCACATCGATTGGGTCTCTTTGGTTGCCCAGCACTGTAGGAACTGAATGCACTGATTGTGACTTGCTGATTGTGTTGCTCACACTGTGGACATACAGCTGCTGTTACACTCACAAGGTGGACAGAAACAACAGAAACACAGAGCAATGCAGAGCAGGAGCGTCACAGCAGTTACCAGTTTGGTATTTGAGTGTACATCAGTGTGATTTGTGGTCGCTCATACTCCTTGTTAACGCTGTTTTTAGATATTTGTCATGCTTGTTACACTTGGCAGCCCACTCTGCTTCACTGCCAATGTTGCTGCAACTACCCGATCGTGTAGCTACATGCTGCACAACATCAGAAGGACACGTCCCCTTCTAACGCAGACGGCAGCTCAGGTTCTGGTTCAGCCTCTAGTCATCTCACGTCTAGACTACTGCAACTCTCTCCTGGCTGGCCTGCCTGGAAGTCGCTTTGGATAAAAGTGTCAGCTAAATGACATGTAATGTAATAATGTAAGGTGTTCTTGCTGAGCTTTTTCTTCTGGTGTATTTTTTTTTTTTTTTTTTTTCACCTGCTTGAACACACCCAGTGTGGACGTTTGCCAAATATGCATTCACCTTGGGCTGTATGTTTGTGGTTAAAAAGGAAATGCCTTTAATTGTGAATAGTGTTGGAGGTAAGAAGAACACAAATCCCTTTCTGCACTTTTGGCATCGTGTTTGATGTTAATTGACGTGTGATCTTCCGAAGCTCGTTCTCCAATGAGAGAAGTAAGTGCTTAATAAAAGATGAGAAGCTGGATGGGTTTGTTAAATAAAACATCAAACTTCTAAATGCCAACCTGCAGCAAATTAAAATTACAATGCCCATTTGGCATGATTGGAAATGGTACATCTGTGCATTACTGCTGCATGTGGCGGCTTCTTTGCACACAGCCCGCTGGAGCGTTGCCAAGTCTAGAGTCATTCAACTGACTCACCTGACAGGGAAGCCATGGGTGTGACATGGACGGGGAACTGTATCAAGTGAGATTTTAGATGGATTCTGCTGCTGTCATTGTAGTCCAGATGTGATAGCTTTTAGGCTGGGCTCATTGTTTAATTTAATGTATCTGAAGTCTCTTTTATATAGACCTTAGTGGTCCCCAAATACTGTATCTGAAGTCTCTTTTATATAGACCTTAGTGGTCCCCTAATACTGTATCTGAAGTCTCTTTTATATAGACCTTAGTGGTCCCCTAATACTGTATCTGAAGTCTCTTTTATATAGACCTTAGTGGTCCCCTAATACTGTATCTGAAGTCTCTTTTTTTATAGACCTTAGTGGTCCCCTAATACTGTATCTGAAGTCTTTTATATAGACCTTAATGGTCCCCTAATACTGTATCTGAAGTCTCATATATAGGCCTTAGTGGTCCCCTAATTCTGTATCTGAAGTCTCTTTTATATAGACCTTAGTGGTCCCCTAATTCTGTATCTGAAGTCTCTTTTATATAGACCTTAATGGTCCCCTAATACTGTATCTGAAGTCTCTTTTATATAGACCTTAGTGGTCCCCTAATACTGTATCTGAAGTCTCTTTTATATAGACCTTAATGGTCCCCTAATACTGTATCTGAAGTCTCTTTTATATAGACCTTAGTGGTCCCCTAATACTGTATCTGAAGTCTTTTTTACATAGACCTTAGTGGTCCCCTAATACTGTATCTGAAGTCTCTTTTATATAGACCTTAGTGGTCCCTAATACTGTATCTGAAGTCTCTTTATATAGACCTTAGTGATCCCCTAATACTGTATCTAAAGTCTCTTTTATATAGACCTTAGTGGTCCCCTAATACTGTATCTGAAGTCTCTTTTATATAGACCTTAGTGGTCCCCTAATACTGTATCTGAAGTCTCTTTCCCAAAATTCAGCCTTGGTGCAGAATTCCAGCCACTAGAGCTTTCCTTACTATGTGCCATTTCTGTGTCTGTAGCTTTAAATGCCATTGAGGAGGAGAGAGGGGGGGCAAGGTGGAGGGGTACTGGTGTGACCTTGACCAACTGCCACTTTGCTTGTTTGCAAGCCATGATGGGCGTATAAAATTCTCTATACTGTTTTCTTTGGGTGGTTTGTTCAATGGAATTCGACTTATACCCTGACAATTGATGACTTGAAAATTATACCGACTGTCATTTGCGTCCACTATTTAGGAAAATCAGTTTAAAATATCATTTGGATAATAATTTGGAACACGGCGTACCTACACTATACTATTTAATTACCACCAGAGGTTGACCCCAGCGTTACCCCGCAGGAGGTTTCCCACTTCCTTCCTGTCTGCTCTTCTGTGCATTAGGGCATCGTCGACGTCTCTAACTGTATTTAAATGAACATGTTATTTCGGGGCTTAGAGAAAAACAAAATTACAGTGTTATATAATTTTTTTTATGTTTGATCTCATTATCATTAAGTGATATAGTATCATTTTCTGATGCCGATATCAGCGATTTCCCATCATTGTCCACTTAAAATCCGGTGACCCGTGACCTTAATTTCTTAGCAAAGTGTTTGTGCAATTCTGCAGGTGCAGGTGGGCATATTGGACAGTTCTTCAGGGAAATGCAGCTTATCTCTTTTGGTGTTGCAGAATCTTCTACAAACGATTAAGTAACAGTATTTGTTTAAAGTCAACATTTTCATCAGTCGTGCATTAGCAGTGGTTTCCCTCAGCAACACCTTTTGTCTTTCCACCCATACTGACATGGGTGTGCTTCTAATGTTCACACACCGTACCAGGTACAGAACTGTCGCTTTGTTTACAAAATCCTGTTTTAATTTCATATTCCAGGAAGCCTACAGGTATAGTCATGAATAATTAATAATAATAATAATGTTAACTGTTGACTGTCAGTCACTTGGAACTTTTACTTTGCATTTACACACACACACACACACACACACACACACACACACACACACACACACACTATGGAAGTATGAGTTACATATGAAATGTACATGTATAAAATGAAATGACACTCAGCGTGTTCAGTCAAGAGTTTTCCTGTTCCTGACATTCCGACAGTACTTTGATTACTTTCCTTTTCTTCCTTCCTTGTGTTTATACCGTTGTCACCAGGGTCTGGTGTAGTTCATGCTGCTCTGCCAACAAATTGCAGATCAATTCAGTAACAACCAATAGTATTGTTGCAGAAGCTGGAAAAAATATTAGATTTAACCCTTGTGTTGTCTTGCCGTCAAAATCGAAAATCAACACTTTTTCAACACGTTTTGTCCCATTTTTCAACACTTTTGACACTTTCATGACATTTAACACTACATAACACTAACTTATTAACTTTAGTTTTAGTTTTTATTTTTGGAATTTATGGTCAATAAACCTAATTTTTAGGAAATTATACCTAATGTTTGAGTTAGGAAAGCAGAAATTAGGAATTATTGAGACTAAAATTAAAGGAATGGATGTTGATGGATAATCACAGACTGGAATATGTCAACTTTTACTCAATACTATTTCAAAAACACTTTAATTTTTTTTCAAATGCTAGAAAATGTGATGACGCCCCAAAATTACCCCAAAGAGCATTGTGTGGAATCAATTATGTTATTATGTTAAAAAGAACATTGATATAGGACAACATGAGAACAACATGAGGGTTAACGGGGGGTAGTGTGATCCAAGCAATCTCAACGGCCAAACAGTCCTGAATGCTTGACCTCTTATGGTAGATTTAGCTTTTGATTCAGATTGTGTTTTATTGTTTGTACGCCAGTAAATGTTGACAGGTTTTATAAAGCCTGTATAAAATGTAACCTGACACCGGTATAACTTTCATGTCTTTTTAAATACTAGAAATCTAAACCAATACTGGCATGTTAGAACAGGCAAAATTACCACATGGAGGAAAGGTGGGGATTCATAATGTATGTTTTCTATGGTCTATTTTGTATACATTACATGTGATTTGTGCGTATCTCTTTTAAATAAGAAGCTCTGAGAGGACATACACTACCGTTCAAAGGTTTGGGGTCACATTGAAATGTCCTTATTTTTGAAGGAAAAGCACTGTACTTTTCAATAAAGATAACTTTAAACTAGTCTTAACTTTGAAGAAATACACTCTATACATTGCTAATGTGGTAAATGACTATTCTAGCTGCAAATGTCTGGTTTTTGGTGCAATATGTACATAGGTGTATAGAGGCCCATTTCCAGCAACTATCACTCCAGTGTTCTAATGGTACAATGTGGTTGCTCATTGGCTCAGAAGGCTAATTGATGATTAGAAACCCTTGTGCAATCATGTTCACACATCTGAAAACAGTTTAGGTCGTTACAGAAGCTACAAAACTGACCTTCCTTTGAGCAGATTGAGTTTCTGGAGCATCACATTTGTGGGGTCAATTAAACGCTCAAAATGGCCAGAAAAAGCGAACTTTCATCTGAATCTCAACAGTCTATTCTTGTCCTTAGAAATGAAGGCTATTCCATGCAAGACATTGCTAAGAAATTGAAGATTTCCTACAACGGCGTGTACTACTCCCTTCAGAGGACAGCACAAACAGGCTCTAACCAGAGTAGAAAAAGAAGTGGGAGGCCGCGTTGCACAACTGAGCAAGAAGATAAGTACATTAGAGTCTCTACTTTGAGAAACAGACGCCTCACAGGTCCCCAACTGGCATCTTCATTAAATAGTACCCGCAAAACACCAGTGTCAACATGTACAGTGAAGAGGCGGCTGCGGGATTCTGGGCTTCAGGGCAGAGTGGCAAAGAAAAAGCCATATCTGAGACTGGCCAATAAAAGAAAAAGATTAAGATGGGCAAAAGAACACAGACATTGGACAGAGGAAGACTGGAAAAAGTGTTGTGGACGGATGAATCCAAGTTTGAGGTGTTTGGATCACAAAGAAGAACGTTTGTGAGACGCAGAACAAATGAAAAGATGCTGGAAGAATGCCTGACGCCATCTGTTAAGCATGGTGGAGGTAATATGATGGTCTGGGGTGGCTTTGGTGCTGGTAAGGTGGGAGATTTGTACAGGGTAAAAGGGATTCTGAATAAGGAAGGCTATCACTCCATTTTGCAACGCCATGCCATACTCAGTGGACAGCGCTTGATTGGAGCCAATTTCATCCTACAACAGGACAATGACCCTAAACACACCTCCAAATTGTGCAAGAACTATTTAGAGCAGAAGCAGGCAGCTGGTATTCTATCGGTGATGGAGTGGCCAGCGCAGTCACCAGATCTGAACCCCATTGAGCTGTTGTGGGAGCAGCTTGACCGTATGGTACGCAAGAAGTGCCCATCCAACCAATCCAACTTGTGGGAGCTGCTTCTGGAAGCGTGGGGTGCAATTTCTCCAGATTACCTCAACAAATTAACAGCTAGAATGCCAAAGGTCTGCAATGCTGTAATTGCTGCAAATGGAGGATTCTTTGACGAAAGCAAAGTTTGATGTAAAAAAATCTTATTTCAAATACAAATCATTATTTCTAACCTTGTCAATGTCTTGACTCTTTTTTCTATTCATTTCACAACGTATGGTGGTGAATAAGTGTGACTTTTCAGGAAAACACAAAAAAAAACTTTTGAACGGTAGTGTATGTGGCTGCAGTAACCTGCTTACCCGCTGTCTCTAACACAGCATGCTTTATGTGACACTGTACACTCCTGAACACTCCTAAAGAATAATTACTCACCTGTTCAAAGGGACAAAGAAAACATTAGCATCATGATTGCAAAGTCTTTTTCATATAGCTGTCCACTCAATTTTCCATCACACCAGATTGCGTTATCATGGATCCCACGCAACTTCTAGGCAAGACCTGCCCTTCAGTAGCATTCACACACTACTATTGGCCAGGCGTCCATGCTTATGCAAGGTAACGTAACCTGATTTGTTCAGGTTCTATCCCCTGACCAGTCGGCTTGCCAAACCTTAACCACTCAAGGTCAATACCTAACCCCAACCAATCGGGCTGCTTCATAGGGCGGGACTTGCCTAGAAGTTAGGTTCCCGTCATGGTGCCAGTAGATGATATGGAGGTATTACTGCAGGCACATATCTTAAGATAAGATATTGAGATAATACAGCTTTATTAATCCCAGCGGGGAAATTTGGTTGTTGCAGCAACACAACAGAAACAACAGATATACAGCTAAGTATAGAAAGTAACAGGAATAAATCATAAGAGGTAGATTAACTAAAATAGAATAGTATCAAAAATAGAAACTATAACTATACAGTGCTTTTGGCAACAGATGACACGATGAAGTGGGATGGTAAGGAGAGGAAAAAGAAACAGCGAAGTTGATAAAGTGAGTTAAAAGTGAACAACAAGTTAGAGCTTCTCAAGACACGGTGGCTTTATCTGTTGTCAGTACCGCCGGTAAAGTGAATGGCGTTACCCCCCCAAAAACATGGGCTTAAATCTTTCCCTACAACATCTGTTGGAGCCCGAGTCCGGCCCCTCTAGCAGCTTTTTGTTGCCAAGAGGTAAAAGACTTATAGTTTTATTTCAGTTTTATGAGCTAGTTCTGAGTCTGGCAGCATGCTCCAAAACTGCTTTCAGAATATGTTGTCAGGGGGCGGCATCTAGCCCCCCAGTAAGAGTGTTTGCCCCATGTAGGCCGAATCCTGGAGTGGCCCGGGTTCGAATCTGACCTGCGCCCCTTTGCTGCTTGTCATCTTATCAGTGTCACCCCATCTCTCTCTCTGCCCCTTTCCTGTCTATCCACTGTCACTAATAAAGGGAAATTACCCAAAAGAATAATTGAAAAAAGCTAACTCATACCTGTTCTCCATCATTCATGCCCTGTTTTTGCACACCCTTATTTCTGTTTACGTTCTTTTGCATTATTCATCCGCCCTGGTATACTCAACTATCATTCCTCCCACCTTTGTTGTTGCACAACTTTTGTACACTACAATCTACACTAACTGCATATTGACTCTTTTCTCCTTTTTAGCATTTACATAGTCTCTTTATTCATGTATGCTGTGTACATATCTAATCTACATCATCTAGACCACGCTTTGCACCAACTGTACATTGACTCTTTACTACATCTTAGCACTTATATAGACTTTCTGTTCATTCATATCGGGTTATTTATAATATCACTAACCAGACCACAGTTTGCACTAAACCGTATATTGACTCTTTGCTACATTTCAGCATTTTATAGACCGTCTATTCATATATATTGCGTTATATCTGATCAACATCAGTAACTAGATCATAATTTGCACTAACTGTTTTTCTTTTGTTTTGCTTTTTCATTACATCTCAGCAGTGTTATAGACTGCCTATTCATGTACATTGTGTTATTACCATATCACTTTTGCATACCCATCGTCTTACTAACAACCAGAGATGGCAAAAGTACTCACTTTCCGTACTTAAGTAGAAGTACAGATACTTTTGTTAAAAAATACTCTGGTAAAAGTGGAAGTACTGTTTAAACTTCTTTACTCAAGTAAAAGTAACAAAGTAGAGGCTTGGAAATTTACTTATATAAATATAAAAGTAAAAGTAGCCTTGCGAATGACAACTATTTTTTATGCAAAGCTACCTGGAGCACACAAATGTTACTAGAGACGCTGAGGAACTTCAGTGGACATGGAGGACACGGTCTTTATATGGCAATGGCTACATTTTAAATGGATGTCTGCCAATAGGACTAAAACATCACATATATGATTATTATGACAGAAACTGGGACTCCAGGTCAATAGGATTCTGACTCATTAGCAAGATATGAATTCAGTTGTGATTCTGTGAGAATTCACAGATCCAGTTTCTCTTTTTAATCCCCTTAACATTTAAATGAATCTACATGTATGTGTGTGTGCTCAAATATGGCTATGAATCCTTCTTGATGCCTACTATCTCAAACATCTCTCTCAGATAAGGCTGAGGATGATGTCTTGCTGCTTGTCGGCCGGATCTTTTTTTTTTTTTCATTTTCAATCATGTCGCCATCCATACTACTATGTGCTAACGTTAGCGACGTCAAGCCGCAATGATTTGCTGTGAATTAATGCAGAATGCCGAATCTGTTGAGTTGTCTTAGTCGTGCGGCAAAACACAGACGGAGAAAACTTCCACTTGTCAACTGAATTACAGTATCTGAAGTTCGGTTAAAAAAAAAAAAAAAAACCATGCAAATAAAGCTGGTGAAACTGTTGATGCTTCATTAAGATCAACGTGCAACCCTAGCTAACAGGTGAAGAACACACCAAAATCACTAGCTAACTTACTTTAAATGTGCAGGAACTATAGACCAATAACAGGCTTAAGTGAACTGACAACATCAGTTATACGACTTACAGTTCTCAAAGAGGCGCACACACAATCTCAGCTGATTATCCTCCAGACAGCTAGTCTCTTTTTCTTTTCTCTCACTTTTTTCGCGGTGTGAGGTGCGTGTCCGCGCTATTCTTCGACATGACAACCTCTTGTACAAAACTAAAGTAACAAGCCAATTTTGTAAAATGTAAGGAGTAGAAAGTACCGATATTTGTGTTAAAATGTAAGGAGTAAAAGTAAAAAGTCGCCACAAAAATAAATAGTAAAGTAAAAATATCAGAAAAAGTATTTGTACTTCGTTACTTCCCATCTCTGCTAACACCTCACTTTGCACTGGCTTTGTAATACTTAGTTTATCTGCACTTTATGTAGCCTATTGTATTCTGTATTCCTGTATTGTGTTGAATGTAAAACTGTATGTTGTCCTGCACGCTTATGCTTTTCATACAGCAACACGTGCGCTGCTTTTTCAAGTCACCGTCTCTAAGGAGGTAGTTGGGAAGTGACATGGGGTCCCTGCATCCATCTGCTATGGTATACTCAGACTGTATATTTATTAATATTAACGGGCCTATGGGTATACTGCATCAGATGAGTCATCACATTGTACCAAGGGAGTTGGCTAAGTCACATGTGCTTAATACATCGTAATTAAGTCCATCAATTCCTTTTTACATGTAGACTGATTCATTTGTCTTTTTTAATTCTTATTAAAGGGATTCTTCCCGATTTTAATCCTGCTCTGTGTCATGGCAGCGTGAGCCGTGTGTTTAGATGAACGGTTTGGCCTCCCTCCGCGGCGCCATTGCACAAAGATCTGCCGGATGATGCAACACGCATCATTTCTCAATATCTGGCAGATCTCGGCAGGCCTCGGCTGCTCTGCTCAGCTGGGAGCTCCGTGGCTACAGGACAACCAAACATCATTTAAACACGCTGCCATGCTAAATGTCACTTTAAGAACTATGCATCTCTGTTGTGTAAAGTAGTCTGAAAATAATTTATTTATATGTAGACCTTTAGTCAAAGTAGACATTAGAGCCGGACCGAAATAATCTGTGTTGCCAACAGGGATGTTGTAGCGCGTCCTCTGATGGACAGACTATGCAACACTAACGGGGACGTTATAGAGCGTCCCCTGATGGACAGACTATGCAACACTAACACTAACAGGGACGTTGTAGAGCGTCCTCTGATGGACAGACTATGCAACGCCATCACTAACAGGGACGTTGTAGAGCGTCCTCTGGTGGACAAACTATGCAACACTAACAGGGACGTTGTAGAGCGTCCTCTGGTGGACAAACTATGGAACACTAACAGGGACGTTGTAGAGCGTCCTCTGGTGGACAGACTATGCAACGCCATCACTAATGGGCGTCCTCTGATGGATTTGTCATTATAAATGATTCTGATGAGTGAATATGAATATTTTAATTCATGTGGCACACAACATTTTGGGGCTGTGATGCCAAATTAATTAGTTTGACCACTGATGTTTCAACTCTGCTTCAGGAAAATTCCAACAAAGGCAAGCTGCAGAACATGCACAATGCACTTCATGGTTCCAG
This sequence comes from Percina caprodes, assembly GCA_013375575.1. Classification (NCBI taxonomy): domain Eukaryota; kingdom Metazoa; phylum Chordata; class Actinopteri; order Perciformes; family Percidae; genus Percina; species Percina caprodes. The sequence goes on along the minus strand of JABXJD010000197.1, from coordinate 899,658 downwards.
TGCTGTTTGTTGATGCCGGAGCATTTGAGAGCAGGCTCAGCGATCAGGGACAATCATCTCAAAACCAAAAGGAAATGAACCTGATCTCAGAGCACCACTCCCACTAGCGTCCACGTATCTCTAGTTCGCAAGGGAGAGGGGATGACTTTAGCGTTTCCCTGTGTGTTTTCAGACCTGGCCTACTTTCTGTTTGTGTATTGTCTCTGTGTGTCTGTGCTTCTGTTTCAGTTCCCTTGTTAAAGGCTCTGTGTTTTCTTCCAGACCAGACCTGTCCACCTTTGGTCTAAATGCTGGTGAAAACCTCTCCTTCATTTACCATGGGATAATATTTAGTTTTTGCAGTTTTAAGCTACATTTAGAAACTTTTGTATTGGGAGGATGAGTGTTGTCTCTATGCGAATGAATGCTGCCATTAAGCAGCCTGCAGGGCTTCAGATGAAAGTAAGCTGAAAGACGGGCTTGTGGTGGTTACATAAGTCTGCCTTTGTTGTGTCATTGTGCCACTGTGATGAGCCAGGCCCCACAGTGGAAATGGCCTCATTAACTAGCCGCAAATAAGCATTTTAACATGTCACACTACTGCTTAGCAGGCTCATTTAAAAGACCAACCTGACAATATACACATGAAAACAGCTGTAACTAATAACATGTTTATCAGACTTTAACTGAACTTATTTGTTGCCTCGAACATAAGGAACTGTTGATTTAGTGAACGTCCGCTCTACAAGCACCATACAAAATTCGTCAAAGTCATAGTTGTATCTAGGGTATTCATGAGTGTAGTGTAGCATGAAGACTGAAAGTAGGCCGGAACTGCTACCCAAAGGTCCATTCCCATCCAAAGCTCTCATAGTTTAGAAATTTGTTAGAAAATTGTTATTTACTGACAAACAGCTGGGCCCAGTGCCTGCACTGCATGCATCACCTCTGTAGTCCTGTCTTCATGAAGGTGTGTAAAGTCTCCACTTTACATACTTGTCAAAGGTGTATTTTAACTCTTTTGATGGAGGCTAGTAGTTTTCCCCTGCATCTAATCCTTGACCAATCCCTGTGCCAAAACATTTTCTATTCACATGAATTTGTAGTGTATTTTTATGCCAACATGCATTTACAACACAGTGATCAAACACAAAAACAGACGATCAAAATTGCCGCGCTGATATGGTTTTAAAAAAAAGGAGCTTATTTAAGGAAACAAACAGACAACACAAACTGTAAATACCGTGGACTGATCTGTGTCCGTGTCTCTCTCTGTGTCTCCCTGCAGTGGAGGGTGAAGGTCTAGGTCGCATTCTCCAGCGGTTTCCTGAGAAAGACTGGGAGGACAGCCCGTTCCCACAAGGCATAGAGCTGGTAAGTCAACACTTATAGACCTGCTCCAGGGAGCTCCTTGGGTAGAACAAGGCACGCAACACTCTCATGGTTAGGGGTTTAATTCCCTGGGCAGCTAAATTGTTAGAAACTAAGTGCAGGTATTACAGGTTTTGTAGGATTGATACATTTATCACACTGTGGCCTGGCCGAGAGCTATGTTAATGGGGTCTGCGTAAAACGTAATATAAAGACTGTAGACCTGTCTTCCTCTCCCCTCTGCACTGTGGCTGGCTAGTTAGCTAGCTTGGCTTGTCAAATGTAACAACTTCATGTTTCATTTACACATTCTTGTCACAGAGTAGGAAAGCACATTGCCATCGCCACATGAGAGACAACTTAATTAGGCTTATTTGTCGCCACTTGTTTTTTTTGCCGTGTGTCAGCATGCTCTTAACCGTCAGCTGTCCTAAACTCCTGCTATCTTGAATGGAGCTTTTTATGCCTGGAATGAAACTGCTTCTTGTTGGAGGTGTATCTCCTTCAGGCTCAGGTTATTCAGGGATCACAGAAGACACATTTTTCGCCAACATGTGAGGAAACATTTAAACTTGAGATCAAAAACTGCGTTGTGACTCACAAGGCTAAGTCGGGTTGTCATAGTCTGGCTATCACCAGGCCAATAAATTTGAGATTGAGCGTTGGTCTGGGGAATCTGCTTTGTATTTCTCTATTTTCCAACTGGCATAGTTCAAATGACTCTGTACGCAATTGACAAGTCCTTCAACCAATCAGACCAACGATCCGGGTGCCATAGCAGCGACCGCTATGTTGAATCCCCCAGGCCTTCCTGTGTGGAGTTTGCATGTTCTCCTCATGTTTGTGTGGGTTTCCTCTGGGGGCTCCTTCACACCATAAAGACATGCATGCTGGGTAACTTGGACTACAGTGACTAGGACTACAACTTTCTAACACTGGCGCATTTACAGAAATGTTGATTAATGTGCATTGTCCTAATCAAATAAATAAATCTATTACTACTACTTGGTCGCTTCTCCATCGTCCTTGTGTTAAAGGTGCCCATAGCGCGGCTGGTAGATAAGCCAGTTTGTGATTGGTTCTCGCAAAATTGTGAACTGAAGCAGGAGAATTAAACGTGCCGGTTTCCTGACCAAGCTGCAGGGAGAAATCAAATCACCGGCAGAGTGGGCAGGGCTTACCCAGTCTGGGATTGTCATGCTTTCTCCTGCTAAATTATTTAGTTGCCCAAAAAAAAAAACAGACTGCATTCTCAGAAACTGAGCAGGATGGAGGATGTGACTTAATAATTAGGGATACTTCAATTATTTGGTATCTTTTTTTCATTTTGGAAAATAGGGACATGGTTTCATATGGGTACTACTCTGGGTATCTGGATCTGCATCGGTTGAGAAAAGTCAGATAGCTGCATTCCTAATGTTAAGGTGAGTTGTAAGGCCTGTTGAATCAGCATGGATTCACACATCGGTGTTGGCGTGGATTGACTTACGATAAAAGCATGTGTGACATGTTTACACATGCCAACTTCAGCCCGAGTCATCAAGTCATCATCATGAATAATGACCATAACGTGATAAATGTAATATCTTAACAAAGAAAGCTTGCTAATGTTGACTTTGTGTTGTTTGCTCTCAGTCAACGATGACTGTATTGATTCCTCCATTTACATTTCTTGTTGTGCGAGTAAATATTTGGAAACGGCATACCCTAATCCTAACTAAACCAATTTAGGGCTGAGAAAAAAAATCATAATTTTGAGATCACGATCATTTAACACAATTACTCATTGACTTTTGGAAAGATGTTGCATTCACTGAACATAAAAAAACAAATCAACAGTGAAAACACCTTGAACCGTGACATTTCCCTTCATACTTTTCCCATCTTTTTCATTCAAGAACACAAGAAAAAATAAGAGTTTACTTGCAAAATGTAATGTGCCTAATGTTTTTTCTGACCACTAGGAGCCAAATTACTAATCGCGATTCAAATGTTGATTCATTGCAAAGTCCTAAAACCAGCTACATTGTGATTACGAATAAGAGCCAACATATACTTTCACATCTATTCACATGGTTCAGAGCTTTAGGTGTTATGAAGTAGGTGGACCGTTTTCACAACCTGTTTTGTTGCATTAATGATAGCCTTGCCCTGGATGAATCACTCTGAGGTGCAGTAAGAACATGTGTCTGATATGTCACCCAGGTTGCTATGTACACTAATCTTTCTCTTCCTTTTTGTGCCCCTTTTTTCCATCACCATCTGATTCCAACCCATGTCCCTGTTTCCCCTCTCTGGCCACGACACTGCCATCACCTTTTCACCCCTTCAACCTCCACTTCCTCCTCCTCTCTAGTTCTGTCAGCCCAGCGGTTGGCAGCTGGTTCCTGAGCGGCAACCCGCTTCCTTCTTTGTAGCGGTTTTGACCGACATCAACTCAGAGCGTCACTACTGTGCCTGCTTCACCTTCTGGGAGGGCCTGGACAACCCCCAGGTGAGACGGATTGCATTGAATTTGCACAATTTTGTAATACTTGTTCAATGCATGCCTGTTTGGAAGGGGCCCATTGCTTGGTCTCCTGTATTGCAGCTTGTAGCTTTCTCCATAGTCTCGCTTTGCCAGACCTTCCTCCACAGTGCTACAGAGGAGAGTCTGGCTAGTCCACACAGCATTCTGGGATGGGAGAAAGACGTACTCTGGTTTATTGGCATTTCTTTACACCAGTCACAATTGTCTTGGGTGGCGCTAAGCCTCGGGAAAGAACTTGTTTTGGTGGAATGTGTTTATGTTAAAAGGAGAGATAGACTAACTAGCTGTCTGGATTTACCCTGCAGAGATCTGAGGACCAGGTAACCATAGTCCTCAGATTGGACAGATAGTCTAGCTAGCTGTCTGGATTCACCCTGCAGAGACTTGAGGACCATGTAACCATAGTCCTCAACCCCATGTTGTGTCATTACTATATACTATATACTATACACTTGCTACACGCTGATTATAGCAAGTTTTGAAGAACATTTGGATGGTGCAACAAGGCAGACCTACTTGGTTCTTTCAGGGAATGATTGTAAAGATTTAAAGAATATGTCTATGGCATTTACTCTCTAACTGGGAGCTTTTGGGACCCATTGGCGAGGATTGGCTATGGCGATACACTGGTAAGAGCAAGGTATGTTCAGCCAAGTATCAGCTCATTTAATTAACTCGCTTACTTACTCATTACTGTATTGTGTCAACAGTTAACTTCATTTAATATTTTATGATGCGTCTTCTTTTTCAGGGTGCAAATGTGTAAAACAAGTTCCTTCCTGAGACTATTTTAGAGATCCCCCATCTTTGTGACTGGAGCTTATCACTGCCGAAGACAATTGTGATTGGTTTAAAGAAATGCCAACCACCCAGAGCTTTTTCTTCTCCTATCCCAGAGTGTCTGTGTGGTGTAGCCAGATCTTACTCCAATGCCAGACCATTATATTACAGATCCTGCGTGTAAAGCAGCTTTTACAGTTTGTGTTTATCTCACCCTGATGTGACTTCTGTTCTATCTCTGCTTCTCTGCGTTCAGCTGCAGAAGGCCAAGGCCAGCGAGGCAGATGAGGTGGATGAGGGGCTCGCCGTTGTCCAATCAGCTCAGGTCTTCGCCCCCAAGAGCCTGGTGCTGGTGTCCCGACTGGACTATACCGAGGTCTTCAGGGTACGACACACACAACAGCCCCAAATACTCTCCCAGTTCTATATCATTTTGTGGAATATGACACCAACATGTGTTTGGGTTTGTGTGCATTGGCCTTCTGGCGACAGATGTCGTATTGGCATGACGGCCACTGTTTGGGACACAAAGAGGCTAAAGCTATCGACTGTACGGCTCAACGATTTGGGAAACAAAATCTAACGGCGATTTTTCTGCCAGATATTACGATTCGATCAGTACTTTCCTGTAAACTGAAATGTCTGATATGCCTCAGTTCAACAGCAGCATCTAGCAGCAGCAGCAGCACCTTCTAATAAAGTCATACAAATTAAAGGAGAAATCCACTGAAAATAGGACATTTCTGGAATCAATCTGTAACATTATTCCAGGATTCATCTTATGAAAAAACAGAAAATATTATTACAAAAAGAGGAATAAAAAAAAGTTCAACCCAAATATTACTTTGGTCTTTGCGATGACCTAATCGCATTTATTCAAATTGCGACTTTGACAGCGATTAATCATTCAACCCTATATAGACGGGCCATGCTTTTGTTAACCTTTGACCTCTGTGTCCCCTCTTCCTTGATTGAACAGAACTGTCTGAGTCTGATCTACACCGTCCATGTTGACGGCCTGTCTGTCCCCTTGGAAACGGTGATCGGAAACCTCCTCACGTGTATCATCCCCATCGCTGGAGGCTCCCAGGTAACTGATGGCCGCTCATCTCTTTCTCACACACACACACCTGTACAAGCTACACGGCCCTACAAAGCCAGGTGTCCAAGTCATGATATGATGATGTCATATAAACCGAATGCGCTGTGAACAGCTGACAAGGATGATGCTAAGCTGTGACTAGGGCTGGGTACCGAATTATTTTTTTTTTTTAGATTATTTTTGGGGCATTTTCAGCCTTTATTTTGATAAGTCAGCTGAAGACATGGAAGGGGAGAGAGAGGGGGGAATGAGCAAAGGGCTGCAGGTTGGAACAGAACCCGGCACTCTGCGTCAAGGAGTAAACCTCCACATATGGATGGCCGCTCTACCAACTGAGCTATCTGGGCGCACCAAATTCAGTACTTTGTCAAGATCTAATATTGCTGGTGATTGGCTGTCTAACGTTACACGTCTTAGAGACGTTACGCACAGAGACTTGGTTCACGTAGTAGGAGCTATTCACTTGGTCGGTGACTTGTCATAGCTGGGGGCGTAGCCTGTGGCGGAGTCTCTGTGGGGACAAACAGTCCATTCCACCTGACCGGGTAACATAGCATTAAGCCAGTATGAAAAAAGCACTTTTGCCACTGACAGAGCAAGATACATGACATTTTTTATTAACTTTAATACATTTGTAAATAAATTGATTGCAACTGTTATAGTTTCAACGTTAGTAGTATTAACACTGGCTCCGTCTGTCTATTTGGCAGTATATAAAACTTTAAGACACCATAATAATTTTTTTTAACTTATTAGAGGCGCAGAACGCCACACAGCAACTTTTCGGCATTGTACCAAGCAAAAAAACAACTGTAAATATGGCAAAGATTAACTGCTAACAAGGTCTGCGCTCATTGATTAGAATGGTTTGTTTTTCCCTCACGGCATAGACGGAAATGACGTTTATTGAAGTCACGTATAGATATTATTTAAGGTACTGGTATCGGTCATTTTTCAATGATACCCAGCCCTAGCTGTGACAGAATTCAGTCTCATTTCCTATGCTGGTACAACTCTTTAGCTTTGCTGGGTGGTATACTGTACGCTCCTTAATGTCGCCCTATGCCTTGCTCAGCTGTGCAGCTTCTTGAGGCAGTAAGCAGGGCAGAGAAGTAGAGCTTGGTGCAGCCTGCAAGTATAGCAACTTGTTTTTAGCATGTACTGCTGGCTGCTAAACCTTCACCTGTGTCAGCTCAACACAACAGAGGGTATTAGCTGTGGCTGTAGAGGTTTGGACCCTGTATTGCTTCATGTGTATACAGTATGAGTGCCTGTAGAAAGACTTTGAATATGCACATGCAGAAGTGCCTGGAAAATGCCTGCACGTTTGAGGTTGAAACAGACACATTATCTCCTTATTACAGCTGGTTTTACAGCACTGTGCACTACTTTTTTGTGTTTTTGTGAACACTTTTTTTGTCATTTTATTTTTAAAAAAAAGTCTCACCCTTTACTCAATTTTTTTTCTTCACACAGTATATTTTGTAGAAAACATGAAACATTTTTTTTGCTCTCACTTCCAGTAACTGACTTGTTTTTGAATCAGCATTAAAACATCCCAATTACACATGCTTGTGCCCATGGTGCACATATAGTACCAGGTATCTATTTTTCTTTTTTCCAGATGTTCTAACCCATGTGTGTCTTTGTGTGCACCCTACTGTACACTGGTTCCTCTGTGTTACAGATAGATGAGTCCCCAGTTTGTAGTTTAGACCCGTTTCCTCAGGCCCTGGCCTGTGACTGGCTGCTGGCCTGTCTCCAGGTGACTGTTCTGTTCTGCAAGCTTCACCAATCAACAACCAGCTCAATGTTAATCCAGCAGACCCGCATTGGTTTCTTTTCTTTAAGGAATGTGCAGTCATTACAAATCATGCGTGATTGATGGCGCTTCGGTTATTTTTTACCTGTTTTATTGTGTGTTCTGTCATCGAAAGACAGAAAAAAATAGTAATCATTTCAACTGTTTCATTTAATTTTATTTTCATCTCTCATATTTGTCTTGAACCAGATTTTCTTTGCAAAATCACACTAACACTGACCACTTTACACGCACACTACTGTATATTCCACTATTATTCCAAATATGACTATTTCTAATTTAATACAGGTCATGTAAACAGCATACTCATTACATATTCAGAATTAGGCTTAATTCTGAATATAACATTTGCTGATTAAGACATGTGGGATATGCCAATATTAATCAGGTTTGAGGAGCATTCTTTGGACATGTATACAGCCCATTCAGAATATGATTCTCAATTAGGATTATTACCACAATTTGTGGCCCACAGCCTCTTTCGTGTTTACGGTCAGCTCTGTGCGACGTACACAAACCAACCAGCCACCAGTTTGCAAGACTGGGTTTTTCCCACTTTCTCGCATGGTGTTGCTGTGCAGGTCATAGTTCGGTTGCTGGGCAACTTATGTGACAGCAGATGGCTTCGTACCGGGCAGCACAGCATCTGAATGAGAGACTCAGCATTAACACACATAAAGACCCAAACAGTAGAGGATAATGCGTGGCTCAACTTACACAGTGACACACATCTGAAAACACAAACAAGCGCACTCTCCTTCACACACACACACTCTCACACACACACACACACACATATATATATATATAAATACACACACACACGTACAGTATACATGCACACATCTCCTTGAGGCCCTTAGAAATAAATTTGTACTACAGTTGTACTTCTATCCTTCCAAGCTTAAACAGTCATGTTCCTTTGACTCAAGAGGACGACAGGCCACTTAGAAGAGAGTACACACACTTACACGTCAAAGCTCCAGCAACATGACACTGAAGTCATCTCTGCTGTTATACATGTTGTCGTGGCAACACTGTCACACCAAACAGCTTTTGACATAGCCAATCCTCCAAACCTTCTGCAAAGCCTACACTCTCTTCCAACATTACATTTTTACATTCAGAGCTCGTTTTCATAGATTCGCCAACTATTTTGATAATTGATTAATCAGTTTGAGTCATATATTAGGAAAGAGAGGAATTAAGGAATTAAGACCTAACACGCTCAACTCACATTGAAAAATAAATGTTAAAATTCTCTGATTCCAGCTTCTTAAATGGGAATATGTTCTAGTTTCTTCACTTATCTGTTTCATTAAACTGAATTTCTTTGAGTTGTGGACAAAACAAGACATTGTAGGACGTCATCTTGGGCTTCGGGAAACACTGATTGACATTTTTCACCATTTCCTGACATTTTATAGATAAAACAAGTAATCCATTAATCAAGAAAATAATCAACAGATGAATAAATAGTGAAATAATCGTTAATTGCAATTAACATGCAAATGTAGCATTGTTGGAGAATACATAGCTTGACCCGCGTAGCAACAGTAACTAAGGAGACAGGACTTAGTGAATGGTCAGTTTGGTGTCTAAATGCTGGTGCTACAGTGACCTACACTAGTAATGGGGTGGGCTGTGACAGTTCCAGTTCCAGCGCTGCTGTGCAGCTTGTGAAATAACCGTTTTTTTGTTGTTGTTGAGTGTATGATTTAGACAGGTTGACCAGCAGGATGTTACAACACTGCAGTCATTTATCTGAGAAGTTTACACAACCCTAATGTGAAGTGAACTTCTGGCTGTTGGCCTGATGTGAGAAATAGTGAACAACAAAGGGAGAGCAGCAGGGTGGCCTTTACCCACAAGTGACAAACCACTGAGTTCTTATGCTTCCTTTCCTTATCAAGTCCTCTTAGGGGCCGTCCACACGGAAACCGCTTTTTGGTGTAAACGCACATGTCATGCATCGTTTTGGCCGATTGTCCAAATGAATCTTGTAGACTCATTGCCTGAAAACGTAGTTTTTTGTCCCAGGTTGAAAAAATTAAAAAACGCCGCCTTTGCGTCTTTGTTTGGACAACAAAGCCGCATACTTGTATATCAATGATGTTATCGCCACACTCCTCGATCTCTAGCCTTCGACCTCTTATCCCGCGTTAACGTCACATAACAACAACAATAATGGCATACTACATGCTTGTGTTCTTCCTGGAGAAGCTATTGAGCCTATTAGGGTTACTAGGGCAGGATATACCGTCTGTTTGTATACAGCGTGCAAGCTTTACGCGCATGCTCTGCCTCTTCTTCTCAGTTTGTTGGTGAATTTCTGTAGCAGAAACAGCACCACCTGTAGGCCTGGAATATGAAGCAGCGTGCTGAGTCATTTACAAATGGATCATTCTGGACGCTGATATTGTTGAACCGATGCCATGGAAAACGGGGGAAAAAAAGGATTGTTTTGGTACGTGTGGACATGGCCTTAATCAACAATCTGTATGGTTCACAGCCCTGACCTATGACCTTTGTGCAAGTATGTGTGTGGTAGTTACAGACTTCCCCATGGTGTGGGGTGACTTATATTTACAATGGCAGAAAGTCAAGTGGTCTTTCTACCATCCATCAATGACCGAACTGTTCCAGAAATCAGTGTAAATCTGTCTCTGGCATGGCTTCATGTGACAGAGGGAATTCTGATCCCAGTTTCTGGACTTGGTCTGTCTCACTGCCAAGTGCTCTGACTGACAGGATTTCATTTCGGAACAGCACATTAGAACTTTAAGGCATAACTGACAGAAACCCCACTTCAAAAAGTTGAACAAGTAGTTTAGCTGGAGGTCATGGCCACTTTCTGTTGGTTGTCACGTAGCCTGTGGACTTTAGTTGTTCCCTATACTTCTTATCATTGCAATTTGATACTGAAGGGGATCTCAGTACAGGAAGTCAGTTCCCACTATCAGTTTTAGGACAGATACTTTCAGTTTTCAAATAACAATACCTCGGCTTTAGAAATTCCCTTGTCACATACAGTGTAATTCCAAAACCATGTGTTGCTCCCTCATGCTTGGTGAAATCCATAAAATAATAAACTTTTCTCATTACAAACAATAACAGAAGATAGGAATCATTTCAGGAACGTTGTTGTTGGTGGTTTGATTGCTAATGTTAGCTCAAAACACCATTCCAGTGACAACTTTGTTGTGTTCGATGCTAACTTGTAGCAGCAGTGAACCAACTTGGTTAAGTAGGTCCATTTTTACTGTATTGACATTACAGAAGTCTCTCGTTAGCAGCTTGTAGGCCACCCATTGGTTTGTGGACTGCCATTTGAAAGCCTTGTGTTTGGAAATATTGCTGTCGCCATCTTGGTTTTTTGAAAGCCAATGTGACAATTTGTGACGAGAGGGTAAAGCTGGGGAGGATGACGCAGCCGAGCCAGTGTTGTTTATGGTTCCCACGGTGCTACGCTAAGCAAAACGCCAAAGGGGAAAACTTAAAGCATCCCCTACTTTATCATCTATTGTAAAATAAATGGGACTCTAATTTACTAAATGAACATCATCATTCATTAAGAAAATTTTTATTGAGGTAATAAACCAAGTGAGAAGTAGGGATTTGTCCCCATTGACTTCTATAGAAACAGACTTCTTTTTGGAGCCAGACTTCTTTTTTGGAGCCAGACCTGGAAGCTTTGTCCATTATTTTTAGTGTGTTTTAAGGATGGAGGGGTTCATATAGCTAGCTTCTGATAGCTTCTGGTCTCTCACAAGACAAAAGCAGACTCAATGAGGCGCCTCCTCTGTCTGTCTGTCTGTCTGTCTGTCTGTCTGTCTGTCTGTCTGTCTGTCTGTCTGTCTGTCTGTCTGTCTGTCTGTCTGTCTGTCTGTCTGTCTGTCTGTCTGTCTGTGTGTCTGTCTGTGTGTGTGTGTGTGTGTGTGTGACACCAATAAACAGCACTAGTAGAAGTAATGTGCATAACCCTCTATTACTAATATTACTGTTACATATGTCTTTCATTTATCCATATTTGTACTGTTGTTGCTCGCTGTGTGTTCATTTTGAGTTTTGAGTAGAATGAAGTGATGAATCATCTGTTGCTGTTTATGTGCTGCTGGATGCTAAGTGATGGCTATGTGATACACATGTGTGTCTCTCATGTCTGTTACAATCATTCTTTTTTTTTCCCCCCACAGCCGTCATACTGCAGTTCATGTTAACAATATTATTGTTTGTGCAGCTTACTTGTTTTGTCATGCTGAGACATTACTGTCATATTGTTATTTAGTTTTAGCATTCTGTGCCCTCACTCCTGTTGTTTTTAACCTGTGTCTTATCCTGTGGTGCGTACGTCTCTCTCTCTCGCTCTCTCTCTCTCTCTCTCTCTCTCTCTCTCTCTCTCTCTCTCTCTCTCTCTCTCTCTCTCTCTCTCTCTCTCTGCTGGGTGCTTGTGTAGCCGGGCCAGGAGGAAAGAGAGGAGAGTTTGGTACGCTGGCCTGCCTTTTATTCTCCTCTTGCCACCAATCAGCGCTGAGCTTTCTCAGCTTCCTTTTCTCCACCCATTCCCTTTAACCAATCCAGACACACCTCCTGTGGCAGGAAAACCAATCAAAATGCTTTGATGCAGACTCAATATGTGACCAACAACTGATCATTCATTTCATTGTCGGTGCACATATGATACAAGCCCTACAACATTTCTCATACAATAAATAAAAGTATAAGTAAGGGGTGTCCCATGGACTTGTAGTAGTTTTTTGTTACTTTATGTCCCTCTAGTAACATAAATACATTTATTAAATGGTTTACAACACATTACAATGTAGTTGCATGTAGCTATAAGGACATTTTAAGTGTGCAAAAATACATACAGTATAGGCCACTGCCAGCTCGAAGTTAGCTTAACAGCCCATGTTGGTGTTAGCCACCAATTACCCGCAGAGTGCTAATGTTCATAGTAGTCAATTCAATAGTGAATTGAACACACCTGATGATCAGATGTTGGATCACAATATTGAATTGCTAACCGCTCGCCTATGGTCACTGATGCTATCGCTGCTGCTGCTGCTGTAGAGAGCATGAAATAACGCTGCACTTTCCCCTCCCCGCTACACGCAGCCATACTGACCGGGTGCATTCCAACCACTTGAGAAGAAGTTCTGTTTCAGAAACTAATTGCAGATTAAACTGACTTTAGGCCCCTCTGACAAGATTAAAATACACCTTGGATGTCTACTGTTGTTCAAAATAGTCCAGGTGCTTTTCATGTCCAGGTTAAGGAATCTGTGATTAACTGAGAAAAATATCTGGATTTTGTGCCATCCAAATTGACATATGCAGGGTTTTTTAAAGCATAACCTGACATTTTATTTGTGCTAATTTTAAGAAAAATAAAAAAGTCACTTGTTTCATGTATTTTAGAAATCATGTCACCAAGGTATACTGTGTCCACTAGTAATTCATCTTGTGCTGCGATGCTTAGTTGTACCGTGTTGTTATGCTCGTACTGTATTGATTTCCATTTTTGCAGTCTAAATCGTCCTCATTTCCGCTCCCGGTTACGCTTGTTATCCAAACCTCTCACAAGTCGATATTTATTGACTTTGCATTATGTCTGGAGCAAAGAAGATTTCCAATTTTAATGTGGTTTTCTGTAATGGAGGACATAGTTATTAGACAAAATGTGGTGCAAATCAGAGATCCTGAATGTCATCCCTGTAATAAGCAGTATCTGTGCTGTTGTAAACTCTTTAAGGCATTTTGTTTCTACAGCGTTAACTGTGTCGATGCTTCACGGTCCCTAAATGAATCATCCACACAGATTCACTGTGATCAACCTGGTTCCACTTGTGCCTGCAGTGGAAACTCTCCCCGGGGCATGACACCTGCCGCGTTGCCGGGATTTCTCTCTCCCATAAAAGCTTGTTGACACGGTGTTGTGTTATAGTAAGGTCGTTGGCATGGAGTCCTTTCCAGCTCCATTCATGTCCCGATTGGCTGGAATGGCTTGTCTTTAATTTGTGATGTTCCTGCTAAGCTTCTGGGATTCTCCATCTCTCTGTCGCTGACTCTCGCTGCTCACTGGACACGCACCGCCATGATTAAATCACGCTGACCCTGACTCTATGAAAAGCACCATTTGTTCTGAGTTTTTTTTCACACCTTTTTTCAATCCTGTTTACCCTTCTCTCTCTCTCTCTCTCTCTCTCTCTCTCTCTCTCTCTCTCTCAATCTATAGAGGACTATAACGTTAGGTGCTGGCGACCGCCAAGTTATCCAGACTCCCATCGATGACGCACTTCCTGTCAGTGGCAGCACTGTGGCCCAGCTCTTCAGACAGCTCGGTACGGTTAATTAAAATACGGGGTTTAATTCTACACCTGTCCCATTTCCAAGTAGTGTTTGTTTTCCAGATGTTAACTTAGTGAATCTAGCTCACTAACTTGCACTTCTGCCGGTAGCAGGGATACCAAAAATCTAAAATAGCCGGTACTCGACAATACTTAAACATTAATTCCTTTAATTAAAGATTTTGGGTGTGGTGGGGAAAGTCTCATGTCACTCTTTGTTCAGTGTCAAGGAGACTGTGATTTACATGTAATCTGTATTTGTGGTCGGCATTCTTCTTTTCCAGCAATTAGCGGCAGACTGGAACACTTGTAGGCTTATGTAAGGCCTCCGTGGTGCGGAAGGATCGCATCCCCCAGTAGGGCTGGTTATCGTTAAAAATAGTACAAAGTACCAGGTCTTGTGACATCCCTAACCGGTAGAACATATGATTATGAATTAAGTTTTCTGTCCTGGGCTTCCTGTGATGCCTCGTCTGTGCTCTCTTCGCCCTCAGGGATAGTCAACGTGTTGTATCTGTTCTGTGCCGCGCTGACGGAACATAAGATCCTGTTCCTGTCCAGCAGCTACCAGAGACTGACCGATGCCTGCCGGGGATTGCTGGCCATCATGTTCCCCCTCAAATACAGGTGTGATTCTACTCCTCAGTCTCTCCATGCTGCGTCTTCAGATCTTTATTTCAGCGACATCTGATCTGACATCGAATGGATAAAGCACAGTATAGTTGACAGCAGATGTGCTAAACTAAAGCTCTTCTTTTTTTTTTTGTCTCCGTTTCAGCTTCACCTACGTTCCCATCCTGCCGGGGAAACTGCTGGAGGTCCTGAGCACCCCCACTCCCTTCATCATTGGTGTCAACTCATTCTTCCGCTCGGAAACACAAGAATTGGTGGGTTCTCATCACTGCAATACCATAGACCAATGTAACAGTGCTACTGTATATTGGTGGTAACTGAAAAATGCATCACATAGTCAATCACACATCCAGATAAAACAAACCAGGGAGTATATGTCTCTCAAAAACAGTTCCCGCTCTGCTTTTACACACTAGATATATTTATGTGAAGTATTATGTTAAAATTCAAAGAGGTCCAGTTACTAATATTTCCTCTCAGCAAAGGTCCAAACTGCGTAATGTCTGAATTGCATCCTAACCATATATTTGTCAAATAAATGCCATCTTTGACATAAATACAATTAGTTAACTTAAGGCCTACATTTCAAGTAAAAGACAACAAGACATACGCTTCTTCTTCTATTTTTTTTTTTTTTTTAAGATAATCTTTTGGGTATTTTAGCCTTTAATATACAGGACAGCTGTAGACAGGAAAGGGGGGAGAGAGGGAGGAAAGACATACAGCAAATGGCCGCAGGTTGGACTTGAACCCTGAGCGACTCTGTTGAGGACTGAGCCTTTGCATGTGGGCGCCTCCTCTACCAGGTGAGCTACCCAGGCGCCCAGACTCTTTTAGAAAAAGTGCTAGCTGTTTCTGACTTTGAGTATAAATGGAACGCGCTATTATTTCCATAGCGCAGAAAGCAGACACACAGTTGTTAACTGATGCCAACATGGTCAAGGTGTGTAGGCCACCTTTGGTTAGACCAGCCAGAACCGTCTCAGACAGTCTGGAGCCAGAAAGTAGCCGGTCAGTTTCCTCATGCTCCATGCTGTCATCTGTCTACGGTCTATGCACAGTAAACAATCGGTTTGATTGGCTCAATCGAGAGAAGCGATTGGCGTAATAACTGAACTGCCATGCTGACCATGGGGAATAATAACGCTTTGTAAAGACAATTATTTATTCTCATTAATTTGTCAGAAATTGGCTCACCCAGTAGAGTGTACACCCCTTGTAGGCTGAGTCTTGGCAGCGACCCGGGTTCGAGTCCCCCCCCCCTTCCCTTTTCCTGTCTTCAAGCTGTCCTACCAATCAGTCATAAAAAGCCACACACATATTATATAACTATTCCATAATTTAATAAACTTGCTCCCATGTAGACCAGAACGGCCTTTTCAAAATCAGACAGAGGCCAAAATGATCTACGAAGAAACCCGGCTATATGCTTCAGATACCCTCAGCTACGCTGACATGCGTCTGAGTTTGGATAACAATGGAGAGAATGTTCATGTAAACTCTCACTGACCCATTAAGCAATGGTTCAACTGTCTTTTAATAAACTGTCCATCTGGCTATTTGCTACCTGCCTATCTTTGTAGATTTTTTTTTAGACCTTGCCAAGATAAATTATACCAATATACGTAGGGCCATAATTAGCGGTTGTCTTATTAAAGCTTGATGAGAGTGTAATGAACCCATACAGTGCTGCAGGCCGCCCTGATGGAGCCATTGTCGGACATCACAACGAGACACTGTGTGATGTACAGTAGACACATGGCCATTATCAATGTACAGGTCAGAGGTATCGTTTTGGCAGCCTTTCCCGCCGCCTGCACTGAAATGGGACTGTTGTTTGATGGCTGGCGTCCTGTAATGAGCAGCTGCCGACAGAGACCACTTTGTCTGTCTTAGGGATCAACAATACTGGTTGTTCAAGGCCGATACCGATTAGTGGCAGATGTTGTTGTGGGCGGGACATTAAGTCAGACTCGGTGGGAAGAGAAAGAAGTGGAGGGACAGAGCTGTAGTGAAGCCAAAATAATTCATTAACTTTATGGGTTATGAGGCAAATAAAACGCTGATACAGATAATCTGCAAACTGCCAAAAAAACACGTCAACAAAAATAACAAATTATAAGGGGATACAGTTAGAACAAATGTTTTATGCAAATAAAGAGGTGTTGTTTACATTATAGGCTGTGTACTTGAGATATTACATCATCTGGGTCACATGACAGGGATATGACCAAAATATGTATCCTGAGATTCATTCAGAAAAAGTAATACCTTAATAAATATTTTTCAATTTGACTAAAAGAGACAATTCAATTGTATCGCAATTATTTCTGAGACGATTAATTGTACAGCAACATCTGGACAGCTCCATGTGTATCATGCTGCAGTACTTTTCTCAACAGTCTTGTCAATAAAAATTGTGTGTGTGTGTGTGTGTGTGTGTGTGTGTGTGTGTGTGTGTGTGTGTGTGTGTGTGTGTGTGTGTGTGTGTGTGTGTGTGTGTGTGTGTGTGTGTGTGTGTGTGTGTGTGTGTGTGTGTGTGTGTGTGTGTGTGTGTGTGTGTGTGTGTGTGTTTTCAGTTGGATGTGATCATCGCTGACCTGGACGGCGGCACGGTGACAATCCCAGAGTGTGTCCACATCTCCCTGCTGCCTGAGCCTCTCCTCCAGCAGACCCAGACTGTGCTCTCCATGGTAAGAGCTGCAGCCTTAACTCTGAACACACACACACACACACACCTACCCTTTGAGTACTGGGAATAGTCATCCAGTGGGTGGTTTCTACCAAGCAATACAATTTCCCGGTGGTGATTTATGGGTTGAGATGCCAGGAAGCTTTTCATCCCTTTTCTTTGCATTACTTTTTCCAGGTAGGATTTTGGTTTTGGCATTGATCATCTTTGAAACTTTTTTCATTTTGTTTTGCATGATTTTAAGTGGATTATATTTTTGTTTAAGTTAAACACCTACACTAAACACATACATTGGCCACTTTTTGTCCATCAGGCTACACTCAATAACCCATAATGACAACGTGAAAACATGTTTTAAGACATTTTAGGCAAATTTCTGATACAGTATTTAGGCCCTTAATTAAGTACTTTGGCAGCTGTTACAGCTTTTGTAAGTCTCTACACACTTTGCACACCTGGACTTAGGAAGTTTATCCCATTATTAATGACATCTAAATAAAGTGTGCAAAAAGAGAAGGGATCTGAATACTTACAAGTCCAGGAATCATTCAGTAGGATGACATGTTGCCTTCTCTTAAAGTTATTCCCAGACATGTTTAAGTAAATTGTTGAAATCTGGAGATGCAGACATTCACAAAACTGTACGTTGAAGCATTTAAATACATTTTTCAGTTCTGTCTTTTATGTTTTTATTAGTGCGTTAGTTGAAGCTTGGTGTCGATGCTGTCCTTTTAACCATATCACCCTCAGACACGCACATAGTAAAAAATGTTCCATCAAGTGCTATTCCTGCACTGCACTATTGTGTACATATCAAACACTTCAAATACTGCCATCTCATGCTGTATCAAGCACTTAACAGCAGCTTCTAGTACACCAGCGTCAGCCCATTTTGAGAAATGCTTTTAATCTGTTTAAGTATGTAAACAAAAGATTGTCCTGCTTCCTTATTCTCTTATTGGTATCTGCAGAATGCATGGATATCTTTCCTGCTTCTGATTATTGCTTTTTACTGTGTTTGCGTTTCATGGGACTGTACAAATAAAGAGGAATCTGTTGTCTCAGGTATTTGGATCACAATGGAACTCTTGCAGGAAATGATTCTGTTTATGATCATTTTACTGGATAAAGTGTAAAACGTAATTGTGATATATACAAGATGTTGTTTGCGCTCATAAAAAGGACTCACTCCATCAACTTTATCATGTTTTATGATTTTATTGAATAACAGGGGATGTAATTTGGATTTTATGACAATATTTGACATGAAACAGGACTAGAAGCGTCATTTCCACGCCTCCCATTTATTTCTATGGAAGCAGCCGTGCAATGCATTCTGGTAGCGTTGTGGGGACTTTGGAGAAGCGGGGCTTCAAGCCGCCCACTCCTCATTTGCATAAAATTTAATCCAGCCAACTTTATGCTCCACGCCTCTCAAAAGCTGACGGAAATCTTTCAAACTGACTGTTGTTGGTCTAAACTAAAGACAGATCCAGCAACTGCACGGCCTATTTCTCGCTTGGAAAAATGTTTTTTCATAAAGTAAGAGATCGTATCCCAAACGAGCCGCCACTATGGTCGGCTTTTAAATCTGGGAGGAGCATGTGAAGCGCTCGTCCAATCATGTTCAGCCATTGTAGGAGGGTGTAGACCAGGGGTGTCAAACATACGGCCTTTGGGCCAGAATGGCCCGCCAAAGGGTCCAATCAGGCCCACCGGATGACTTTGCAAAGTGTAAAAAATGCAGAGGAGAAATTAATTCCAATTCCAAATTTACCATTTTAATCTCAGAATATTCTTCTTCCGTGATTTTACAACTTCAATCTAAGGAAGTTTTTTCTCTGAATATTACCCCTCTCTTCCGGGTCTGTAACATAATTTTTTTCCTACAATGGCCTTAGAACGCTGTCGTAGCAGAAGCAGCTTGCGTGTGCCAACATCAAGCTGAGAAGAAACTCTGTAGCAGATAGTTTCTGATCTTTCTGGAGTGGTTCACTGGTCACTTGAGATCAAATGAGTTCGACACCCCTGCAGTAGACTTGTCAGTGAAGAGAAACTGGCGGCAAGCCGACTAGTGTGCAATGCTGGGAAGCGGGCAATCCCTTCATTGAAAACAACGTGTATATGGACATGTTCTATGAGGCTGACCTTCAGCTAAACGCTGATATCAGCATGTTAGCATCCAATAGAGATATTCCACTCCGGACCAAAGTGTTGGACCAACCGACTGACTGACGTTGCTATCCACAGAGACATGTCGCCTCTTTAGTGTCACGGCAAAAGCAAATCATCACATATAAAATAATATATAGTATAGAATATGAAAATACAAAGAACCCAGACCGTAGGGCAGAGAACATTCATTTTTGGAACGTCAATGTTCTGGAAATCTGTTGTTCACTTGTCTCTGTTGTCTCCATGCAACTTGACGGCACTTTTGAGGGACGTTTGCAGAGAAGAATTAAGAAATTGTGCTGTCCATATTGTGCAAGGCTGAAACCACAAACATACTAGGACTCAAGCTGTACAGCTGCCTCTAATAAATGTTGTCCTGAGTGGGGGTAAATACTTTTTCAAGCAGTTATTTAATCTATCATACTTAGAGATATTTGTCAAAGTATTTTAGTCAGTGTACAAGATTCAGAAACTCATATTTTAAGAGTGAAACGTGAAACTATTTATAGGAAAAACCTACTGCTCATATCAATTCGGGACAATCATTTTGGATCCATCTCCATATGGAGTTGGATTGCTTCTAGTTATCTTGATCTCTTTAACACTGGGTCAATTCCCGGTTGTGGGAAAATCCTTCTAATGTGTGTTATGATGCCAAATCATCCCTCCCTGCATCTGGTTTGTTTGCTGTAGCTGTAATTGCAGTCCTGTTTAAAACATGAGGATTGACTTTATTTGATTATTGTCTCCTACGGATGAGTTTCTGGTAAAGGATTGGCACCCCCCAGGCTACAGTGTTCTGTCTGCGGGTTGCACAGGGTTGGAGTTTTTGGAGATGTCACTGAGGCAAAGGGTAGGGTATGTTTATTTGGGAGAGGATGGAGCTGGCATTCACTGTCTCAGCTGAGATGTGCCAAGTGTGTATTTGGATGCTGCGAGGGGCCTAAAGTTTGGGAATCAATGCTCTTCCCACGGACTCTTGTCGTATTTGAAATATTTGTGCTATAAGAATTGTATTGTCGGGTTTTTGTTACTTCAACTAAATAGAAACTGAAGATACAGTTTCTCTCTTTGCAGATACCAATGAATACTACAGTTGCAGTTGGATGATATGCTGCATGATATACTTAGAAGAACTGCACAGTGTATTTTGTCACATGACACCCGGGTGGATACGCTCGTTTTCGCCCTTTTTCCTGCGCAATGCTGTGACTCGGACTTGTCTTGGACTCGTTAGTATTTTGACTCTGACTTGTCTTGAACTGGGCAATTGGATAGTTTTATTTTTATTTTTTAATTTAATAGTTTTAGTGAAAAAGAGGTATAAGTGCAAAAAATAAACCTAAATTTTTTCCCATGGAGCCTACAGTATAAGGATTTTGATTTGATTGCGTCAATGACAGTTGCTAATGTTTTTTTAGAACTACTGTCACATAAAAACAGATCAGTGTTCAAATCCCAAAATCCCAACAACAGCTTATTTGTTCCTGCCATCAGCTGTGTGTCAAAGTGTCCTCAACCGAGACGCTGAACCTTGAACCAAAAAATATATATATATATAAAAGGTTTTTATTGTGAAACCCAGGGGTTCATGCCACATGTTTTGTGTTATGGACAGTTTCTGTCACTGGTTGCTCTGTGTGCTTTATGGCTTCTAACCTGGAAACTCTTGTGTGTTGTGGTCCTTGCTCTGCATGGATGGAATGAGAGCTGGAGACGGGTTGAAGGGAAGTTCACCGGGCTATGGGCCTCAGCGAGCAGAGCTGTGTGTACAAACACCACAGGTTCATTAACTGGAGGATTGTAGCTCCAATTGAGCAGTTTTCCACCTGGGGTGCAGGATTAATGACCCCAACAAACCCAGAAGTATCAGTATCTGTCCGGTCAGCTCACACAGGCGGGGCTGACCTCCCTCGTTGCAGGAACGAGGGTGCTGTAGATTGTTAGCTAGCAACTGTGATTCAAGGCTTTGCGGCTGTGCTCTCCTTACACTTAGCTGAATGACATTTTAATGGACTGGCCTGAGACTGGAACTGATACTGTTTCCAAGGTAATATTTGTTCATAGGGCTCTGGCTGCTGCTGCTATGTCTGTCTCCACACTATAAAATATGGACTGATTTAGTTTTTTTAGTGCTGTCAGTTAAGTGCGTTATTAACGGCGTTAATGCAAACCCATTTTAACGGTGTCAATTCTCTTATCGCGAGATCAACGTTCTTTTTGGCTTAGCAGACTTTGTAGTTTTTTTCCGCATGCTGTTGCAACAACTAGTAACGTTAGAAAAACTTGAACTCTTGAACACTACAGTAGGCTTTATGCCAATGCTGTTTTCAATTGAAAAAAACATTGGCACAAAGCAAGACGATCCACTTTTCCATGTTGATTAGAGCATTAAAATGAGAAAAAATAATGGGACAAAAAGAAATCAAGGGACATTTAGAGTAGATAAGAATGTGCAATTAATTGCAAGTTAACTATGACATTAATGGCAATTAAATCCTTTTTTCAGCACTATTTTTTTTTAAAGCTAAAAAAAAGAGAGTATTTTAATTGCTTCCACTTTTCTACAAGCTTTTGACCAAGATATATTTATATTTAGTCATATTAAGTCATGTATTTGTGTTAATTGTTGGATCCACATTAATAACCCAACCAAAAAGGAAAACCCTGGATTTCTCTGAGGTCTTCACTCAGTTACCCAGAATTCCACTGATGAAGCAGGAACAAGCTCCACTAGAGAGTTTATGAGAGGCAGTTGAATAGTGATTGATGGGGGCTTTCATGTTGTTGCTGTTGTAGGTTTTGGATCCAGAGCTGGAAGTCGCTGATCTAGCCTTCCCCCCTCCCTCCACACAACCCTCGGCACTCAAGATCCAGGTAAGAACTCTTCTTCTCTCAGCAGCTTTGTTCTTAAAAGAGCAGGGCTTCTCATGTTTATGTTGAAGTTTTAATAGTCTATATCCACGTCATCCTCTGTCTTTGTGTTGGTGTTCTAAACTCCGCTGGACTTATGAATACTATGATTGACTGCTCCTCAGATCTCTGCATGGTAAATCCAGAGGCTTTTTATAAACCAGAGCATGTTTTTCTCCCATCCCGGAATGCTCCTCCGCACTGCTGTGGAGGAAGGTCTGGCAATGCGAAACTAAAACCTACTCAGTCTGTAGAGATTACTCCTAAGGTTTTAATAACGTTAAAGGTTTGTGCAGCACTTCTCCTAAGTGTAGCCTGTGAAGTCAGCACAATGACACATTCTGGGCACAGCATTAACTTCCAGAGGCAACACTTTTCAATAGACAGCAC
The DNA here is from genome assembly GCA_013375575.1 of Percina caprodes. Taxonomy (NCBI): domain Eukaryota; kingdom Metazoa; phylum Chordata; class Actinopteri; order Perciformes; family Percidae; genus Percina; species Percina caprodes. The sequence goes on along the minus strand of JABXJD010000197.1, from coordinate 876,921 downwards.
ACTGAGTTACTGCAGTCCGAGATGTCACCAGAGTAAACTGTTGGGACGGCCAACTCATTGCCTCAACCAAAACAGAGTTTTTATAGTGGACAGATTCAGTCCCGATTTGTTCAGGTCCTATCCCCTGACCAATCAGCTATCCTAACCGTAACCACGCAAGGTCAATGCCTAACCCAAACCAATCAAGCTACTTCATAGGGCGGGACTTGCCTAGAAGTTATGTGGGATACATAATAACGGCACAAGATCCCGGTGGCATAAGTTTGATGCCAGTAGTGGTTCCCGTCACAGTGCCAATAGGTGATATGGCGGTATTACTGCAGGCACATGTCTTGAGATAAGATAACATACAGCTTTATTAATCCCAGCGTGCGCGCGCAGGCGTGTTGGCTGGCTTTAACTTGACCGTGTGTTTCAGGATAAGGAGATCCGGGGAGTCTTCCTGTGGCTGTTTGCACGGCTCTTCCAGGGTTATCGCTGGTGTTTACACATCATCCGCATTCACCCAGAGCCAGTGATCCGCTTCCACAAGGTCTGTACTGAATACTGCAAATGATCACAAGTCTGACCAATCATCCGGTTCCTAAGATGAAGAATGAAGAGTCTTCAAAGGGAGGTCAGTGTGCGAATGAGAACAGCAGCTGATTAGTGTGACGTGTGTTTCCACAGGCTGCCTTCCTGGGTCAGAGGTCGCTGACGGAGGACGACTTCCTCATGAAGGTGTTGGACGGCATGGCGTTTGCAGGCTTCGTGTCAGAGCGAGGGCCTCCTTACAGAGCCACCGACCTGTTTGATGACGTGAGTCTGTCAGCACAGCTAGACCAAGGCTACATTTACACCACTAGCTTGTCAAATTTAAGCAGCGTTTTGAGCCAAAACAAATCTCTGAACGCAGAACTAATCTCCGTCCATATTAACATGTCTGACTACACATATCACATGACCATCAGCATACACTTGGTATGCACGTGAAAGCAGATTGTCTGACGTTACTCTGGGGTTCAATATCATGGATGTATAATATAAAGAAAATACTTAAAAGAAGGAACAACAACGGTGAAAAGTAAGAGTAGGGATTTATTTTCTTGGAGCGACGACGAGGTGTAACTGTTACTGAATGGAATGTAAGCCTACCTAACAGATGTCTCTGTTTGTGCCCGTCCAGACTGCAAAACAACCCCGGAGTTTTCAAGCCAAAACGGGGGCAGCCCAGTTTCCAAATGTCTCCATTTTAGGGGCTCGGAAACGCCGGAGTAGTGTGGACGTGAGGCATAAACGTAGCAAAAAATATTAGTTTTTAAACTAAAACGTAGTAGTGTAGACATAGCCTTTGTGTTGTGTGTCACTGTGCTACTGAGGGGAATTGAACACACACGGTTCAGATGTGAAAGGTAGTTGCTGACATTTGAGGTACGTTACTTCTTTTGTCCCGTTTCCACAGCTCGTGGCCAATCACGTGGAGCGGATACGACAAGAGGAGGCCTGTCCACACAAAGTCCTGAACCACGTCAAGGAACTGGCTGAGCTGCTCTTCAAAAATGTATATTTTTAATAAAATTGACAACAAATAGCATTTCTTAAAGACTTACCATTCATCCTGCTGGTTTCCTGTTAGTCCTGCTGTGTCTCTTTCTTTCCCACCAGTTTCCTTGTCTCCTTCACTTTTTTGGCCCAGTATATCTCTTCTCTCTCAATTTTTCTTTTTCTCTTACTGCCTCTAAAAACTAATAGTATGAGAAATGTCCTTTTCTCTTCAAGCTCTGTTTTTGTTCAGTTGCTTCTTTGTTTTCCTTATCTTACCAGTTTCCCACATTAACCCTTTATTCCCTCTCTGTCATCCCCTCCCTCTAGGAGAACCCGTACCCCGCTGTGGCCATGCACAAAGTCCAGCGGCCGTCAGAAAACAGCCAGAGCGCCGTACACAATCCCGCGCCGTTCCCTGCGCTGGACGATGTCGCTGTGCAGCTCTTCATCGACCACGCTGCCGCCAAGCTCAAGACGGCACCCCCTGTGGTAAAGGCGGAGCTCAAGGGCATGGTGCCATCTGGGCCCCCGCTGGGTGAGCTGGGGAGGGGACTGACACTGGACTCAGATGAAAATGTCTAGATCATTTGAATTCAGAAGCGTACAGGTGTAATTGTTTGATAACAGTCCTATTCAGAAACCGGTATTACAAATTTCATGTTAGACATTTATTTACTATTTTATCCATATATTATGCTACTTTTGTGAACCCAAGAATTTTGTAAACTCATTTCAAGCAGAAAAATAATTGAGTTTAGGTTTGTTTTCACAAGAGATTCAAGAATTTTGAAAAAGCAATCCTCAACTTCTCAGCTTTATGGCCACATTATCTCTTTACAGATTGAAAGAATGATAGAAATGTAAGAATGCACTTAGACCTCAGATGACTAAAAAGCCACGTGGCATTGGTTAGAATGAAGGTGGTAAACTCTGTCAGAAGTTTGTTGTAAGGCAGCGGGCAACACCAAGTTGAATGTATCTTTCACTCTTGTCTCAAACTTCCTGAACAGTCTGTCTCACAGTGTGTGTTTAATGGGGTCGAGGTCCGTGCCCAGTGATGAATGAGTGTCTGATCACTTCTCCCATGTCTCCACAGGAGACACCGTGGACAGGAACGGCATTGTGATGGCGAACAGCGCCCGCAGGCTAGAGGTGGTCAGGAACTGCATCACGTACATCTTCGAGAACAAGATGCTGGAGGCCAAGAAGGTAAGGGGGAGTCGGTTACATGATTGAAAACGACACCAGGCTGCTACAGTATATCCGTACAGACTTCCACAAACATCTGACTGCTGGCTTGTAACTCAGCATTTCTCCAATCTTGGTTGAGATGGACAACATAGCGCTGTATTGATTAGCCTGCAGCTAGCGGCTTAATACCAAGAAAACACCACAGTAAATTTCAGCCTGCATGCCCATAAAAAAATAAATAAAAAAAAACACCCAATATTTGAATCCCAAAATTGAAAATTGAATACTTACCCATCGAACAAATATTCAGATCCAGCCCTAGTGGCTTCTATTGTCTTTTCCCTCAAGAATTGACTGGTTGCTTTGAAACGTATATTTCAGTATGATTCAGCTGCTGTCATCTCCTGTGTCCAGTTAATGCCAGCTGTACTGCGGGCGCTGAAGGGTCGGGCAGCCCGCATTTGTTTGACCCAGGAGCTCAATCAGCACGTCCTCCAGAACCGAGCTGTGCTGGATGACCAGCAGTTTGACTACATTGTCCGAATGATGAACTGCACCTTACAGGTGAGCCAGCAAATACTAGAATATAACTAAAATATACCTCAAATGACCTCATAAGGGGCAAAATTCCAGATGGGCCCATCTGAGCTTTCATTTTCTCAAAGGCAGAGCAGGAGACCTAGGGCTCGGTTTACACCTATCACCATTTCTAGGCACGGGGGTGGACGTTAAAAAAACCTCATAAAGTGACATTATTATGCCATGGGACCTTTAACTGTTCATCTGTAGTGGTCCCAGTCATAGTTGTTTGTTGTGTACTGAAGTAGCACATCACATGACATAGTAAAGATATGTTTGAGACAAATAATTGAGGACAGCTCATTTAATTTAATTATGCTATTTTCAACTATTTGTTCTGTATTATAAAGGCTGTCCGCACCAAGAACAATAACTACAAATATTTATTTTTAAAAATTGTTGGGGTCCACACCACAACTATAACGACGACGACAGTGGTGAAGAGAGTACTACTACATCGTAGGTGGTCCTGCGATTCCTTGGCTCTCTTTGGGAATATTGAACAGTAGTACTTTGAAAGTATTTTTGTGTCACGGAAGCCACTGAAAGTGAATGTTGTGTTTTGGATGCATTTGTCATACTGTCAGTGATGTGTCAGTGTTTTTGTTTCGGTGCTCTGCGCAGATGGGACACCCGCCCGCCTGCTCTCATCCCCGGCTCCCTGGAGCTCGGTGCGCCGCCGCCGCCTGGCAAAGGCGGCGGTATCGGCGTCCCCAGGGACCGCTGGTAGACAACAACCTTATATTTATTTGGTTCATAAAATGTACCTGAATTCACTAAAATGTGTGATATTACTACAGGCAAAAGTAGGGTTGCAGTGTCTGCGGCGACAGTGTATTATGTATTATCATCAGCTGGAGCCTGCAGTACGTCCTCGACGCCACTGTTAAAATATTGGTCTTGATTTGAGCATTTATTCTAAGAAACACTGAAACCAATACTGTACATTTACTGCCACCTCACAACTTTACTGATTATTTCTTCCCCGCTCTCTGCGGTGCACCCATGTCAGTATCTCCGCTTGAAACTGAAAGTGAAAGCAAAGTTCCACTGCCATCGTTTCCATCGTACTTTCAGATATTTCTATTTTATAGTAGGACTGTCAAAATTAACATGATAATAACCAATCAACGCATATTCCTTTCAACGTCACCATTCTTTTGACGCTCCATTAACACACGCACATTGTGTAATTTGGGCCTCGGCCCCCTCCGTAGTTTGGGAAATCAGGAAGCACGGACCCTTTTTCCCCACTGTTAAACTAGCAAAAGTGGCTTTGGACACGCCCTAAACGCACCTGCTTCACGCCGTGCGCTTAGATCGTTAAAACAGGGCCCTCAAGTTATTAATACACTGTTGATGTGAATTGAGTTACCACGGGAGTACATCCAGGCTCAGATACCACATGCTGGCCATCCATACCCCCTCCACCCTCCTCTGCCTTGCAAAAGACACACCACGCTGGATAAAATGTCATGTATTCATAGCTGTTGTTGCTTGATGGGCTTGGGTTTGCCATATTTTACTTTCAGAATATTTTTTGAGCATACAGAATGTTGTTCCGGGGAATATTCTAAACCGTATTTGTCATTGTTTTGGATGTTTGATAAACATTTGCATAAAGCAGGCATATTTGTCTGCTCACATAAGCATTACAAACATTTAAACAGCACATATAGAAGAGATAAAAAAAATGTGTGATCAATCAGGTCATATATTTTTGAACAAAGTTGTGTCTTATGGTTCACAAATTGTCACATCATGGTTGCTTATCTGTTTCTGTTCAGGACTGCTCGCACATAGATGAACATGGTATTGCAGCTGCCCTCCTTCCACTGGTCACAGCCTTCTGCAGAGTAAGTTCCTAACCTGCGTCATCTAAGTCCAGATTCAGCCTTAGCCACAGCTAAGAACCCATCAAGTCAGCAGAGATGGTTTGAGATTGTGGGATGGCTAAACATGAATACTATTAGTTAGTACTGAGTGTTATAGACATAACAATCTGCCTCATAAACTTCTCTTCCTGTGTTTGTGTGTGACAGAAAATGGGCGCAGGCATCACTCAGTTTGCCTACAGCTGCGTCCAGGAGCACATGGTGTGGACCACGATGCAGTTCTGGGAGGCCATGTTCTACAGCGACGTTCAGAGCCACATCCGAGCTCTCTACCTAGAGACAGAGGAGGGGGAGCAGCAGCACAACAACTCTGTGAGCACCTACGTTCCACTCAATATGCCACTACGGCTGAATGATTATGGGGGGGGATCGAATGGCGATTTTTCTGCCAGATATTAAAATGCTGATTTGATTAGCTTTTTAAAAAAAAAAAATAATTTATATATATAGTTTAATTCAATTTCAATAGTCACTGTGTCATGGAGCATTACAACATGAGACACCATCCAAACTGCACTATATACTTATGCATGGATGGGAACATGGATATGTATTGCCAGCAATAAGTGTTTTTCTTTTAATAAGCGTGGAACAAAGAACAATCAAATACAGAACATTTATCACAAAATCCAAAGTTATACTAATAAAGTAAACAATTCCAATAAAAAAAATCAGTACTTTCCTGTAAACACATTTCTGACAGCAGCATCAACATGTTGCACATTCTACTTTGTATTTCAACTGAAAATAGGACATTTCTGTTAACAATCTGTGATATGTAGTAATACCCCAGCATTTATCTTGTGAAAAAACAATAAATATAATAATTAAAAAAGAATAAAAAATTGGAAACCAAATGTTAGATCAAACATTCCATTAATCGCAGCCTTCACTATTCTTTCAAAGGGAGATTTTGATTTGAAAGCAATTAATCGTTCAGCCCTATGTGCAACCAGAGTAGGGATGCATCGATACCAATGCCAAGATCGCAAATCAGTCCAATTCCGTGCGCATGCTCTCGGCTTGTAATCAAAAAAATGACTTACTGTTTGTAGTCTGTTTATTGAGTTTGGAGTCTGGATTTTGATATTTGGACCAAATCTTGTGAACTTAGCTGCTCCCGTAAACAATCTGTCTTCTTCTCTCTAACAGCAGTAAATTCACATGGCTACTTAATATGCACGCCAGTGACATCATCGGACTTTGCGTTCTTCATTCTTTGCAAACTGCAAACTGCACAAAATTATGATTGATGGTCTTTAACATTGTCCAAAACTTTGATTTTCTTTTAAAGAAATCTGCCACCACAGCTGGTAGATTAATGAGTCTGGTTCCCAGCCTGCTGAGCCGAGTGTCACTTTGGCCTCGAGATGATTAATGGTTGACGGACCTTGTGTGATTTGTTCTCAGGAGCAGCCGGACGGGTCAGTCAGTCGGAGGGAGATCAGCGCCCTGGAGCTGGCGTCGGAGCAGAGCCGCCTGTGGCCGACGCTCAGCAAGGAGCTGCAGACGGAGCGCGTGCAGAAGGAGGAGAGCACGGTGTTCAGCCAGGCCATCCACTACGCCAACAGGATGAGCTACCTGCTGCTGCCGCTGGACACCAGCAAGAACCGGCTGCTGAGGAGCTCCGGCCTCGGCGACGTGGAAAGCGTCAGCAACAGCTACGTCACAAACAGGTACCAGCCAGCGGTCAGCCTTCATGGGGGTCAAGGGTAAAAACTTAAAAAGAACTAGCTCTCACGCCTTCTCACAAGGGCTGGGCAATATAGTTATTATCACTATAACATATAACCAGGGTGCAATTTGTGAAAAAAGCAGCAGGGGGGATGTTTTTTGATCTTGCACAACAACACAAAACATGCAAGAATTAAAGATACATTCTGTCCCTAACCCAGATGCAGGGATATGTTGTGAGGGTCCTGACAGTACCTAGGTAAGGACTACTAGCCAGTCAGAAGCAGAGTATGAGGGCGCGCTACACTAGCAGCATTATGACGTGTTACAAAGTGACGCATGTTCGTCATGTAATGGCTGGACTACAGTAGAGCTGTTTGGAGCAGTTGGTGAACAGTGTTTTCTGTTGGAGATAGTAAGGCCCTTTGGGGTAAACCTATAACATTTATAAAAAATATACATAATACATAATCTTATTTTGGGCAACCAATCATTGGGCGAACTCATCCTGAAGAGTGAGTGATGAAGGATATCTCCTGCCTCTAAAAACTGACATTATTTATTCACAATCTGCTATCAGTAGTCTGTTAAGTGAATATCATTTCATTCAATATTCATTTTTATTGCAGATAGAAATAAAAAAAAGTCAAAGTAACAAAAGAAAGTAAAACTTGTTCTGAATTTAATTTGAGGTTAGTTGAGCCCATAAGGAGAAACTGTTCCCAGGTTAAAACATCTACATATCTCCACTTATACAGCATGGCAGGAGTGTGTGAGGGTTTCATACTGAATGTATTCAAACATTGACACTTCATCAGTGATGCTAAGCTCACATACTGCTTTATTTCCTCCTGTAGTATTTGTTTCTAAAGCTGGTTGTTTACAATTTAGAAACATAAATGTTTAAAGCGTTTCTTTTTTTCTTGCAGTATTGCCGGCAGCATGGCGGAGAGCTACGACACAGAGAGTGGCTTCGAAGACGCCGAGAGCTCCGACGTGGCTAACTCGGTGGTGCGCTTCATTAACCGCTTTGTAGACAAAGTGTGTAATGAGAGTGGCGTGACCAACGAGCACCTGAAGGCTCTCCACACCATGATCCCAGGTACGGAGCCACCGAGACGTGCCACACTGATTTCTCTTTGTACCACAGAAGTGCATCACAACCAAACTTCATGGCAAAATGTCTCACTTTATCTCTATCCTTTCTGTCCGCCTCTTTGCAGATATTGTTCAGATGCACATCGAGACGTTAGACGCAGTCCACCGGGAGAGTAAGAGACTGCCTCCGATCCAAAAGGTAACCAATTCCTATTTTTACGTTCCACTGGACAAAGGCCATGCAGAACCCCCGCCAACCACGCCCACTCCCTTCTCCACCAATCCCTACAGCTCAGGCTCACAGTGTCACAGGAGGTATGTCTGCCAGAGACAGAACTGTGTGACTCACAGCACGCCTAAGCAGTGCATGCCTGGTGATTGCTCTCCCTTGTTGTGCCGTTTGGTCTCAGAGGCCCAGGTGGAGCTGCCGTAGCTCCCCGAGGCACTGCAGAGTTGAGTGCCTTCAATCTGAAGGGTGATGTTGGTCCTGCGTGCAGTGTGTTTGAGAGGGACGCTGGCTTAATGTGACATGTTTTGGCTGAGCAAAAACATTTGCGTGCAATTTACAGCTGTCCCACAGAGGAAGCTCTGCCCTTTTTCTGCCATGTGGCTACAGCTGGAGTGGCAGTGACAAACATGTGTGGCAGTAGGTGTTGTGTAGCAGATTAGGAAACGGGTTGCCAAAGTTGTAATTCATTTCCTATCAGAGGTGGAGTTCCTTAGGAAGCTCCCTGGGGCCGCACTGCTGGGACAGGAAGTGATGTAAAGGGGGCAGAGGACAAAGCCAGCTTAATAGTTTATACTGTTGGTATCCGGAAAAGCTCAGCAGCCCACAGTGTACTGTAGTCAAGCTTTGGATCCTCAGGGACTGTTCAAAACAACACAGTCCTTATATATATATTTTTTTTTTTTTATAAATATGGCATCAACATCCCATTGCATAAACACATCCAAATCAATATTATTATATATTATTTGTTTCTGTGTATTTATCTTTTATAGTTTCTAACATCAACTCTGCCAAGATCCCACCAATCCAGAACATCTTGCATGTTATGCAACAATCATTTCAATATCAGCGTCTGTCTTATTTGTTTTTGGGGGTCTTAACTTTCCAAACAGTGCGGGTCAGCCAGCCACTATCCTCAGCATGCTTGTGATTCGCATGAGATTTTGATTTTGTAGAGTAATTGTTTTGTATACATATGTAGGGATGCACGATTACTGCTGTTTTATTGTATATCACAGTTGCAGGTGCCACGTCTAATTAGTGCCGCATGTTGCCATTTCATGAATGAATAATGGTATTGTCTGCAAACTTTCAGCATCGCTTTAGTGTACAATTATTCAGTTGTATAATCCTACTGAGCCCAAATAACTTAACAGGGTTCCCAGTGGAAGATCATGTTCGGAGCAGCCTTTTTCGCTTGTGACCCATAACTCCAAAGCTGTGTCTACCTGTGACCCATCATCCCAGGCTGCAGGGGTTGTGTGTAGTTTACAGGGATTTTCTCTTTGTTTTTTTTTTAGACAATTTTATTTGAATAATTTCAAAGGCAAAGGTAAAACTACACAGTTCTAACTTTGTTTGCTACTTCTACTTTTCGTGAGCCCTTGGATTCATCTCAACACCCTTAGGGGGTTCTGGAACCACACCACATTTTCAGGGTCCTTTTAGTGTACAGCGTTTCTAGGGGTGAAACACTAACTAGGGGTGTGCAAAAATTCGCGATTCAAGCTCTACAATTCAAAAATCAATTCATAGAATTCCAAAAATCAATTCATAGAATTCCAAAAATCAATATTTTTTTACATTTTTTATATTGTATATATCTACGGCAATCACGTAGATAGATAGATAGATAGATAGATAGATAGATAGATAGATAGATAGATAGATAGATAGATAGATAGATAGATTGATTCATTGATTCAGCTATCACAAACACATACCATCATAACAGGATGTTAACATAACAAACAAATCCACATGAATCAGTGACTTCCAAATCCACAGGAACCTCTCTTCACATCGTACCGCACAGCACACTGTAAAATAAAGAATCCTTCAGCGTGTTAGTGTGTTGTCTCTCCTCCGTTCTCTCTTCTCTAACCGCGCTCTCCTTCGCTCTTGTGTGTGCAGTGTGCTTCCCGCGCGGTGAGCACGCCTCTCATGGTCAGTGTAGCAGCTCTGCTGTGGACATGCTGCAGCAGATGTGTTGCACCGCGCCTGTGCCCATGAATTTTGGCCGTACCCGCACTCGGTAAAACAGGACAGCAGAGCTGTGCTGCTGCAGAATGAATATCAGGGAAACACTGGTGTATTATTGTGCAGCCTTATTTTCCTGCTAGACTGAAATGTCTACGCAGGGTTCACGCTGAAATATCAGGCGATGCAGACGGCCTTTACAATTAGAGATCCTGATGAACTCTGTGGCAAATTGGCAGCGTCACAGAATATATTTTACAAATGTTTTCTCCCTGCTCTCTTTCTGTCTGTGTGCAGCCCAAGCTGCTGAGGCCGACGCTTTTGCCCGGGGAGGAGCTGGTGATGGACGGCATGCGGGTCCACCTGATCCCCGACGGCCGCGAGGAGGCCACGGGGCTGATGGGAGGTCCGCCTCTGCTCCCTGCTGAGGGCGCCATCTTCCTCACCAACTACCGGCTCATCTTCAAGGGCACGCCCAACGACCCACTGGGTGAGAGATGCTGCGCACACATGCACTAACACACACACACACACAGTCTGTCTCTCTCTGAAATGACCAGGGATTAGCCAGTCTCCAATCATGGAATAGATTGGCTAAAGCCTGAAAACCGAGCCAAGAGGAGGTGCAGAAGTCATGTTTTCTTTGTAAAACCTGAACTACAAATTGCTGAAATGCTATTATTGAATTTCTGCCCAACAATGCCAAAAATAAACTGTCTTTCACAGTTTTATGAGGAATTATTGCTGAAATAACGATATCAGAATATTTGAGTAAACATATTTTCATGATTATTATCCTTTCATATGATTGATGAAAAGCTACAGTTATTGTGACATTAACAAGGCTGGTGTCACACACACAAACACACACACACAGGTCTGTGGGTCCTCTAAACCCTGTTCTTTCTCTGTGTCTTCCTCCTGCAGTGGGGGAGCAGGTGGTGACTCGCTCCTTCCCCATTGCCTCTCTGACTAAGGAGAAGAGGATCTCAGTCACTATACCAATGGATCAGTTTGTCCAGGAGGGGCTACAGCTGCGCTCTTGCACCTTCCAGGTACTCTCAATCTGTGGTTACGCGTACGTGCAACACCTTGGTATACACAGAGACGTTAATGTACGGAGATGCTTATGAACGGAGATGTTTATGCTCAACACATTGTTCGTTGCAATATTCTCCGAAACACCAGGGGACGTACAAAAAATAATCTGTGAATAAGCAGGAAGTAGAAGGGAGAAGAAGAGAGCGGTAAAGGAAAGGGAAGCAGGCTGCCTGGCAACAGTAGTAAAGACATGATAAACACAGACGTACCAGCCAAACAATGCATTTATGTACTCTAATCATTAACGTGACTGTTGTTTATCTCCATATCAAAACAATCTTTCCATAAAGCCGTTGTTTTTGGCGTTGAAAAAAGCAAAATGTTTTTTTCTTTTCCCCAGTGTGGTATCTCTTTCTGACCACATATTCAAGACTGTGATCTGTACATGAAGAACCATACAGATGTTTTTACTGGCCAGGCTGCCAGCAGGCCATTTTGAACTGAAGTTATAAAAGTTGAGAGGTGCACGACCACGCACCTTGCGGAACCTTTGTGCCGGAAACAAATGGCTCGCACACTTCGCTACCATAAACCTAGCTTTGCGTTTTCTACTCCTATAGCAAATATCCAGTTCTTTTCTGTGCTTACCGCACTGATTTCACTGTTTCTCTGTCTGTCTGTAGCTGATGAAGATTGCGTTTGACGAGGAGGTCGCATCAGACCTGGCTGAGGTTTTCAGGAAGCACTTGCACAAGCTGCGCTATCCTCAGCACGTCCAGGGCACCTTTGCCTTCACTGTGGGGCAGGGCGGAAAGATGGTGGTGGAGCACAAGACCAAGGACAAGAACCAGTCACTCAGGTAAGGAACCACCCATGCAGAATTTAGTTTTTCATGTTCTCCATACAAGAAGTATGTCAGAAGACAGCGTCAGAGCGTTTCTTTAACCAAATCAAAGGGATGTGTGAAGGATATTAACATGAAAAACAAAGGAAATGTATTGTGTAGCATGCATGGCACAAAACCTCTTCTGTCTGAGGATAGAGACTGTGGGCCCTGTACCCCAGCTGTTACATTTACACCTCGAGGTCAAGAAGGCTCAGCCCATATTTCACCAGGCTAAGGGCCCGTTCACACTAGAAAAAGCAATCTTGCCATCCTCTGCAGCGTTGTGCGGTGGCGGGAGTGTCACTTAAACCGCCGTTTGTGTGACGTCTTGTGTTCTTTAACCCCCAAATGTAGCAGAAGTAGACTTTATATGTCACAGTTACTGTTGTGCGTCAGATTGTTTATAGATCTTGACATTTTCAGCTGGAGGGCCCTTAGCCTGATGAAAACTGTGACTGTTATTGCCACTCTTCATTTTTACCCCAACCGGTCGTCAGACACCGCCTACCAAGAGCCTGGGTCTGTCCCAGGTTTCTTCCTAAAAGGAAGTTTTTCCTCGCCACTGTCGCACTGTTGCTTGCTCTGGAGGGAACTACTAGAATTGTTGGGTCCCTGTAAATTATAGAGTGTGGTCTAGACCTACTCTATCTCTAAAGTAAAAATTTTAGTGGTTAAATAAACAAGAGTACAAAAGAAGTCTGTATACTACACTATTCTTAGCCGATGTTACTGCAAACCTGCACAGAACACAAGCCACTTAAGTACATGTCAGTTTGTGGTTCTGTGAAATCCTGTGATTTGGCTTTATGATCCTAAACAATGTGTGCAACAAGGAACAAGGAAGGTTTTCCTGCAGGAGCAACTGCAGCTACAAACACTGGGTCAGGAGATGACTTTATACCAAAGTGTTGCATGTCATGTGGTTCATGCATGTATCGTCACCTCTGTCACGCGCAAGTGTGAAAATGTAGTCTCAAGTCTGCAGGGAATGAGTGCAAAGTAGCTTTTTTTTTTTATTCCCGACTGGCTGTATCTAGTCACATTTATCTCTGAGCTTTGGCTCCATATCATCCACATGATACTTTTCAGTTAAATCTTCTAATGCCCCACTCTGCTTTAACTGCTGCAGGAGAACCGATTGGCGCTCTTAGAGCAACAACATGGGAGCAAGGTACTACTGTAAATTGGCACCATCCACTAGCAAATTCCTGGTAAAATATGCAAGCAGCAGGTAGATTAGCTTCACTCACCAGACAAAAAAAACAATGGTCATCAATTGAGTAGCTGATAAAATTTGGCTCAGCAGTTAATTTTGCACCCTGCGTGGAAGAGTTCCATGAGCATCATGCATTGAGAAAAGATTGCTGTAATCTTGCTCTGCTCTTTCTCTTTTTTATTATTATTTGAGTCAGAGTGACCTTATGAGTAATCCTCCGCTGGCATTATGTAGCTTCAGATAGGCGTTACTTTTTGATATGATATAATGCCCTAGTTTCTCATACATTTTAGTCTGTCTGTGTCCTCTCTGTGTTCTTTTTAGTTTCAACTCTCAGTCCCCTCCCAACCCCCTGACCACACTCACACCTTCTTTCCTGGAGAATGAAAGGAGCGCGGGAGAAGCCTTTGAATAATTATTTAGAGGAAATTGTGCCAGCCGTTTTATGGGCCCTGTTGTTGCCATCCTCCATTCAGACACATCAGCTTATTGGCAGCTGGGGTTGGACACTGCTTTCAAATCTAAATGCACGTGTGTGCGTGTGTGCGTGTGTGCGTGCGTGCGTGCGTGCATGCGTAAAAGACCCAACAGGAAGTGGATGCCAAGTGACTTTGAATGGGATAGACTGTTCAACCAGAACAGTGATGTTCAACTCTTCCTTCTCTTTCTCCCTCTGTGTCTTTGTCAGGACACTTTCTAAAAACCTGGTGAAGACTGCCAAGAGGACCATCGGCCGGCAGTATGTGACCAAGAAGAAGTATACTCCCCCCATCTGGGAAAACAGGAGCAGCTTCCAGTCAGAGCTGGATGAGGATGAAATTTCGGGTAATCGCTGTCACATGCTCTTTTCAGCCGGTCCTCACCAATATAGTGGCATGTGTCTGTGAGTGCTGTCCAGCAGAGGGCCAGCAAGTTAACTAGTTTTACAGCATATTTTAATTTACAATGCAAAAAAAAGACATTTCCTTAAGGTACCTACTGTTACTGTACTGTTGTTAATGCCGTGAGTTGTCCTGTGTGCCTTGACAGTTTCAGAGGAAGTGGACCAGAGCTCCCTCACCCTCTCCTCCACCATCCGCTCATCCGACAGACAGACCATGAGCAATGTCGTGGAGCGCGCCTGTTGCCGCGACTACCAGCGCCTGGGTCTGGGCACGCTCAGTAACAGCCTGACACGTTCTAAAAACGAGCCTTTCAGGATTTCCACCGCCAACCGCATGTACACCGTCTGCAGGAGGTGAGAGAGCACTGGCACGATGACGGGTTAAAGGAGGGGGTCATCTTTAGACACAATCTCTTTAGTGCTTTATACAATGTGTGTGTGCGCATGTGTGTCACAGCTACCCCGGCCTGCTGATTGTGCCTCAGAGCATCCCAGATACAACTATACAGAGAATCTGCCGCTGCTACCGGCAGAATCGCTTCCCCGTAGTTTGTTGGAGGAATTCCCGAACCAAGGCCGTCCTGCTGCGATCGGCAGGCCTCCATGCAAAGGGGGTGGTGGGCTTCTTCAAGTCCCCTAATGCCCCTGCTTCAGGTAAAATTCTTTGCAGCTCATATGCCAACAATAAAGAAGAGTTACCTGAAGCGTTGAGATTTGTTCTAGGGCTGGGTATCTCCACTGACTTCCTGAATCAATTCCAATTCATAATGTCCCGGTTTAATTCAGTATTGATGCAATTATGGATATTTCATTTACAATACCAATTTATCTTTGACAAGAAATAGATTTTTGGAGAACTAATGCTGTATATTGTTCAAGGAACCCCTCTAACCTTGCAGATCAATATCAGATCATCCAAATAAAGATCGATTACAATCAGAAAATAGATTTTTTTCCTGTTTGCTGATGTGTTGTCTGTTGTATGCAGGGCCCTCCCAGGCCGACTCCACCAGTCTGGAGCAGGAGAAGTACCTGCAGGCCATCATTAGCTCCATGCCTTCTTACAGCGAAAGCAGCGGCAGGAACACACTCAGCGGCTTCACCTCCACACACATGAGCACCTCCGGTGGGTGGAGACAGACACACACACACACACACACACACACACACACACACGGATATGACTGCAACTGTGGGCTCACTCAGCTGACGCTGCCTCCTGTCCACAGACTCCTCAGACAAGCTGAGGCAGCCCAAGATCGGTGTTCTGATGAAGCAGGTGATGGGCACCAAGGAGGATGTTCCCGGGACGTTCAGCAGAGGAGGTGAGACATGTCTGCATCCCCACAGGGCTCCTGTAGTGTCACTGTCAGTCTGTCGCAGTCCCGGTTTCAGAACAGTGTGTTTGCATTGTGTTTCTAGTCTTACATTTGTTACTGGGACTGGACCTGGAGGATGACGTATGAGTTGATGCATCTTGAGTGAGTGAGTGAGTGAGTGAGTGAGTGAGAGAGAAAGAGAGAAAGAGAGACCGCCCTCCATTGTGTGGCGTTGTTGGTTAACTAGCCATCTCTGTCATTTGGCCTTAGCTCTGGGTCAAAGGGCGAAAGTCATCTCCCTCTCTCAGCCCAAAGTGTCTGGCAAGGCCAGGAACCCTTCTAGAGGTACAGTAGTGCCCCTCCCCCCCACTCCTGTCTAACCAATCAGATCTCTCTTTAACAGTAGCGTCAGTGTGTGTGCCGTGGTTCCTGTCTCTGCGGACTAATGGTTTGTTAGTATTGCTTGTGTTCATCGGAGAGCGGCTGCGAGTGCATGCTGCGGCTGCAGCTCTTGTGTCTGACGTCTTGTTTGTTGTTCCTGTTTGATTCTTCTCCCTGTTAAATGTCAGCAGCCAATCAGTCGATACCTTTTGACCTAACGTAGCTGCCACTGATCTAGATGTAACAAACTGGGCTGGGTACTTTTTTTACATTTCTGCTTTGTGTACCAGCATGGCTATTAGTAGCTGTGCACGTCATACTATACACATCCATGTGTTTTAAAGGATCATTCCAGTTTATTACAACTTCTAATACCGGAATAATCCTTTTGAACATGGAAAGGGGCTTCCACATACGTTTTGAGGATTCCTGTTTTCACGTCATGATACCTTTAAAGGCAACTTTGTGTGTGTGTTTATCGCAGGGAAATGGGGCAGTATCCGGGGCAGCGGGCGTCTAAGTGCCTACAACCCAGACGTGGGGACGCGCCTGGCGGGGAAAGAGTCCCCGCAGTCCAACGGAGGGCCGGGCGAGGCGCTCTTTCTCCGCCAGCAGAAGGCCTACCTCTACATCATTGGAGACAAGGCCCAGCTCAAGGTGACAACTAACACACTGATTAGCGCCATGTTTAAAGTGTCAACTGTGATTAAGGGCTAGACAAAGATAAAAGGTTAGCAAAGAGGAGAAAGGGAAGCAGACAAAAAAGAAGAGAGTAGTGTATGAATTAGAGCTGCAACGGTTAGTCGTTGGACAGACTGTTTGCTCTCTTTACATCGTCTTTGCCATCTATTCTTCCGTCTCGCTTTTCCCTCACACAGCCGCTGTCTTAATGTCTGACATCGCTCACGGTCGCTCTCCTCGCTTGCTTCACCAATCGCACACTGACTGAGTGCGATGTAATGATTTATGGTTGTGTGTTGAATCTGTCCTCTGAATTACGCTTCACCGTGGCTGTATGGTCATGACTATCAGAAGTGCAGTGGGGTTCACAGTATGTAGACTTTAAAGTGCTCATATTATGCTAATTTTCTATTTTTGTTGTACCGCACATTGCTGCAGCTCCTCTTTTTACCCTCTGTGTTGAGCTCTCTGTTTTAGCTGCAGAGTGAGGCATCTCACTTCTGTTCCATCTTTGTTGGCAGTCGCACATGCTCAGTAGCTAGGTAAGGACTACTAGCGAGAAGCTAGCGCTGCTAGCGGTTAGCTCCCTCCTTCTCAATGGTAAAACACTGCTACCACACACAGAAATTCAACCTAATTGTTTATAGGGGCATACAACATGTATTATTTTAATGAGAATTAGTATTTTTCTTATTTATTGTTCTATTTGTGTCATTTGTTCTGTTGAGCAAAGCAAAAATGTCTATTTTGAAAAGATTTTTGTTATTTAATTTAGTAAAAGTTGTGTGTTTAAGATGAGATAATCAAGCCGGTAGACTCACGATATTGCAGGATGGTAAATTGCAATATCTTTGGGTTTTGGACTGACAAAACAAGACATTTAAAGACCACCTTGGACTTTAAGAAACGGACATGGACATTTTATAGACTAAACGACGAACAAGAAAATAATATGTAGATTAATCAACCCTGAAATGAATCATTAGTAATGATTGTGCGGTGAAATGACGCGGTTGTTGTTGGACGGTTTTGTTGTGTTCAGGGAGGGAAGCAGGACTCGTTCCAGCAGTGGGAGGTGGTTCCCATCGAGGTGTGCGACGTGCGGCAGGTGAAGAACAGCTTCAAGAAGCTGATGAAGGCCTGCGTGCCCAGCTCCTCCACTACTGACCCCAACATGAGCTTCCTGCGCTGCCTGGAGGAGTCCGAGTGGATGGCTCTGGTTGGTGCTCCCTGCTGAGATACCGCACATTCACTGCTTATTCTGTCAGTGTTCTTACTGACCCTTTGTGTGTGTGTGTGTGTGTGTGTGTGTGTGTGTAGCTACACAGAGTGCTGCAGGTGTCTGTGCTGGTGGTGGAGCTTCTGGATACGGGCTCGTCGGTCATGGTCAGCCTGGAGGACGGCTGGGACGTCACCACACAGGTTTGTGGTCCACACCCGTTACACAACTTCCACTTCATTCCTGAGAAGTGTTCTCTGAGTGTGGTGTGCTGTGTGTGCAGGTGGTGTCCCTGGTGCAGCTGCTGTCTGATCCATACTACCGGACCTTTGACGGCTTCCGGCTGCTGGTGGAGAAGGAGTGGCTGTCGTTTGGCCACAGATTCAGCCACCGTGGAGCGCAGACGCTTAGTAGCCAGAACAGCGGCTTCACTCCCGTCTTCCTGCAGTTCCTCGACTGCGTACACCAGGTGGGTCTTAAGTGCTGCATGTAAGCTTTCTGCCTTACTATACTATGGCCGGAAAAGGGAAAGTTGGCAATTTTTAACCCTTTTTAAGCAACTCACCCTCTGGTTACTGCCAGGCGTCCAAAATGTTCCAGTTAACTTTGATGTAGTGAAAATACACAGTGAGAGGGTTAAAGTTTGAGAGGAAAACACAGACAACACTCAACAACAAGTTCAGGTCTATTTTAATGTATACAGGGCCATGGTTCGCATTGCTAAGCCATGATGGACAAGTCGGCGTGTAGCCCCACACTAAAGCATCCCCTGTTTTATCGTCTATTTTAAAATAAATTGGACCCTAATTTACAAAAGGAACATCATGCTGTAGTGATTAAGACCATAAACTCATTATGAAAATGTTTATAAATCAGCTGAGAAGTAGGGTAATTTCCCCAAAGACTTCTATGGAAACTGTTTTCTTTTAGAGCCAGTAGAGTCACCCTCTGCTGGAAATTAGACAGAATGCCGGTTTAAGGCACTTCTGCATTTGCTTTGTCCACTAATTTTAAAGTCTGTGGCAGGGGTCTTAAAGTCAAGGACCCCTTAACTAAGAGTGAGCTGGAGCAGGGACCCCTACTGCATATATTGTATAAAATGAATTATATAGCTTAGGTGTCCCAGAGCCCCTGTTGAAGATCCCTGGTCTATGGTTATGGGCCATAACTAATAAATTCCTATGTTAATTATGACAAAATTTAACACAAATGTCTAACAGGATAAAATGATGAAGTGATGACATCTTATTTCCTGCGTGCGTGCGTGCGTGCGTGCGTGCGTGCGTGCGTGCGTGCGTGTGTGTGAAGCATTCACTGTTAAAAATGTGTAGTTTATTTATTGCAACATCCATATTTGAAGCATTGTCTGCTGTCTGTTCCTGCTGATGTTGAGCTTCAGGGGATTGTCGTTGCAGCATGGGTTGAAGCTCTCCATCACTTCTCTGTACTCCTCTGTATAGTATCTTAGTAAAGACGGCATGTTTCTCACTGGAAATTATTCGCTAGAATTTTACATGCCAACATACTCAGTTTTTTCAAGCCATGTATCGCTAAACTCGCACTTTCCCATAGCTGAAGAATGTCTGTGATACAACCCGAAAGAGACTTGTGCCAATAACACGAAAGCTGATTGGCTGCAATATAACTTGCATTTTGGTCTCATTTGTAGTGGAAATACGGCGAATAATATTTGGACTAGCAGCGAAAGAAAGACCTACAACACCACAGATTTAAAGAAATCCTTCTAAAGTGCCACGGGAGCATTCCAATGAGCATTAGAGGTAGCGTTACATGGACATAGGAAAATGAAGACCTGTATCTTTAGTGCTTTCTTCGCTGCGATGCAGATGATGTTTTTGAACGTCTAAGAACACATGAAGATCAGAATGGGTCTAATAATAACAGTAGGTTTATTATTTAAATAATACAGCATACAGATGCACTTTGATTCCTCAGTCAAGGTGCAAGGAATTTGCATTTGATAGAATAATTGTAAAGTGAGCAGTCAACACAGACTAGACTGAGACTAGAAGCAGTGTGTAATGCTATGTGTTAAATGAAGGCCCACCTTCCTCTTGCTTTACATATGTTTATAATGCTCTGTGTGTGTTTACCTGTACGCATGACTTTATTTCCTGTTTTGCTGATTAGTGACGTGGGTTCTGCCCCCTTATCTAGTACATGCAGGAAGTATGTCTTTCATTTAGCTCCAGTGGCCCCAGAGTTGTGACCCCCGCTGACACTTGTAAATATTCTGCTGTCGGACACATCACATGAGCACGTTGTGGTCGTTTCCGCTCTCTGTTCAGTCTCTGTGTGGGATAAAAATAGCACTTTGGTAAAGAATAGGGAGAGGGACAAGATGTGGGAAAAAAAGCACACACCAACACGCTGTGCCATTTCTTCTGGTAGCCAGTACATGTTGAATGAAGCCCAAAATGTACGACTGCTACAGTTATGTTGAGAATAATAGCAGTGTGTTTAAAAATGTGAAAAATTTTCAAAATCCTTAAAATAACTTTTAATTCCATAATATCAGTGCATTGGGAACACTGCACATTCAATTCCAAATCAAAACATAACCAAAATGGATCAAGTTTGTGTTCTACCTTTACAGGAAGAAAAATGAATATTAAGCTGTATATAGGTTGTACAAACTCAAACATTTACTGTATAAAGTGAAAAATAACCCAAGGGTTTGCTTTACTTTGAATCACTGCACTAATATTTAGTTGCATAACCATTATTTCTGAGAACTGCTTCACATCTGTGTAGCATGGAATCACCTGTGAACAGGTATTCCAGCCCAGGACCATTCAACTACATCCCATAATTCCTCTGCATTACTGGGTTTGGCCTTAGAAACAGCATTTCTGATGTCACCCCACAAGTGTCCATGGATTGGGCTGGCCCCTCCATAACATCAAGACTTTGCTCCTTACTGGTGTGTTTTGGGTCATTGACCCATTTCAAAGGCATTTCCTCTTCAGCATAAGGCAACATGACCTCTTCAAGTATTTTGAAGACTACGGTATGAGACACATCCCCATAACCACCATGCTTTACTGTCTTTACAGTGTACTGGGGCTTGAATTCAGTGCATGGGGGGGGGGGGGTTTGGCAGATTTCAACCTATTCTGTACATGTCTTTTTTTTTTTTTCAGCAATGGGTCTATGCGGGGGGCGGGGGGCTTCTAGCTGATAGCTGATAGCTTTGCTTCACATAGCCTTCTTCTGATCCTAACAGTACTCACAGGTAACTTTAAGTCTTCTTTGATTTTGCTGGAGCTGATCATTGGTTGAGCCTATTCTTCCATCCATTCCAATGGTAGTTGAACGTTTTTTTTCCCACGTTGTTCAGGCTTTGGATGCCATTTCAAGGCATTTTAAATCATTTTTGCTGAGCAGCCTATCATTTTCTGCACTTTATATGTTTTCCCCTCTCCAATCAACTTTTTAATCAAAGTCCGCTGTTCCTCAGAGCAATGTCTGGAACGAGCCATTTTGCTGAGTATTCCAGTGTGAAATGCACTATAACCAGCATGCACATCATTTGCTTCCTTCCTTCCTTAAATATGGTCCATAATTAACACCTGTTTCTTCACAGAATTAATCACCTCCCTAATTGAACACAACACTGCTATTATTTTGAACATACTCCTTTCAATTACATATTCAACTACAGCAGCAGCATGCATGTCATGACTGTTGGGTCTGTTGGTTTTCTATGACTCTACAGCATTTACTAGTAAATTATTTGCCATGTAGAAATATCACTTCTACCAAAAAATATGATTTATGAGGTTAGTGATGTTGGACTGCTATTATTTTGAACACAACTGTATGTGTGAACATAGTCTCGCATTGCCAGAGCTATCTCCACGGCGCTGTGGAGTAAGGTCTGGCTACACCATTCCAGGATAGAAGAAAAAAATGCTCAGTGTTGTTTTCATTTCTTTAAACCAATCACCATCGCTCGCAGTGACGGTGGCTCTGCAAAATAGTCTTTGTAATAATTTACAATCATTCCCTAAAAGAACCAAGCAGGCTTGCCTTGTTGCACCATTCAAACACATTTACAAACCTTGATGTTTTTTAGCGTGTAGCTTGCTGTTGTTTTACAAAAAACAAAGTTTGAGATTGGCAACGCACAGATAGCTGAAGGTGATTATTTCCTGACATGTCAATCATCCTGGAAATGTACTTCTGTTGATCCAGTGTGTGATCTAAAGTACAGAGGAAACCATGTCAGCACCCCTTTTTGAGCTACATATATAAAAAAGTGTAACCCTGACCAGTGTTTCTCTGTCCCTGCACCCTCAGATCCACCTGCAGTTCCCTATGGAGTTTGAGTTCAGTCAGTACTACCTGAAGTTCTTGGCCTACCACTATGTGTCCAACCGCTTCCGCACCTTCCTGCTCGACTCCGACTACGAACGCATCGAGCTTGGTAAGGACATCTCAGTAATGCTATTGTTTACACTCAACCATCTCCAAAAAGTCAGTCATAAAATACCCATAGATACAGTGTGTGTTTACCTGACAAGACGGGGGTGTGTGTCTGTGTGCAGGAGTGCTGTATGAGGAGAAAGGTGAGAGGAAAAGCCCTCAGGTGTGTAAGTCTGTGTGGGACTACATCGACAGACTCAACAAGAAAACACCTGTCTTCTACAACTACATGTTCTCTCCTGAAGACGACGAGGTGAGGCCGCTGCACTCGCACCTGACACGCTGATTCCATGTGTTCACTTCCTGTCTACAAGACACAACATGAATCAGGCCCCCAGAAAGTGCGCCGGGCTTAGAAGCCCAATTAACATAGCAGCCAAACAGTGGAATTGCAACTTCTGTGTCCATCATGTGATGCCATGGTGCCCCAACAATGTTTTTCCCCATAGACTGACTTACACATCTGTAAATCAGTGGGTTTTTAATAAGCAAAAGAGGAATTCCGAACAAGAGCAGATCACGTAATCCGATCTTACATTTGATCTGGATCAAACCTGCCCTTTGGGTTTTTCAAAACTTGGAACTCTGTTTGGGATCTATTTGGGTCTATTTTGATTTTTCAAAAATTTCCTAAAATTGCATTAATTTCTGAGAACATCATACAAGCTTTGAAACAAAAGCAACTCGTTGGTCGGTCAGTTTAAAGTGAGTAATTCTGTGTTCCAGGTGCTGCGGCCGTACACCTTCAACTCCAACCTGAAGGTGTGGGACTTCTACATGGAGGAGACCCTGTCGGAGGGGCCCTCCTACGACTGGGAGCTGAGGGGCCGGCAGGAGCGCGTGGTAGAGGAGACGCCGGAGAAACCCGACAGCAGCGGCCCCAAATCGCAGCGGCACATCGTGTGGCCGTGCTACGACAGCCTGAGCAAGGTAGTGCCCGACGCCATCACCAAGCTGCTGCAGGACCTGCAGAGCCTGGAGGCGGAGCTCGGACAGACGTCGGAGAAGTGGAAGGACACTTGGGATAAAATGAAGAACGCGCAGAGGACTGAGGCCAAACTGGAAAGCAAGGTGAGACCAGCGGTTTAATTTCCCCCCACCCAAAAACATCTCATTGTGTGTTTGTAGCTGCTAAACTGAAAAAGTGAGTTACTAAAGGTATAGTAAGTGAGTTTAATCCAATACTTTTTTTGGCGAATATCTCAGTCAGCCAGCTCTTTATTTTCCGGGGGGGTGGATTTGTTTAGCAGTTGAGCTCAAATATCAACAGTCTCTATGCAGAATCAGTTACTGCACCTTTAGCTTTCTGCTGGAGTGTTCTGGGCCCAGTACTGCCACCACAACATGTGGCTTTACCCTGCAGTGTGTATAATCTGTGGAATAATGCTCACATGTATATTTACACATACGGTATGTGTCGTAAGCTTTTAATTTATTTACAATTAGAAAAATTTATTTCACCCCACACCAGCATTTAAATGCTGCACAGATGGCTCTTAACAATTTGTATTTCTCCAACCTTTTACATTAATTTCATCTTACGAAAAAAAACTAAAACATCTACACACTGCTGTACCAGAAGAAACACATGAATCATGTCAGACATGTTGGGCATTATTTCTAAAAAAAAATCAAGAAAATGGACCCGAATTCCAGAAACAAATCCTTCTGCATTGGAACGGTCTCTTCTTACAACCAGTAACTGAAGTCAGAAGTAAAGATGAAGACAGGTGAAAAAGCAGAATCCAGGTTTGCTTCATGTTTTAGATCCAAATCCAGCACGTTGTATCCTGAAGGTTTTAGATTTCTACTTCCCAGCAAGCCATTGTGAGTTCCAGTACGGTGTGTCAAGCATCTTGCAGAGTTCTTGCTTGAGGTGATATGTCACATTTAGATGCTGCTTTTGCATGTGGCGTGGCCTGCGTTCCCTCTGCTTCATTGATTCAACTCTCCCTGACCCCCGGCAGCCGTCGTTCTCCAGCTCCCTGCTGATGTCGTCCAACCTGAGCCACCAGCGGCGCTCTCAGGGCGTGTACCTGCAGGAGAGCGGCGTGGGCTCCTCCATCAACCTGGCTCTGGACTGCGAGGCCAGCGCCACCTCCACCCCCGCCGCCGGGCGGCCGAGCACCAGCACGCTCTACAGCCAGTTCCAGAGCACGGAGAGCGAGAACAGGTGCGTACCCAGGCCGCTGTGGGAGGATTGCAATCTTTCTAAAAACAGAATATAAATATATCAAGACATCACTTTGTATGTGGATGTTTCTACAGTGTGTGTCACAGCGTCTTTTCACCAGTTTGGCCCGTGTGTAAATACTAGGGCTGCACAATTAATCACATTTTTATCAAAATCGCAATATGGACTAGTGCTGTGTCCAAATCGCAATATTTGTCAAATGCAAAATATAATAAACTCAAATCACACTGGGATCATTGCAATCTTTTAAATTTTAGTATTTTTCAATGCATCTGAGTATAATGATGAAAAACAATATTCTCTCCCACATTGTAAATCATATCTCAATATCAGTCAAAAATGAAGTATTTTCCTCATATCGTGCATCTCCGGTTAACACCAGTGTCAGATGAATCCCTAAAAAGTCAAACATCTCTTCATTTTTCTTTTGACTTTCTCCCATCAGGAGCTTTGAAGGCATCCTGTTTAAGAGAGGGGCGTTGTTGAAACCATGGAAACCGCGGTGGTTTGTTCTGGACAAGACCAAACATCAGGTAAGACGGTGGAGCAATGATTGAAGTCAATGTTCAAGCCCACAGCTAGCTTAAAGAGTTTTAAGGTTTCTAACGGCGTGTGTCTCTGTCCCCAGCTGAGATACTACGAGAGCAGGCGGGACAAGGAGTGTAAAGGGGTGATTGAGCTGGCCGAAGTGGAATCGGTGATTCCAGGAACGTCGGCCATGGGAGCGCCCAAAAACATTGAGGAGAAAGCCTTCTTTGATGTAAGTTCTCTGCCACTTTGTTTAAGCCGCACTGGAGGAATGGAAATCATTATTTAAAAACGTTGGCAATATTCACACATTATTCCTAGCACCACCAGGTAAGTAGAAAGGAAACTTATTGTGGAACATATAGCAGTAGGGGGACTGGACCGGCACCTCTCCAGCTACCAGTCAACACTGAAACACAATTGCTGCGTTGTTTAAATACACCAAGGCAAAACTTTGCTTCATTGGCCACCCATATTTTTGCTAACCCATGTATATAACCAGCCAGTGTGTCTCATTGTATCTCATTTGTCTCCGTCGTCTTCCAGCTGAAGACGACCAAACGGGTGTACAACTTCTGTGCCCAGGACAGCCTGAACGCACAGCTGTGGATGGACAGTGTTCAGAGCTGCCTGTCGGACGCCTAGACAGGAGACGGGACTCTTTAAGGAGCAATGCAACCAGGAACGAATGAGCAGTGCTGCGGCACCTGACGGACACCTCTGCCGGCCAATCCCAGCGGAGCAGGGAGGGGAAGGGGCCTTTCACCACTTAAGCTCGGTTCTGTTCGCTAATGTTGAACTAATAACCTTGCGTCACAACGGTTCAATGTTTTTGTTATATAAAAAAAAAAAATCTGAAAAAAAAGAAGAACCACTCGCTGTTGTCTCACCAAGTAGCTGCAGCCCCCGCCAGTCTGACCACTATGTGCGCTGGATGTCTGTATGCACAAAAACAATGCGTATTAAAGCATGTTGTTGCATTTCTGTGAGGCGTCCTGCAGCTTGGACCAGCATGAAGATCTTTCCAGACCCTCCACCCGTAAATCACAACCCCCGCTCTCCATTTCCCTAAAACCTTGCTCACCCTTTATGACACCCGGGGGAGGAATGACGGAAGAGCTGCAGTCGCCCGTCGGGCCCAGCCACAAGCAGGACCCCGTCACACTGCTCTGGGGGAAAAAAAGGACCTACGAGATGCACTGGTGGGCTTGGCGGACCAAAATAACCCTGAGGAACACACACATACACACACACACACACACAGACAGCAAACGCTCTTCCTCCCAGTGGTCCTCAGAGGTCTCTGCTCTGTTTGCCTCTCGCTGCCTCATGGAGGGAGGAGGGGGAGGGCTCCTAAAGGGTTCATGAAGGATTTCCTTTTCTTTTTCCCAAATCTCAAATTTCTATCAGAAAGAGATCACTGCTCATAGCCTGTCCTCAGCAGACAACGACGATGATGATGATGATATACTGTGAAAGCCATGGATCAGGCGCAGAGATCAAACCAGGAGAGCCAGGTGGAGAGTGGCGTCTGTCAGGTATTGAGTGTGTCGGTGAACTTTCACTGAGAGTGTTTACAAAGTAGACAAAACTTCCCCTCACTAAGCTAACCTCTGCTCTTCACCTGTGTGCGTGTGTGTGTGTGTGTGTGTGTGTGTGTGTGTGTGTGTGTGTGTGTGTGTGTGTGTGTGTGTGTGTGTGTGTGTGTGTGTGTGTGTGTGTGTGTGTTTGTGTGTGTTTGTTTTTGTTTTAAGTCCGTACAACCACTATTAACATTCAGATTTTTTTTAAGGGATGCTGAAGGAAAAAGGAGGGATTTATTTTGTAGTGATATCTTATAAAAACAAAAAAAAAACAATCTATAGAAGGAGACCTGGAAGGCAGGAGAGATTAAGAGGAGGGATTCTAATGAGCAGAGTGATATTATGGGATGCTTCGGAGAGACTACAGTTTGTAGAGATGGACATTGACTCGCCACAGTGCTCCAAGGGCCGGAAACTGAATTAATTAAAGGAAAAGTCTGATATTTTTCCACCCGGGTCTTATTGCCATTATGGGCCCGGCTAAATGAACACAACTTCTCTCGTTAGCTGGAGTTGCTTTTTGTGACTCAGGCAAGTATTATTGTGTCTATACAAGGAAAACACGATTTCCATATACATTTAAATACAGAAATGATTTCACACGCTGACGGCGACCAGCTGGCTCACCACCCTAGCTGTATGGTCGGGTGTGGTTATGGGTAATACACATAATACCTGGAAGTAGACCCCTCCGCAGTCAGCTACACGTTTCATTTCTCGGAGAATTTCCTCCACTCATAAATTTGTTTTGCTGAAGTCATGTTTCTCCAATTTCTACAAATGGAGTTGGTTTAGTGCACATTTAGAAGGACCCGTTAGTCAGAAACCATGGAACTAAGACCCGGGTTGAATGCTGGGCCGTGGGGCACGTAGACGAGTCTACATCTGGTAGACTTTTAGAGAAACAGTACGTTTAGCTGCAAGGTTTCAACATCTAGTCACTTTTTGTTTTTATGTCAATGGTTTGCCCCCTTTCTCTATTTACATCTGTCCTCCACACACACACACACACACACCACTCTGACCCCCGCTTGTTAACCCAAACCCTGCTATGTAAAATAAGGTTCTACTGCTGTCTTTGTTGAACTTAAAATTTTGAAATTGTAGATTTTTTTTGTGTCTAATAACTCCTTTGTATATACTACTCCAGATTTGTATGTAACGTTTATGGTAGTAATTTATTTAACTTGTCTCCTCAGTAAGAAAGTTCCTCAAGCACCACTTTATTTTTAAATTAGGAATTCAATGTGCCATTTGTTTATTTCTGTATTAATGTGACTAATGCATTTTTTTTTTATTGTACAAGTAAACCCTCTGTCTTTTTTTTTGTAAACACGGTTGTCCTTATGCCAAACCAACCATTAATGCAAGAGTGTAAATGGTGTGTTAGTGGGAGAGGAAGCTCACTCCCAGTGATGGGATGTTCTGGATGTAGCTTACAGTCCCAATAAACGTCAGACATACAAAGTTCTCCTGGTGCTGGGTTCTGCTGACTGGCCTGCTGCTAGCTCAGTGGACTCCTCTTGTCTTCATTAAATAGCCAGTGGCCCACCGTAGGCTGCCTGTATGTGCTCCACAGTCAAGTCTCATCATCAGCATCACATCTGCAGCAAGGGGGATCTTTCTAACTTACTGTTTGATCCGACATGTTGTTTCACTATCGTATAAGAGAAACCAGCAGTTGGATGATCACAGAAGGCTTGTATCACGTGGACGCGCTGACAGAAACTACGTACCGTAGCTTTAAGTGACTAGAATCGATTAGCAATAGGTTCAGCGAAACAAGAGTTAACTGGCGTTGAGTTGCCCTTTAAGCTCCCAGTCAGCGACGAGGAGTACGCTCAGTCGGGTCTGACCGCCGTCTGAATAGAAACATTGGTCTTTTGAACGGTTGTGAGTCCCTGTCAGGAGCTGCCTGACCCAGCATGATGAGGTCTAGAGCCAAAGTACCTAGACACTGAGTCTGCTGGCACACAGCCAACACCATGATATTTTACCATGATCAAGTATATATTATCATCATACAGGGATATGTTCCAGCTGCCAGAACCCGCCTGTGGGAAGACTCGGTGTGTCTCCGACTGCAGTCTTCATCCAGTCCAGTCAGGAGACCCCCCATCTGTTCACTCTAGTTGACTCATCTCTATGTGGCGACGCTCTACAACAGCTGCATTAACCACAACGTAACATAATCCTTTAATTTATTTTTCTTTTCTTTCCTTTTTTTTTTTTTAAATTAGAAATGACTTTCTGAGCCTGGGTTATGTTGTCAATCATGTCAATATAGTTTTTAGAATCCAAATAAAAACTGTGGGTTTAAATGTCCATCTGTGTTGTAATTTCACCACTTCCATCTCCCCCAGATGTTCCTGAAGGGAACCAGCTATTTTTAGATCTGGAAACGGAGCTGAAGTCTCACAGCTAGGGCATGTTTGGATTAGGTTCCTCGATGCGGTGCGCATCGGTTGCATCCATAGACCGTTAATATTACATTTAATAAATATACAGTCTATGGTTTTATCTCGCTGGCTCGTGATTAAAAAACAGGACGTTGAACGCACCACCATTTCAGCTCAGATAAACGTTGAGTCGGACGTGAACACGCGCCTTTCAGCTGGTTTTAAAGGACCATGCCACTGTTTTCTACCTTTCAGACAACCGTTTGTTTTGGCGCGCTGGGACAATCTGCACCGACCTGTAACTATTTACTAAAGCACCCCGCCATTTTTTCCCCTATTGTGGCCACGCCAAGACCCGCCCTTCAATAGCAGCTCGATAGGTTGGGGTTAGTGGTTAAGAGAGCCGATTGGACGGGATAAACCTGGCCAATAGTAGGCTAGTGTTTGAATTGGCTGACTGGTAGTGGGCGGGGCTTACCAATTAACCGCAGGTGCTTTGAGTCCCGGAGAACACGGACACACCGAGCTGTCTGTCAGCACCGTTATCCTGTAGCCCGGAGGCCCGAACGCATTTTAAACGCTTTGTTTTCTTGTCGACCAACCACCTCGACCCGGACACCGTCCGCAGCAGGAGACGGTGGTGTCGCTGTGGAGCTGATGGAGTTAGCTGAGGTCGCGGTTCCAGGTAAGCCCCCCCACCCCACCGCCTTGGAGCTAGATTTGTGTCTTTATTACATGCGAGAAAATAAAAGGTTTGAGAGAAAAAGTTATCACACTGAAAGCAAAAAAAAGCATTTTATGAGAGGAAAACATATTTGAGTTTTCATACCAATAGCAAAAAAACTTATTTAAAAAAATAAATTTGATTTTTCTCTCAATGTGAAAATAATGTGGGGCCACGTTCCTATTGGCCAGTCGGGCAGGGTCACGTTCCTATTGGCCAGTCGGGCAGGGTCACGTTCCTATTGGCCACTCGGGTAGGGTCACGTTCCTATTGGCCAGTCGGGCAGGGTCACGTTCCTATTGGCCAGTCGGGTGAGCACCGTCTTGTCTCCTCTTCTAAACAGTAGCTGCTTTGTCTTATAAAATCATAATTTTCCCTTGTGGACGCAATTCTCGGCAGGGATGCAGAACTTGGCACGCGTTAACCCACTGACGGAGGTCCGTCTGCGGCTGCAGGACCTGGAGCTCACCGCCAGGGTTTCAGTTGGACTGTTAGAAAGTGTTGAGATAATTAAAAGGTAATTATTTAGAAGTGGGCTGGCTGCTAGTTATCTATGGCGGGGTGTAATGATTCAGATGGACTCCCAAGACAAGACGGTGCTCACTCAACTGGCCAATAGGAACGTGGCTCCGCCCAGAGAAAAATCCTGAGAGCAAAGACTTAGGTTTTGAGAGAGAACATTTTTTTTCACACTGATAGCAAAAAATATATATTTGTGTATCTGACTTATTGCTGTTTTCACGTGTTTCGGAGAAATGTCAGCAATTAGGTTGTCAGAATGAAAGACCAGGTCCTGTTAGTGGCTCAGTATGGTGATCTGCTGCTGAGGAAAGGACAAGTTGATTTCCTGGTAGAAGCTTGGTGGGAACCGGACCCTAAACTGGAACAGCAAGATTGAATCGTAGGGTTGGGCATCGAGAACAGATTCCTACTTGGAATCGTTTCTTTGATGGAATCATTTAGAGGATTTGGTTTCAAATCTGACCATCGGATCCAAATTTAATAGAAGTGTGGCTTTATTTTGCATTGAAAAAGTGTTCTAACACGGCAACTCACAATTAAATCATAATCAAACCTTCCTCTTATCAGTAAAATAAGAATGTGACCTGTTTCAATCAAAGAATCGGAATCCTTATAATCCAATCGATGCCTAACTCAATTGAATTGGAACAAGAAAACCAAAACCAAGCTGCCCTTCAGGCCCAACTGAACCATGATAACAGCTGTTTGAGACCGGTGCCCAGGTTAAATCAGGGATGAGAGGATATAGAGGCATATGCAGCTCTCACCCAAATCCAGAGCCGCGGTAAAAAAGGCAGTTCTAACTGCACGAGGTTGTTCCAGAAGCTTATCGGCAAATGTTTAGGAGACAAGGACGAGACCTGTCTCGGTGTTGCACGCCATCAGGACGTGTCGTTTGATAGATGGCTAGCAGCCGGGGACGTGTATATCAAGACCTGTCTTGAAAAAGTGAATTAGGGAGACGGGATAAGAAACCCATCAGTGTGGGGGTGATGACTCAGGAGACTCGGAGGAGAGGCCCGGCACAGCAGTACCACCTCAGACGTGGGGGAAGAAGCCTAATAATAAGCCTGCATCATCTAGAAGTAAAATAATTATAATTATTGTAAAAACACAGGTCACATTGTTTCACACTGAAAAGGAAAACCAGTTGCTCTGCTTACAACTCAGCCCTGAGGTAGTCCTGCAGACCAGCAGGTCACAGCCTCCCAAAGCCTAGAGGTTTTGTGTCTTATGGGGGTGTGGCCATAGCCAAGGACAGAAAAATGGCCCCTTTATCCATACTGAGGGATCCAGGTGCCACCTACCGCCTTGAATGCTTCTACTCCGGTGGGGGAGGGTTATTTGTTGGCGTTCTTTGGGTCTTACGTGGGTTTGGTTTCTCTGGAAATTCAAAGCCAGATGATCATGGCGGCTTATTCAAAATACAAACTCATATTTTACTAAAATAGTTAACGAAACGGGTTTCTGAAAACATTTCAGGGAGAAATCGGCCGTGCAGCTGCTGAATCAGTCTTCATTTCAAATCCTCAAAGGTCAGTTTGAAAGATTTGACTCTAGTCCCGCTCGTCATTTCCAGGTTAGCACTCCACCAATCAGATTGGTCATTTAAGTCCGACTGCCGGCTGTGCCAGGTGGGCGCGGGGTCTCGAGGTGCAGCAGCTCCAGGGATTCCAGGAAGTCCCCCCCCCCCCGTCAGTTTAGCCGATACCGTCTTTGGGAAACTTGCCGGTCTTGCTGGTGAACAGGCGCAACATCTGACTTTAGCTTTTGGAAGTTGGAAGGTTTCTATATTCAGGAGGGAATTTTGATGAAGTGGAGGCTAATTGAGCAGCTGGACTCTATGTACATACATATTATTATTATTACTACTACTACTCTGTCGCTTTTATTCAATTTGAATACATTTGTTTACTCTGAAAATCGTCACATAGGTCTTAAAGTTTTTAATCTGACCCCGTGGTCGGGACATCTCAGACGGAGTTCAGTGATCTACGGAAATGGAGTTTAATCTGAAGGTCTCATTCACATCAACAAGCAGCGTGATCTTTGCAGAGGTGGAAAGACAACAACCAGACGGGCCAAGCAAAGCTTTTGGTATTAATGTGGTCAACCAGACAATTTTAATTTCAATTGTTTTTTTGTTATTTAACAATGATCGTAGAACCTGATCGCTGTCAAATGATTTAAGTACACCAAAAAAAGGCCTGGAGCTCTGCAGAACCCAGACCGCCCTCTTTCCAATCCTGCTGCTCAGTGACAAATAAAATTAAACTTAAAAAAAAAAAAAAAAAATACATACACTCTTACCAGATGCCACTCTCGCCCTGTAAATAAGTGCTTGGTGGAGAGAGAGAAAAAAAAAAAGAGGAACAGACAATAGTAATCTCACGATTGCTTGTAAAAATTACTTTTAAATGTAGATAATATTTGTATATAGGTAGATAATGTTTGGTTTGATTGGGGGGGGGGATAGCAATAACAACTTAAAGGTCAATACAATCAGAAGGTCTTAGCTCACTAGCTAGGTCAGAGAACCGGTTATACATGCACTAAAAACAAAAAAACATTTTAAAATCAAAATGATCAAGTTGAGAATATATCCAAATGTGTGTGAGTATCCAACGCTAGATTGATTTCTTTAAAGGAAAAAAAAACAAGGGAAAATGTTGAATTTCATTTTTAAATTAAATGGCTAATTGACATTATTGCACATGAGCAAAAGACAGTAATACTATTGGAGCTCTGTTCATCGACCTGCCCCCCCTCCACCGACCCTCCTGACGCACTTCAGAACATTCAGAAACCTGGTGATGTACGACATAGAAGAGAAAGGAAAAAAAAACCAACCCAGAGACGACTGATAAAAGCCTTGATCTGTGTGAGAGGACAGATAAAGACAGGCAGCAGAGATGGGGGACAACACTTACATTGTGCTATAATGTACAGTAAATGGCTGCATAAGTGCTTTTTCTTAAGCTTGAAGAAGAAAAAAATATATTTTCAAAATAAGGTATTTATTGTTGAGGCATCATTAAAAGTCAGCCTGTGCTATCCATTCAGGGGCGACGATGTGAAAAATCCCTCAATGGGATTCCAACAGCTCTGACCAAAGTGGGAGGAAATCTTTTCAGGACATAAAAAAATAATGACCACGGTACCCCTCGGATTCTGTCGTCTTTCAAAGATCGCTGCTACATTAAAACCGCACGTAATTATGTGCAACGTTGGGAAAAAAGGCTTTGAAGATGATTCCTCTACACCCCGTTCAGTCTGTTGTTTGGTTGATGGGTTTTTGTTGTTTTTTTACATGTTCTGCCGCCTCGTTATTGGTGTTGATTGGCAGTGTCCAGGTCCAATAAGATGGCCGAGGGATTCAGTAAAAACACCAAAGTTGCAGCGAGGTTGTTTTGGGGGGAGTCAGTCTGGAGGAGGCTGCCAGTCACCGATGGATTCACTGATCAGACTGATGTGTGCTGGCACTCAGACCGGCCCGTTGACCGACACTTCCTGGGGCGGTGGCGTTTCCTCTCTGGGGGGGACGGGACACAGGAAACAGTCACAAACACACAACCTGAGAGGACGAGGGTAACACACTGTACGATGGACAAACTACACTACAATCAGTTTCAATTAGATACATAATACTACTGGTAGCTAACCTTAGAGTCAAGGGGTGTCAAACTCAACTTCACTAAAAAATGAGAATCGCATTAAGGGCCAGACATGTAACATTTGACATGCTTTTATTTCATCGAAAGTCATATCTGTGACCTTTTAAGCACATATTGCATGTCTCATAAAGCCCTAAACAGCAAAAGAAATCAAAACTGTGATTATATTTTAAAAGCAGGCTCCACACAGTCGACTCTCAGCAACCGGTTTCAGCCTGAGTCTGAAAACTCTGGTGGTTTGGGAGTCTGAGTCGCAAACCTGCCAAATTCTGCTTTGAGTGTCATGTAATTGCAGTTCCAAAACAGTTTCCCGTCTTTTTGGTTTCGGGCCAAAATTTATTGTGAACCTAAATTGATATTTGGGCCAGATTTTGCCCGTGGGCCTTAAGTTTAACACCTGTGCCTTAGACAGTTTCTTCATCAGGATATAAAGACAAACATGTTTACAACAGAGTCCAACTGTCATTTACTATTTATTGCAGCTGGAGACAGCTTCCTGCGCACTGCTTTGAGTCTATCTGCACATGCCTCTGTTAAAGGAATCATTTCTCAGTCTATAAAATATCAGAAAAGTCAAAAGAAATGCCTCAGGTCCATAGTGTCATCAAGTGTTCACCTCTTTATGAGACGCTTTTTTCTGATAATGCATTAAAATTTAACATTTTTTCAGAATTAGTAATCAAAGAGTTAAAGGGACAGCTTGGATCTTTCAAAGTGTGGCTGTAGAAGGAACCATCCATAGGCGGGGTATTAGCCCCCAGTCTGGAGAAGCAGGTGGAGTACTGACGTGGAAGCTAAGCAATGTCCTGCTGTGACAGCTAAATAATCAATACCAGCTTAAGTGAATGCTATGTTGAATATTTGCGCCTCTTTACCTGGCTGTCAGACCTTCCTGACGGGGAACTGAAGCCGTTCTATCATCTCTGCTCTCTTCAAAACCATTTTATGTCGCAGATCACAGGAGTTGCTGTTCTACTGCTGCTTAGGTGGATGAGTTGGTTTGTGTGGGGTTTTAAAAGGGTTAGCAACAAACCAACTCATCCATCTAAGCGGCACAGCAACTGTGTCCTGTGATGTAAAATGACTGTTTTAGTCAAAGGAGTCTGGTGGCTTTGAAGAGAGAGGGGGACAGAACGGCTTCAGTTCCCCGTCAGGACTGTCTGACAGCCAGGTGAAGAGGTGCAACCCTCCCACCCTCCACTCCTAATCAGGGTCTCCACCAGAGACGTTGTTGGGCCCGGCTGGGGACCCAGACTGAACTTATTTAAATCGCATTAATGTCAGTTAACTCGCAATTAATGGCACATTTTTATCTATTCTAAACGTCCCTGGATTTCTTTTTGTCCAATTTTTTTTTTCCTGGAAAACATGGAAATGTGGATTGGCTCACTTCGTGCAAATGTTTATTGAAAACATTAGCATATAGCCTAGTTTAGTGTTCAGTATGACACTAACAATTTCACTTGGAGCTAATAATCTCTCTCTCTCTGGTATTTCAGACTGGCCGTGCTGTGATGATAGCTCAGTTAACTCAGATCACTTTGGTCTCGTCAGTGGAACATTTGGCAACTTTTAAAAAGTCAACTTTCCACCCAGAATCTTATCGGCGTCCATTTCAACGTCTCACGCTCGCCATCCACTCAAAACATAACATTACTACTGTTTGGCCGGCTCGCCAGCCCAAACGGCGTGTGTGCGGCGTGCCTCTTGTGTTTCCAGTCTTGCTAGACCTGGTGGGTGTTGTAGTTTTTCTAACGTCACTAGTTGTTGCAACAGAATGTGAAAAAACTACAAAGTCTGCTAAGCCAAAACGAACGTTAATCTCCCCATAAAACAACTGCAGTGCACTGGGGGGACACACTGCTAATACACGGACTATGGTGATGTACCTCATACAGCCCCACTTCAAAAGCTCCAAACTATCCCTTTAGGTCATTATTCTTCTTGTATAGAGAAGGGGGGGGGCTCTTACCTCCTGTCGGAAGGTGTGGATGCAGGTGAATTCTCAGCAGGCTGCCCGGAGGCCTCCTTGGGATCTGACAGAGAGAGTTTCTCCAGAGACACCGGACTCTCCTCGCTGCGGGACACAGACAAACCGTTAGGCCACTCCCAGAAACCTTCAGCACAGTTTGCTGTTTTCAAATCAAGTCACTTGTTCTGTGGCTGACCTTTGACCCCGCTGCAAAGGCAAAAGACGACGTTTCTATTTTGGGCTTAATAAATAAAGCACTTCATTTAGCTTTCTTTAGTCTGTGGACATTTCCAGTGGCAGTGCTAGTAATCAGCAGATATTACTCAGCACTCATCTCAAGAGAAAAATGATTTTACCACCAACACTGTGGGATTACCCTGGTTGCCCGGGTTACTGCGTGAACTCCAGAAGATGAAGTAGGGTTGAGGGATTAAGTAGACTGAGACTAGACTGGGTTGGGGTTAGACAACAGTTTGACTTAAAAATGCCTACAGTACATTTACTAGTAGTAGTTACAGGAACAGTCCACTTCCAAAAAGTTCTAACTGCTCTCCCCCAAAACCAGTTTGCATTCACACTGGCCAGGTAGCCATAGGAACTGACCTTTTGTTATATTTTATCACAGCCATCTAACCACCACTATGCAGAAAAGGGAGAAGAGCCTGCCCTGCAGTAGGATCTGAAAGAGTGACAGGAACTGTGGCCAGAGGAACTCTATAATCCCCACATTAGTCCAGTTGGAACACAAGAAGAAAAGGTTCAAGGAACTGCAAAAATCCCTCTGGGCAGAAAGCGTCTTATAACTGAAATAGTACTTTTTCACACTTCTGGGAAAAGTACTAACATTGCAACCCAGCTGTCAGGTTATAAAACTTCTTATACGTCTCAGTTTACCCTCAAATGTCTGTCTGTTACCAGAGAAGCTGCCAGGATGTACTTTGCTTTCAGAAGTTAGAAGAAGAAGAAGCAGCCTTTAGAAAGGCAAAACTGAATGAATCCAGTAATTTAAAAATCCCAGTCCAGTCTATAATTACCTCATGGTGGTAATTATGTTTCAAATATAGACGTTTATGCACACAGACCAGCTGCAGAGTGGACTGGACAACCGAGGAGGCATCTGACTGCCGAGCTTCCAGCTAAAAGATTCAAACCTTTTGAGGTCAGCTGTCTTGTTGCTAGGGGCGCCGGCTGTTTCTGAGACAACGGCTGCAGTGGGAGGTGCGCCAGCGTTTTTGTCGTCCTCCTCGCTGTCGGATCCCCCGGAGGAGCTGCTGTCTGAGGCCACGAGAGGAGCCTTCCTCCCCTCTCCCACCGGCCAAGCACCAGAGGAGGCACCAACGTCTGACGACACAAACAGAAGAAGAATTTGGGTTTCCAAATCAATTGATTGTGTGTTCCATTTACCTTGGTACTGTGAAGCCACAGCTGGGAATGACATCACACCCAAATTGAATGTGTTCCATTTACAAGTCAGATTTTTTTATTGTGTGGTTAGCTCTAGCCAGGTTAGCCATTGTTAACAATACCAGTTGACGCATTATGCTATATTTTGTGCATACAAACAACGTAGCACCTTGTCCATTGATGGCTGGCTTTATACATACATAGTAACTGTAGCATAAGAGAAAAGGCTGAATGGGGTGTGTGTGTATTTTATAAGGAGTGTGCATCTTTAACAGGCAGTCTGTCTGAGCTCTGAGGATGGTGGCAGACACTCACCACTCTTCTCGTGGTTTTGTTTGGCTTGTTTATCGGCATCGCCGCTGCCCGAGTCCACCGGAGAGCTGCCCCTGGGACCAGTCTCTGTACTGCAGAAAAACCAGAGAACCGTGTTAATAAGCTGTAAAGAATCAATTGTTTTTACATGATTTCCATTTTTGTGACTGTCTAATGTTGAAGTGTTCTGTGTTTAGTCAAATGGTAAAAAAGGCAATACAACTGTTACATGGCACAACATCAGTCTGCATATGAAGAACTGGGGGGCGACATCATGCCGGATGTCAGGTTTATCCCAGCAATGTACATCCACAGGCCCAGACTACTACAGGGCAAACAGTGTAAAATCGTCCCATACACTATAGTTGTGAACTTAAACCTAATGTCTACTAGCCAAGATCACTCTGCTGCCAAAACTATAAAAGGTTTATCAAACGAAGATGAAGATTTTCTCCTCTTCCTAAAATGGTCATACATCAATTCTAGAGTAGCTTACTTCCGAGTTTACTAATGAATGAAATGCAGAGAATGACACTGTAAGAACTCCACAAAACCATCTGCTGCGTGTTTGACGTTTATTTATTTACAGCATAACCGCAATGAACAATTCAGTTTTATTGCTTTGTTTGTCATCAGCACTCCTCCTCCATTCACTTTCTCGCTCATGTTGTCAGCTTTGTTCACTTTTCTTAAAAACAAGTCTGACAACGGAAAAGCCTAACTTTACCATTCCCTCGTCAAGCCCGCGATGCTTCAGTACGTCTTGTTTTGTGAATGAAGTTGAAGCTGCCACAGTGTATGTTTAATCAGCGCTTAGAACTTCCTCTATAATGTCCCTGAACCTTTGGAAAGTGCCACCCCCGACCATCGTATCGTACAGAACAAAATTTGAGTCCCCATTTCCTCCGGTTGAAACGCAGGTTTAGTTTGAGTTGCTCAAAACCGTCTTGGTCCCCCGGTAAAGTTCCTGCAGTGGAAACACCCCAGTAGTGATACCTGTTGCATC
Organism: Percina caprodes; assembly: GCA_013375575.1. Classification (NCBI taxonomy): domain Eukaryota; kingdom Metazoa; phylum Chordata; class Actinopteri; order Perciformes; family Percidae; genus Percina; species Percina caprodes. The sequence goes on along the minus strand of JABXJD010000197.1, from coordinate 838,358 downwards.
AATTAAATCTATGACCTAAAACATAATCATTTCTTGAAGACCATCCAAGCAGACCTGCTCATTTGGGTCAAAGGGGTTTTCTTCTCACCCGGAGAAAGGCTGGAACTCAGTGAAGGTGGCCCAGCCACTTCCCTGCGTCTGTGTTCCACTCCTAGACGAGCTGTCCCACTGGGCTGGGGTTTGGGATGCTGCAGTCTCTCCAGACTCCCTGAAATTTGCTGTCCAGCCTGGATCTGGAAACAAGACCAAGAAAGACTTTCATACAAGACAAGTGTAGGGTTGGGTATTGTTTTTTTAAACAATACTTTTAAACGGTGCCTAAACCAAAATAAATATATATAAATAAAAAGAACGGCTTGTTTATAGTTAAGGCCATGTGGTCAAAATTAAATGATTGCTTAATAACGTAATGACTTATAACAATGACTATTTCACCAGTACATTGCTGCTTAATGACAAAAACAAGCACCAGGTGGAAAAAGGGTATTTTACAAGAACTTAAGATGCACCAGAAAGCTGGCGAGATTCAAGTGAACGCCCCGTCTGTTGTTTTTCCAACAACGGCAGCTGCAGCGTGCAGACTGTTATGTCCCAGTGTGGGAATCCTCTACAGAGAAATACAGTTACACTTCACACCGCTTACTGTAGGCTGGCAGCATTAGAACCACTGGGTTTAATCCAGCTACTAGCTAACGATAACGCCGATGAGTTTTTAAGACCTCGCAGGAACCCTGTTGCATGACATTTGGTCTGTGGGTCGCCGCTGTTTCTAATCTACCTGTTTCTGATGTGTTGGGCTCAGATGTATTCTGCTCAGATGTGTTCTGCTCAGAGTCTTCGTCCTCATCAGATTCAGATCCGCGGTCCAGCTCCCTGCCTCCATTCTCCATGCTGCTCCTGGAGCTGTTCTCGGAGGTTTGGGAGACCCCAAACCTGGTGGAGAGTGGCAGATGGATACCGGTTGAGGAGAGAGGAAAGGAGTTAACAGACATACAACAGAAAAGCTTGGTGAACTAAACACTGCAGTGAGGGAACCAAAGACTGGAAGACAGTTGGGTTTACCTTGTTCTGGATTTAGCTTGTGTTGCATAGTTCATCTCCTTCTCCTCCCAAATGTCCTCTTCCTCTTCAGCATCATCAAACTGGCGTATCCTCTCTTTACAGCAGGCTTCAAACGCAGCCGCATTGGCCTGTAATAAACACACAAGGGGAAATGTCAGCCAGTTGCGTTTTTGCAACATTGCCTAATAGACAGAATTTGCATCAAGTTTGTTGTTTAAGTGTTAGGACATTATCAGTAGCAGTCACAATACCACTGACAGTAAAAGAAGACTGAGTTTGAAAGTTGTTTTTAATGGACTGAGTAGGACACAAACACCAGCAAACGCTTACACTATTATCATCAGCATCTAGATTGAAGTTTATTTCGGCAATTCGGTCAAATGTGGCACTGAGGAAAGAAAACAAGAAAATATTAGTTATTAGGGGTGTTCAAAAAAATTGATTCGCATTCATGAATTGATTCATAGAATTCCAAAAATTGATTCTTTTATCTTTTTTTTCTTTTTCGTGATGGCGTGTATAAATCACATTTGAAAAGTAACAATGTGAATCAAATTAATATCGAATCATGACAGTTTCTGAATCGTGCACCCCTATTAGTTAACGTCCTGTAAGTTAAGGCGATTGCCTGTGGGATAACTAAATGGCTTTAGCGACTAGAATAAGAGTTTTGCAGAGAATGAATAAAAATGTCTGAGCGCTGGTATGGAGGGATTGTTGACCGCACAGGTTGGGATGCAGAGTGGCTAATCTTCCTAAAAGGCCAACAAGCCGTGTAAGGCTTGTTACTACTTACTTGATATTTTCATCATGCTCGCTGAACTCCTCGTCATTGAAGCCAAACTGATCCACAAAGTTGGCAGTCATCTGTTGGATCTGATAGTCAGAGAAGGCCTGGGAAGGTCAAAGCACTTTATAAAGGCAATATCATTGTGGATAGAATAATAACTTTATATATAGCACTTTTTACAACATGGCCGACCAACAATTATGAAAACAATTTAAAATGAATTGTGAAAGTTCTAAATTAAAGGAGCAACACAAGAGAATAAGTATAATAGAACAATATATTAACTATTTCAAATATAGCTTTAAATAATGCCATTTCTTATAATATAGATTTAAACAGATTAAAGTAACATTCAGGCCAAAAACCCTGTAAAAGAGGTTACTAGGGATGGATATGTATGTAACAGTAACAGTGGTGTGAGGTGTCATGGTCAGGTGTTTCCATGCTGGTATGTGTGTCCTACCTGCTGGAGAGACAGGTCGTTGGGGAACGGGCTCTCCATGTCGTCGTCTTCACTGGACGAGTGCATGTTGTGGGTGCTTACCTGCAGGACACAGTGCAGAGGTTTGGTGAACTTGTTACAGAGTCCTACGGTACATTACAACTAGGGATGTCCCGATCAGCATTTTAGGCCTCCGATCCTTATCCGATCTTTTAACCTCAAATCCGATCCGATTTCGAGTCCCGATCCGATATTTAAATAAGTTTCGGGATCAACTGAGTGCGCCGTGAGGCTCAGTACGGACATCGGGCAAACATCTGCGCTCCAAATATCCGTAGTGAAACTAACAACAACGTTGCGGTACAACTTACTTTGTATCGTTTCTTTTACTTTGCTGTACAGCTGTGGTATGGCTGTGTCGGCAATGTAGTGTCTCGATGGCAGAGCGTAGCGCGGGTCCAAAACTTCCAGAAGACGAGTTAGTCCGACATTCTCAACTACTGAGATGGGCTGGTTGTCAAGAGCAATAAATTCGACCAACCTTTCTGTGATCTTCTTTGCTCTATTATTTTTGTTGGAGTATTTGTCTCTCCTCATAACGTCCAGCGTTTGTTGCTTTGCTTTAGCAACCTTTCCATCTGCAGCTTTACAAAACGCTTCATACACATCGTCAAGTTTTGTCCTCAAATGACGAATCAAGTTCGTGGTGTTAAATGTAGCTCTGCTGCTACCTCCTCTTGAAATTGCCATGTTGCAGACATTGCAAGTAGCTTTAGGACAGTCTTCACTCGCGAGAGTAAAATACTTCCAGGTTTGTATTGCGCAACTACCGTCAACCGTAACTAGCGGGTACTTTACGGCAGTTGCCGTAAAGATCAGCCCGACTAGTCAGGTAATGTAGCCGATCACGGGAAATAGGAAAAGATCGGGCCGATCCGATCTCGAGATCGGGACATCCCTAATTACAACTCTAGCATCTTGTGACTAGTCTATATCCTCAACCTTCCACCACTGGGATTGCCTTGTTAGCGCCGGAAAATCTGCCCTTTGTCCCTATTTTTGGCCGGATTTCCGTTCTCTTCCGCTTCCTTTGTGTTGGAATCCTAAACTCCAGTGGATTGAAGCGGACTACAGTTATGCGTACACTGGTTTTCATGGACCCTTTGTGATGTACACAAAATTAACTTGACTTGAGAATGTGTGGGCCGTCCGCAACGTCTTTTCATGGCTCCTTAACTCTGTGACCAAATCTAACTGAAAAGTGCCGAAAATCACCAAACTTTACAAAATAAAGTTTTTCACTTCACTTACTGGCATATGTATTGGAAAACATATCCACTGATATTCCATAAAAGTTTGATCTTTTATGTGGATAATTTTTCACACACACTAATTTAATTTGCTGGCTACTTAACCTCTGTTAAACATGAGGATGGGAAATGAATGAAAAATCTATTTAGGAAATATTTTCAGTCCTCTGTACTTCCCATGGATGAAATATCTTACTCACGGTCTAGATTCTGCACACATCTCTGTTCCTGTAGTCCTATTTACTATGTCATTAGTTCATGCACGTGTTGCATCGCTTCCGTGCGCACTGTCACCTGCCATGGAGACGCTGGCCTCACTAACCTCTTCTCTGAGTTGGCTCTCCCTCACGCTGGACTAACTCTTAGTTTGAACTCACTGATAAAATGCCCTTTATTTTCTGCTTCCTGTGCGTAATTTGGACTGACACTGAGATGCATGTTGTTCTGTATCTGTTGTGGCGCTGCCACTATTGGCTAAAATTACATTTCTGCCACGGTTCAGTGCATTCACTGCCCAGTCATCATTTGCCACTCTGGGTAATCACCTTGGCGATCGGATATAATCTTTGTGAATACCATACCACTTTCAATGCAGCAAATACATTTTCTTGTAGTGCAAATTCCCATCTTCAATTTCTATACATGTCTAGTTCAGTTTCCTGAAAAGCCATCAGTAGATCCCAGTGTTGCCTGGGACCTCACCTCCACCATGCTTTGAGTCTACAAAGTGTAATTAGGGCCACTATTGCAGTTAATCAATTAAACCAGCATGTCTGACTTCAGGGCTTATATTCTGAAGATTTATTAAATGACAAAGTTGAAAAGAAAAACCTAATTTGCTAAGAAGCCTATAGCAGCTGCTCTGATACTGCCGGGCCCAGTCTCACCAGCTCCACTGTGTTCCTCCGGTTAGTCTCTCGCAGCGTCTCGTCCACAAAGCTCTCCCAGCGGCCTCTGCAGTCTTCTGGCAACTCTGCAACAACAGGCACACTCATTTGAACTGACTTGTCACTTAAAATGGCAACTCATCTGGCAATCAGGCCTATTGCAACATATGAAATACCTTTGATGAGGTCAGTTATCTGGGACTGTACTGGTCCTTTCTCCAGGTTCTGGACCACCATGTTGGCGATTCTGGTCAGATGACCCATGTTGCCTCTCCTGGTGCCACCCTCACCCCTGAGATTCACAAATTATACTTAAACCCAGTTCAGACCAAAGACTGGCGAAACCATTTTAGAACGTCTGAGAGAGGTTTCAGCAGAACCGGCCCGTCTCAGCTTGACTTAAACCAGCTGAGGGCATCGCTGCAACTCAGCTGGTCAAGTCTCCAGAGGCTGGTTTTAGAATGTAAGTGATGTCACCTGTTTCAACAGCCAATAGCAAAGTCATCTTGTAAAGTTGGCTACAATAAAATGATCCATAATGATCCAAATAATTGTATTTTCTGTTAAAAACTGTTAAAGGCTCAGCGAGCTAGCGAGCTAAAAAGTGATTGTAGAGAGGGAGCAACAAATTACATATTTAGCTACAAAAAGCCTGTAAGTCAGAAGTTATAATGGAAGTACTAAGAGTTGTTGCTATGGAGATGATACATGTCTCGGCCCATTGGTGTGAACTGGCAGGTTTTTAGAACGCTGCAGCCTGGCGCGTTGCAAATACTGGTAAATTTCAGCTCTTCGCTTTGCAAATCTTTGGTCTGAACTGGGCTTTACGATTCCCTTCAACTGGTATAAAGTAACTTCACTGACACCACAAGTGTCAAAACTAATCTCTAATACACAAATGATGTTTGCCGAGGTCTAGGCAGCCAAGAGATAAGATTCGGATCAGAAACGCATACCAATGTTATTATTGCTCGTTATCAGATTCAACAAAATCAAAACACAAAATGTCTTTTAGTTTTACAACTACTACAATAAAATGTATTTAGCAGACATGCATAAAGCAAGATCACGTAGCTGCAGAGGTATGACGTGGTGGTGGAAAACTTTCGGTTTTGATGCAAGAGATCCTTACTGTATTTTATCATTCTCCTCCCAGGCGTCAAGGATCCTCTGTACCAGTTGACACTTCTGGAAAAGCTGAGGGTTTGACAGAAAAACAGAATGAAGGTGAGGTTTTTCTTTCTTATTTCAATAACCAAAAAGGCAGCAGAGAATGTTTTGGGTGTAGTATAGCAAGTTCAGGACATCAAGCCGCTTAAGCCACCTACATGCGCTACTAGGGCATTGTGGACGGAGGTCTGTGGGTCACTGGTCCTGCCTGTCTCCACCGCCTCCCCCTGCGGCTCAGGGTCCGATGCTGTGGGATTCCCATCGTGATTCTGGAGGCCCGGGTTGGGCCGCTCCTCCGAAGGATGGTTCAGGATAGCCGCCACACACAGCTCCACTTGGAAGTGCAAAAAGTTATTCCAGGAGTATTTGAAGAACAGATCCTATGCAGAGAGAGAAAGATGTGAAGCAAAGTCAATGGCATGCTGCAAAAGCTTTCTAAAAGACTGGACTGTAAGCAGCACTGGGTAGAGTGGACACCTCCGTTAACAGCATACAGTCAAGATGTACTAATAGCGCTAGTAGTTTTTAAGCAATTTAGCCAATTACTGTAAGACCACATGGCTCTGTGCCCTTCTAACATGGCTATTTAAAAGAGTCATAGTTATATTTGGACCAGAAAGAACTTCTCCAGTTCCCCCATGCAGTTTAACCGTGCCAACAGTCTGCTGCGCTACATACAAAGCGCCATGGTTTTATATGAAATAAGCCACACCCACTGCCCTTTGGTCAGGTGGTGTGATATGGTTATCGGTGCGTCCATGCCTCATGACCAACCTTGTGCAAATCTGATGCAACCTTTTCAGATATAGCACACAAACAGAATCAGGCAAACGCATAGCTCTAAAACATCTCACTAGAATTATCACCTTGCAGTTGTATGCCTTCGCCAAACAGTCAAGTTTATTTCTAACTAATAACTTGGTAACGGTGATAACTGAAACAGAGATACAACACGTGTGTATACACATATGTATTACAAAAAGACCTAAGTACTACACATAAGAACACCTGCCTCTGCACCACCAAAGTGAACATAAATTAACTATAAAATAAATAACTGCATATGAAACCCGCAATTGACAGACACACCTTCAGACGGCATCTTGGAAGTTTATGATCAATACTGTATGGTGATGTAACCAAGTGGTGTCCCATTTCATAGAGGGGGGGGGGTTTCACCCCTAGCCCTTACCCCTTGGTTTCAAGGGCTAGGGGTAAAATGGAGAAAAGGGATTCAGACTAAGCCTACCAGTAGTAGGTCCATGGTGGAGAGATTGCAGAGCTCCTGGCAGATACTGAGGGCACTGGTTTGCAGCAGGGCGGCCACCAGCCGGGCCACGTGAAGGCGAGCGTTCCCCAGTGGCTGCTCTAGAACGCCAACGGTCGTCAATATTGCACTTTTCTGTAGAGGGAATGAGGAAAAGCCCAATGTTGTTTTGATGCCAATACACAAGAACCCAGATATTCAATGCTATAACTGTACTACAGAGGGGAACAATGTGTACTGTCAATACCATCAGCTACACCACATTATTTTTAAATATAACGCTAAAACATGCTAGCTAAAGGCGCTACCTGCTTATGTTTTGAATATATTGTGCATCATGACATGGCACTGCTCCGTGGCTTTACCTTGGGGGGATCCAGAAGAAGCTGCTGGAAGTCCTTTATATGGGGCTCAATGGCATTTAAAATACTGCTGCTGACAGTGTAAGACCTTTCATAACCCTGAGAATACAGATCCATCAGCCCTTCCAACCTGGGAGACACAAGCAGACAGAAACATTAGGCCACTAGACTTGAAATTATGAAAATGATAAACTTTAGTTACTGACCCAGTATTTTTTGTTTTTATGTGAGCAGAGGGGACCATTTCCTCTGCTTTCCTGATACAATTATAGAAGTAAATGCAATTCAAATTTATCATTTGGGGGTTTATTGCTCAAAAGACCCTGGAGGACCAGGACGCACATACATACATACATACATACATACATACATACATACATTTAAAAGAAAACTTGTCAGGAAACACTTACCCAGACCTCCTGGTCTCCAGTAAGGTAAGTAGCACTTGAGTTCCATTAACAATGGAGGCCTCACTCCTCTCCCCTTCAAACATGTTCTTCAGGAGCCCCGCTACACTCTCCTGCCTGAAAGACAAAAGGTTTATGCAGTAGAAAATTTAGTAAACGAACTACTAAACGATGATGACACGCTAGTGTATTGTTTGCCCCTTAAAGCCAGCAAACCAGTAGTCGAGTGTCTTTGCTATTGTTGATACTGAGGGGTGGAAATTCACGAGTGAGATGTTGTACACCGAGGAAGGATTATGAAAGACACCACCTCCAACTTGCACAAAATCTGAACTGTTATTGAACAGGCTCTGACAGCAAATCCTTGTACACACAACAACCTTTTAAAAGAATTCTTCAATCCAGAATTGGACATTTATAAAACTACATAGGAGTGGTTCAGTATGTTTACAATCCCGGCTTGTGTGGACATGTAAGAACACACATCCTACCAAGGCTACCGTCAAACTGCTTCAAAGAAGGCAAAAAAGCACACGTGAAAAGAGCATACCAATTAGGTCACACCATTAACCAACAGCAGATGGGAAGCAGAAGGTTGCATAGCTTAGTCATCAAACAAAGCTGATTTTTTTGTGTAATTGTAAGGTACTGCAGCCAGATAAATGTCATGTTTTTCCAATGCACACTCACTCTAAATACCACAAGCAACTTTACACTTTCTCTCCTAGAACTTTAATCAAAAGGCATTGCACACTTACGACTCTAGTACAGCCAATAGTGGGTCGGCCTCCATATTCTCCTGCATCTGATTGGCCTGGTCTCGACTAAGGCGGATGATGTCACAAAGCGTTTGGGATGCATTTGATTGTCTCTGAAACGTAAATCATTGAATTAGAAAATCCTAATTAACAGATTATGGCAATCCATGTATTACAGAATTATAGCTTCTACATCTGACAAAGAGAGCATCGTGACAACATGGTGACAGGTCAACTCCCAGCACACCCGAACAGGGTTTCACCTAGTCAAATTAGTCTCAGTTGCTCTCATTTGTAGTGGTAACCGCAATTTCCCCACTGTGGGACAAATAAAGGTTTTTCTTATCTTAATACATCAAATTATATTTGGACCAGCGAAAGAAAGCTTTTTAAGGCCTAAAATTTTGAAATTTTATACTGTTTTTAGACATTTTAAGACCCTGCAGAAACCCTGCCTGACACTCACCTCCTCATCTTTGCCAGTATGGATGAGCTCTGTGAGTCTTTGTACCAACTTCTCCTCATTGAGCCACTTAGGAGAAAAGAAAAAAAAAAAAACACGGTGTAAGATACTTTGAAGGTGTTTAAAGGCTGGTGCTTACTTACAGGAAGTATAAAAAGACATTAAGAGTGCTTACATGGAGGACCTCCTGCCTCAAGGGAGCAGGCTCTACACAACTGATAAGGCGAAGCAGCAGGTCCATCATGGCAGAAGCGTCAATATGTTTCAGCACCAGACCGATGAAGCCTTCCTTTTTCTTTAGAAAGGTAATCACCTGGAAAATAAATCAAAGCGCTCAATACTTTTGGTTCTACGGAGCAGCCCTAACTCGGGTAAAACTGAATGTGCAAGATTTGTTTTCCAGAGTACTGTATGTCAGTGCTTTGCTATCCAGTACAATGTATTCAGTGCCTTTGCTTATTTATTGTTAAATCAAAGCCACCCAATTAGGGGCTACAGGCCAAGGTTGGTGCTCCCTTGGTTTTGGCCCATCATGGCCTTTCTTCTCTTATTTAAAAGCTGTGAAATCCTAAACATAATGACTACAAAAAGTACATTTTGTGCAGCTAAAGCTAGGTACTTCATCTCAGTTTTACGGCAATGTAAAGCTCAGTGATGGTAAACTTCCCTATTAAATACGTTGTTATTATTTTGGGCCCGTGGCCTTCCATCCAGATACATTTTGGCACCTCTGCTCTAAATCAAGAAACCGTTGGTCAAGCCGTGATCTTTTCAACATACCTGTTCGGTTTTCCTGGCAATGAGATTGCCTATGGTTTTGCTAAAGAAGCTGGCCAGTAGCGGGTTGAGGGGGGGGTCCTGCTCCAGGAAGTGATAGAGCACCTCAAGGAGAGAGTCGTCCGCGCCCAGCTTATCGTTAATAATGGACACGTCTGATGTCAGGAGCTCACAAGCAATGTTAGGAAACCTTACCAAAAAAAAAAAAAAAAAAAATTATAGAATGTCAATGAAGAGTCTCAGTGCAACTTATTTTAAAGTGGGTGTGAGCATGGTGTCTAAAGGGGGGTTGTTATTACAATAAAAACAATAAGAAATGAGATGTAACACAATACAATAAATGAAATTAGAGTAGAAAAATGGTATTGAACACAACCAGCAAAGTAACAAATTAACTTTGGATATTCTCTTTTTAAGAGAATACATAAACAATATAGTATTTTAATGCACATTAATACAAATGAATTATACTAGGTGTGACAGAGTTGCAGAGACAAAGAGTTAGACATTTAGTATGGATAGTTTTTTTCCAAGATGAGAAAAAGTACATTAAATAAATCGATACAACTGCAATATTTCTTTTGGTATTCTGTCCCAACAACTAAACAGGAACTGAAAACAAGAACTGAGTTAAGCAAATACTGCCCTGATGCCTCCATCTAATGAAAACGTGCTGAAAAGATTTCAAACATTTAGTCAAGATGTCTGGCTTCATCTGCTTTCATTTGAGAGAATCTTGTGCACTTTTTGCATGTTATCTGATCAAATTAGACAATATAATACAACATAAATTGTACCTTGTAATTACAGCAGTGTATAATGGTTGCACTGACTTTAACTGTGCACGACTCACTTGAAGCGGCTCCTCTCCTCCAGGTCGGCGGGCGGCTCCGTGGTGATGAGGCGGACCAGCTCCTGCATGCAGTGGTCCTGGGAGAGGAAGAGCAGCAGCCTGCGGTTTTGAGCCTTGCACTCCTGCAGGACGTCATCCTCCTCCATCAGCTCTCTCAGCGTCACGTCCTCTCTGTCCAGCAGCTGGTCGATGTGGGAGGTGGTGTGCAGGTCAAACTTCCAGAACATGGTGGCCGCTGGGACGGGGGGCACAGCCCTGGGCCGCGGGACAGCACAGTGAGGATGGGGGGGAAGGTAAAAGGACAAAAACACAGGAGGTAGAGGGAATACGGAGAAGTCCAAGAATAAAAGAAAGGGGGTAGGAAAAGGGAAGGAAGCCGGGGAGAGAAATGGATGTAAACAAAAGTTGTCAAATAAAGGGTTAAACCGACAAGCACTATCACTTGCAGTAAGTCCTTTTCCATCACAGAATATGTTCACAGTGGCAGCAACATTCTTCTATTTACTTAATGAGAAATTGTCTTGTAAAGAGCATTTTCTGATCATTTTAATTATAATCAAACACCCACTGTTTTCTAATTCACAATGAAAATAAACTGATTCACAATGGAACTTTTTTTGTATATTAAATGTTAATAGGGTCCCAGAGTGCATAAAGAAGAATTAAAAATCCCAGAGACGCTCCTGCATACACCTGAGCTGTACGGGCCTGCTGCGACGGCTGATTTGCTTCTTGGCAAAGATGAGTAAGGACAGCAAGGTCAAAAGGTTGAAAACAGACCATTTAATGAAAATGGACTGTTGAATTTGCCTTTATTTTGTTTGTTGAAGATCTCTGCTCTACTATGTGGTTCTTTCAAATAAAAGGCAGAGTTTCCCCCAGAGTATTGTAAGACTGGTGGCCCATCAGGACTAAATTGCCCCTACCAGGCCTAAGCCACTTAGAATTGTATTGAATGTGTTTTTAAGACATTTTTTACAGTTACAGAGGCGGCTCGGTTGGTAACTTAGACAGTGTTTTTGAATCTCCAGTTAGCTTGACTGAGTGAATGCCCGGCCCTATGGAACCTGTCTTATGGCTTTTTTTTTAATTTATTCTCAATTTCACGATTCCATCCATGATTCTGTTATCACCGAAACTATTGGGCTTTACATTGATGCTGTAATCAGTCCAGGCTGAACTACTGTGTTTCTGAGGGAAACCCTGAAAGACATAAAAGAGCAGCCTATGTTTTGCTAAATTTGTAAGTTGAGCCCAGAAAGGAAAATCGCAAAATGAAAAAAAGCTTGACTTTGAGGTTTAAATACTGGAGGGTAATGATGCTGTGACGTAATGTGTTGGCGACATCTTCAGGAACTAGTCAAGCTGTGTGCTCTATAGAACTTAGGAATTGAACAGAACTGTCGGCAACTCATGTACCCAGTTTAATCAAAATCCTACATGATTTACAACATGGACAACAGTAGCATTATTATGGTCCATGTAAGTGTAGTCATAGACTGTACAATTACAAACAAAAAAAGCCACACAGTAAAATGCTCATACACGTACCAGTGGATGAAAGGTGGATATCTTTAATCAGACCTCCCCCACAGGCAGGCAGGCATTTGTGTTTGTGCAGACGACAGAGAGTGTGGCGAGGCCTGGCATTTATCAGCATGGGTCTCCTCTTAAAACGCAGGCCTCTTTAGGAGATGAGACGCAGAGAGGCTCACCATAACCTACACAACAAAACAGCAGGCATTAGTAACCAACTGGGCAACAACATTTGAGAAGAAATGACACAGGGTTAACATACTATTCACACATTTTAGATCTGCACAAATACGGTATGTCAATGTACCCATGAAGCGTTATAATGTAAGTTGTTGAATAAAGTCAACTTTGTACTAGGGGTGGGAATCACCCTCCCGATACAATATCATCACCATACTTATGTCACGATACAACAGTATTGCAATTTTAAACATATTGCAATATTCTGCAATTTATTACCTTTTTTCCTACTTCTAATTTTTTTCCCAATTTTAAATGAGGTCCCCAAAAGGAAACTTTGTCAACATCTGTTTAATCAAAACAGATACATTTCTCTGTTTGTTCATGTCACTTCAATTTTATTGCTGCAAAAATGGGACTGACCAACCAACACATATATATTAAACAATCAATACTCCGCGTCTGTGTATCGATACAGTATTGCCACAATTTTTTTTTACAGTACTATGCTTTATCGATTTTTACCCCCTACTTTGTACTTAGTAATGTAATATCTCAAAACTAACTGACTGGATGATAAGTTATCTCATGCAGGGTAAAATGCTGATTCGCCTGTCGTAGTAAGAATATTGAGGTTGTCCAGTAAGGTTTACCTAAAGAGGCCCACTATTGATCATGACGTTATGGCCTTGGTGCCTTTCCAACTGCTAATGACAATGTTAGAAAGGACTGTGATCTTTACCTCTAAATGTCTAAATTTACAGAATATGGGTTTCACTTTTATGAACAAAAAGTCTCATGACACTGCATACATGTGTGAACTGTACCCCTAGCCTAGTAATGTAGGTATACTCTTGGCAGCTACAGTCATTATTTAAGAAAAATAAGCTATTGAAATACAATTTAAAAAATGTTATTTAAAAATTGCATTGAACTCTCAGGGGGAACAGTTGTGAGTTGAAATCTTTTTTTCCCCCAAATGTAGTCAAAGGAGATGAAGAAAGAAAATTAAAAAAAAAAAAATGAATAAAACAATGGATAACTCATCTAGAATTGGTTAAATATATTAAATGTCTTGGATTTTATTATTTCATTAAACACCAGTGTGAGTTTCAATAAAATGACAATTGTATTAAACTTGCAGCTCCACCATGGCTCTGTCCGGTGTTTTGCACTTGTGATTGGTTCAAAGAAATGCCAATAAAAAGAGCATGTTTTTCTCCCATCCTAGAATGCTGTTCAGACTAGCCGGACCCTCCTCCCAAGCAATGTGGAGGAAGGTCTGGCAAAGTGAGACTACCGTAGCGGCTAATCTAGACAACCTAACACACCAGCAGTGAAGTAAAACAGGTTTATTTTTGTTATATATTTTTATTTTAGTGAAGTAAAACAGTTATGTTCAAAGCTAATCTGTCTACCTGAGCAACATGCTATTAATGGTTGATCATGAAAGTAAAACTGGAAGAGGAAATCAAAATGCTTCCTCCTTTTGCTTTTCCTTTTTTTTCCTGAGGACGCTTCTCTGCACATGCGGCAGCAGCAGAAGCGTCCATCTGGCATACATTTACAGAGTACACAAGTGCAATAATAACCCGCTGAACGCTCCCTGTGGACACAGAGCAGGAAAGCAAATGCTTGACTTTACATCCAAAATAGAACCCACCAGAGGCAACCTCAACAAAAACAGTCCACTGGCACATTTACAGGCGATGAAAAAAAGGAACAATGGCACACATAAAGGGCATGCATGTGGATGTTGTGAGCCAACAATAGTCTGTAATTAGGCAAGTTAAAAAGCAGTTAAATCAAGCAAAAGGGAATTCCACATACACTTTTAAGTGAACTCTCTTATACTTGCTGAGTGTAAATAAAGATGCAACTGGTGGCAACTGAATGTTTATCATATTGAACTAGAAGCCGAGTGACAGGCACTAGCAAGTGATCCAACAGTATGCAGCGGTGGACTTCTGAGGACAAACACAAGCTACAGTTTTAAATCAGCCTGTTGCTGCTTACTTGCACTTAGACGCACTGAAATTGTACTATTATGTAAACAGACCTGTATCTAATGTTTGTTACAGAGATGATGGTCCCAAAATATTTAAAAGGGCAATTCATAAGAAGAAAGACCAGTGACTTTACTTGTGCTTTATAATACTCTATCACACACGTAAAGAGTTCATGGGCTTCTTCCATTCACATTATTGATTACCTTCGGATTTGTTGGCTGTCGAACAAAATAAGCCATGGCTTCACACTTTAATAACTTCAGATGGCCACAAGACATAATTTTTTAACATTGAACAGCTAATAACATAAAAAGGATGTGTCTGCATCACTCCCTTACAACGTTTCAAATTCATATTGTACTTGTCACATGCATTACATTTTGGAAAAGTAAGAGTACCCGTATTTGGGGCTGGTCAACAGCAATATTGATACATCAGGCTAGATTTAGTCTTAAAATTTGGATATCATAATATCACGATATGAAATAAGCGTAGTCTTTTCCTGGTTTTAAGGGCTATTTTACAGTAGAGTGATGTCATTATCTGAAATTAGACTATTCTAGCTATTCTATTTTTTGCCTTAGACCACTTAGTCATTATTACCGATGATTATGTATCTAAAATAAATTTAAATATTTTGTGTAAGCACCACTTGTCTACAATATAGCTCAATATCTACATCGATGTATTTGGTCCAAAATATCGTGATATTTTTTCCCATATAGCCCAGCTATTACCATGTTTGTTAGGAGTGTGCAACAATAAGAGACACACTGGTGTGTTGTTAAAGAAATGTAAAATGAGCTGCCGTTGCCTCGGCATGAAGTGCACATCAACTGACTTGCGGTAGGAGCTCAGATTTCTGTTTACTTCAGCTCCCGTGGAGGCACCACTACCAAATAACACAATAAAAACGGCAAAGCAGATTTACTCTGCAGTAATTAATTACATTTTTCGTCACACTTGTTTACACACGAGGTTCCTCTCTTTTTTATCCATCCAGAACACAGGTACAAATTTCAGGAACTCAGGCAGGCTTCGGTGCTGTTGGCCTCACTGAAGAACACAACTTCAATAACTATAGCTCGTTAGCTACCAGCTAGACAATAACGACATTTTAAAACATTTGCTGTATTATAAAGGAACATGTCAGTGGTAAATAAGTTACGTTGATGTCGACGGCACCCAACTAGCTACAGCTGTTAAACGTAACATTTTGACTATAGTATGTTAACTAGCGTTAAGTAACCGAACGTTAGCAGCTAAATAGATACCTTCGGCGATGTTAGCCGATAAGCCGACATTAGTTTCCTAATCAACATAAACTGTGAATTGGCTATTGTAAGGCTCTAACTTAACAAACAATTAACCTAGCTTAGTTCCTCCTTTCCTCTGATTAGCTCGTAAGCTAATTAGCTGCTAACAGTTAACATGTAACGTTACTGAAATAAGTTAGCCAACTTAAATAGCTCTCCAACTTAGGTTCAACTTTGTCGATGCAGCAGTAGAGTTAACGTTAGCTAGCTAGTTGCTCAAACTCATGACGATCTTTCCTCCCAAAACTTACCTTTGGTTGAAAGTCCGCTTCTAAGCTTCCCGTGTGTATTCAAGATTGTTAGTTGAGTTTTTCGTCAAGCAGTCAGCTAGTAGCGTTAAGTCACCAGCTATCCAGTTCTCTATTTGCTGTGTTAGCCAAGATACATACAAGCAAATAGTGATTTGTTTTGAAGAAGGGTCAGTCTGCGACAGCACAGGCTACAGTTAGCTAACGCCAGCTAGCTCAACTTAGCTAACGTAAGTCAAATGTGTCTCTGAAGTCTATCAAATAAGCAGTTCCCCAGCATAAATGGCTACTTGGCATTAATAACAATACCTGTTATTACAGATCTAGAGTGTATGATTCGTACTCACGCACAAAGTAATTCAAACGCGAGGCTAAGTTTAGCATGCAAAGCAGGAAAAACTCAGTCATATTTTTCAAATCAAAATGGCGACATGCTAACGAGAGCGCGCTGTAGACCTACACCGGGAACGCGCATCGACTTCAGACAGTGCACTGAGCTCAGCAAAGCCATGGATGAATAAAATAACAAATGTTTGGAGTGCGACTGAATGATGCGACCGCGCGACACTGTTATTTTTGAATTTTAAATTAAACTAATAGTCCGATTCCAAGAGCCTTACATAAAATAAATATTATTTCTTAAAATGCACCTAAAGGTAACAGCGGTTATTTCAGGACACTACAATTAACACCCAACAAGCCAAGTACTCAGCCTGGGGCACACACTCTACTGGGTGAGCTAGAGGTCGCCCCAAGTCACCGATCATTGTCATTATCTATATATAAATATTTCTTTAGTTCATAAAAGGTCAATAATAACAAATTTGTGGATTGTAATAACCAATTGTAAGAGCAATTTTCTCCTTTTTGAAAATGTCAGCTGGTGAAGTTGTGCTGTTTAAAAAAAAACATCCAGATAGAAAATCCATGTGTCCTCCATGCTCCTCACCTGAACATTTCTTTGTTGGATCATAGGACGAAGCTGTGATTGAGTCCATTCAGGCTGGACTGTTTCCACAGCCTGGATTTTCAAGTTTGAGTCTTTCAGATTCACTGTTGATGCCTGAGGGTGTCATTGTCATTGTTATTCAAATTTTATTTATTCATTTATGTATTTATCACTTTTTTGTGCAATCTGAATATTTGACTCTGTAAACCCTAAACAAATAATAGGCTATTTGCTATTAAGTTTTTGAAAATGCACATCTTGAAATTACCTATGGGAAACTTCATAGAGACAAATTCCAACAACCTAAATTCAGATACATGGCTTTTAAAATAAATTATTTCAATGCAAAATTGATATGTAATTTTCAGCATTGAGTATTCAATAGTGATTTAATTTCACAATAAATCTGCTCCAAATTGGATTCAAAACCTCATTGCCTGGCGTTGCTTCCATATTGGCCAATCAGAAAGCAGGGATTTATTACAACTGTTTTGAGCCACAACCATGAAACTATTAGGCCTAATGATATATATGCAACCAAGAAACTCCTCTCAGTTAAAATATTGTTAGAAAATAATTTTTACGGGATATAAAATTAATTAAAAATAATTTATTGTCAGCAGAAACGGTTAATAACTGATTATTAGCTACTTCGTATTCTCCTTGTCTCCTGTGTTCTTTCCTATCTATCTATCGTCGCCTTCGCTATCCCACAATGCATTGCGCTCACTCGTTGGATCCGATCATGGACCAAAGCGGTAAGCAAAATGCCCAGCAGGGCGGACGTTAGCAAACTTATTTTATGTGACATATTTTTCGCCACACAGTTATAGTTGTTGTTGTATCAGTTCTTATGATAACGTCATATCACCCTCTCTGTAGACGGGTTTGCTACGACACCCCGCTGTCTTCCATAGCAACGTTTAACGTTAAGCTAACATGGTCCAGGCTAACGTTAGCTAAAGCTGGCTAGCGATGGAGTAGCACTAGAACACTTGTGTTCACCAAAAGTTAACGTTACGTATTAGATGAGTCTATGAGATCGCATACAAAGTGCCAGCCGTGGATACACCGTTATTATTGTATTTTGAATGGCAAACATAGTTTTTCCACATGTTAGTAGGCGTAACCGCCAGCTAGCTGCGGTTGACCTGGGGCGCGAATGCGAGCTATATTACCAACGTTAGCATAATGCTAACTAATGGAAGAGCTGACATAACGCTACCTGACTTAAAAGTATTTGCTTTATTTTTGAGTCAATCTTCTTAGCTTTCAATGTATGGCCCTAAAGCCATACCGCTAAGGTCACAATAAATGAATAGCATAACATTAACGTTACGCAATTCGACCCGGTGAAGTTAAAAGACGTTATCAGATGTGACTCATTTTGAATGTAACGTTATAATTCTTCTGGAGGGTTGTAAAGATTTTCTCCCAAATGTGTACCCTCAAGTAACAATTAACAATTCAATCAAACGGGTGTAATTCTGACTCAATGCTGGCATGGCCTGTGAGTCCATGTTGAGTAATTGTGTGGGGTATTTTAAATGATTGCACTAAGGACTCAAAAGTAGTGTTTTTGTGTATTACCTCTTCCCCCACCCCCCACCCCCAGCAGACAATGATCTTCAAGGAAGTGATGGTTCTGGGATTTTGGGTGGCCCAGATGTTCGCAGACGAATCCCCATCAAACTGATATCCAAGCAACCCATAAGGAGCAAACCTCAGCCCCGCACCCAGAGACCCAGCAGCAGGCCATGTAAAAGTGAGGCTGGAGTAGACGGTAGGCACATTCTGCAGTAGCTGAGGTAGTGTTGTTAGTGTCTTTCAATCAGTGTTAGTGAGGGTCAGAAGTTTGACCTCTTTGCCAATGTTGTTTTCCTATTTTGCCAAATGTCCTCATCATGTGGAAAGTCTCATTTATGGTTCTGCATTGAATCTACGCCATAGGTATGTTTGTAGGTACACATAGATTCAGACTTCACGTGTGGCGACGCAGGATGCAACATATGTGACTGTCAGCTTGCTCGTGGCTTGGTACAGTCTCATTCCCTCCTACTTATTTCCTGGTACTCATCCATGAACGACATGAAATCACGGAGAGGGTTACTTGCTCTACCACACACTTTCCACACACTATGTACTAGCTCTGCCATTCTCCCAAGAGATTTGCTAGAACGGCGCAGACACCAGCTCACAAGTCTAAATCAAAGTTTTTGTTTCTGCTGTTCTTCCATCAAAGACCACAGGGCGGACTTTGCTCTTGTTTCATTTTCAATGGAAATAAAAAGGAGTAAAAAGATCTCCAAAACTATCCATGATTCAAAATCAGAAATGTTAAGTAATCCTTGACAATATAACTATTCTAAACACGCAATTTTTCAAGTGTAATCTGGGCTGATTAGTTACAAATTTTTTGTAATTGATAATTCTGATTTTATATATAACTGGGCTCGTCATTAACACTAACCTGGCGCGAGCAAACTCATTCTTTCGGCAAGTGAAAACCTCATGCTGGTGTCTGATCATACAAGTGAAAAATAAATGAAATCTTTTGAGCGAGACTTGCTGCTCAGCGACAGGCTTGTTCAGTGAGCTAACCCGGTAGCACAAAAGGCCAGCAACGGCACTCTTTGTGGTCTAACTTACACCATAAAGCCCTAGACATATAGGCTACACTGCGATATTACTATTTACCTGAGGGAATTCAATCCACAGTATTTTGGTAAAAGGAACCTCAAATAAGAAAAGCTTTCAGTAGCTCAGTGTTAGCTTTTTCCTGCTTAGGCTTCCCGACTTTGGTCTCCCCTCTGCTCAGATCGCTCTCTCGCTTCACCAGCATCTCCAGAAGGACATTTAAACTGTCCCGTCAACATCTTAAACCGGCCGTGGTATGGATGAGATGTGCCAATACTCAAACCTTTTTCTGTTTGAACTGTCGCAAATTTGCATGGCTGCTGGTATGATTAGTTTTAATGTGAAATATTTGCTGCTGAGTATTTTGCATTTTCATGTTTGTTCGTCACGCCCCCAGTGTGTAAAGGCCTTTAGCTCAGTGAAAGAGAGAAACTTGAACTCAAAAGGTGTATGGTTGTATTTGTCTGTTAAACACGGACAGTGGGTGAAAGAACATCATCAGCAATCGCTTATTGTTAAGCTGACGATGGCTTGCTGGAAGATTGACTAGGTACAGCAACCTCACAAGTTGATACTTTGATGTTTTTATGTCATTGTAGGCTACATTAACAACGCCATTCAGGTACAACATTCTAGAGGCTCATGATAACGCAAAAGCCACCACTGCACAATAGCTGAAAATGCCAGAGGCCCTGAAGCACCTGTTCCTCCTGTAATGGAAGGATTAAGTTACCTACTAATTGTATGTTTTGTACCTTTTAAAAATTATAACTGTCCAAATCCCTGTTAATTTCATATTTAACAAGCCTACAGTTGGGTCAAATGGCTGAAAAATGTCATTGTCAAGCCCTGTGTAGTAGGTTAGTATCCAACACTGATACATTGTGTCATTTACCTTTGCACCACCGGAGGGTGCCAATGTATCGCCCATCGTTACCATAATTTGGCCATAGCCTGCAACCCAAATAATCTACAAAGGATCTTACACAATACATTACAATAGTCTCCTCAATTGTTATTTCAAATGCAGTATTACTTGAACATTGATTGACTGAAGTATCTCGTAAGGCGATCTTGTTTTCCTTATTCACTTTAAAGTGAATCATGTCAAAACATCTGTTTGATGTGTGATCTCAGAAATAAATAGTTGTCTAAAGTAACTTTTTATTTATTTAGTTTTGGATATTTTAGAGGTATTCGTAATTATTAATACATTACCTTCTGGTCACAGCCTCATCAAGGTCCATGGTCACAACTTTTAAAACAATAGAATTAGACTTTAGGGCTCTTTCTGTTTCTTTGTTTTTCTGCATTACATCCTTAATGTTTGTACCTTGTGTGTTCCAGATACCTTTGGCTTCAAGCAAGAGGAGAGGTTTGATTGTGGAGCTAAAGCTGGTGATGTGTTTGCAACTCAGAGGAGATTCCCCCAGGCACTGTTTTGGGACTATAAGGTACATCACCTGTGGGGAGTGAAACAACCCATACAGCGTAGACCAGGGATGGGCACCATTTGTGATAAAGAAGGCCACAAAAATGTAAACCTCGCTACCTGAGGGCCAGATTGTGACTGTGCACTTCCACCAGTAGGATGCTGGAACCCTTGTCAATAGTTCTTAAATGTCTTTTAAGCAGTATTACACAGTTATAATGGCATAAAACGGAAAAACGTGAGTTACATTTATTTAATGGAAAAACAGTTGAATCAGATATTACAGCATACAGGTAAACATTTTGTCTGCAGATCATTCACACAAAGAATTATTTACATTTTTTACAAACTTAATAATAATAATAATAATAATGTATACTTTATTAATCCCACAAGGGAAAATTTCAATTTACACTCTGTTGTTATTACACACTTTACACACAGACCTGAATTACACACACATGCTCAGGTCCTATACAAGCACTATTGGAGAGATGGGGGGGGAGGGTTTGGCTTAACTTTGGATATTGTTTTTACATAATTGCGCTGCATTCTACTGAGATCCATTCACATTCTAGGATAAGTGTTTTTCTCTGGCGATTTTTATTTTTATTTTATTAAACAAAACATGCTTTTTCAAACCCGCCGGAGGGTATCTGGATTAGGAGGGTTAATGACAAACAATTACGGTATGCTTCCCCTCCAGACAATCAAAAGTTGTCCTGATGTCACACAATTTTAAAAATGTATCTTCCTATTTGTCCCAGTGTGGGGAATTCTCAGATTCAATCAGAATGGGCAAACAAATAGTAGACAAATCGTCAGTACTAATGATATCCAAGTAACTATATGACTGTTTTAATGGTAGTTACCTGTGTTTTTTCAACAGTTAAATTTGATTGGAGAAAGAGATGAAGTACCAATTCACTTTTGTGATAAATGTGGTCTTCCTATCCAGCTATATGGACGAATGGTATGTATTTAGTTGAACTGACTCTTGTGTGCAGGCAATCAGAAAAATTTTCATATGTTTGATAATTGTCTTCTGACTCCTCAGATCCCCTGCAAACATGTTTTCTGTTATGACTGTGCTTTGCTCCATGAGAAGAAAGGAGAAAAGATGTGCCCTGGGTGAGCTTTTTGAGACATTTTAACTATTTTGATGTGATGAATATTGCAAGACCTTACAGTTTTAGCATCCTGTATTATAGATGTGAGATTCTGAGTGGGGAAACAGATTTAACAATATTTACTGAACAGCAGTATTTTACTAAAGGGGTTTGTGGCATTTTGTAATGTAGCTAGCTCCTCACATGTTTTATTACTGCTTTGTGTCACTGAACGTTTGTCCCTGCGTTCAGCCTCACAATGTACAACTGTACAGACCCAGTGCAGCGTATCGAACAAAGCCAGCGGGGGGCCCTCTACATGTGCAGTGTTGTGCCGGGATGCAAACGCACCTACCTGTCCCAGCGTGACCTGCAGGCCCACGTCAACCACCGCCATATGAGGGCCGCCAAGTCCTCCGCTGGCCGACAGGAGCCTGTGCACATGCCCCCTGCATCCGAGGTCCCGGACCGCTTCCGCGTGCCTCCACCTCACTTACCCAAGAACCACGTGCACCTCCCAAACCCGCTCCAGCACGGCAGTCATGATCCCTACAGTCAGCCGCCCCCACCTACATCTCACGAAGCCCCGCCCCCAAACGCTCTTGGTCCCGAGACATTCCGCATCGCCACGGTAACAACCCGTAAACACAGCAATCTCATCACCGTGCCCATCCAAGATGACTCCTCCTCTCGAGAGCCCCTCTCTGGTGGGCCAGGCCCTGCTCAGCCACCCCACCACCACCCCGGGGACTATCCTGGGCAGCCGCCTGTAGTGTCCCACTCTCACCACATGATGGCACCTCCGCAGCAGCACTTTGGCCCGCCACCTCCCCCACCTCCTCCTATCAGCCACCCCATGCAGCATCCTCCCCAGGCCTCTGGTACACCACATATGGTGTACAACCAGGCCCCTCCGCCCCCCATGTCCACAGCTCCACCACCCATCACCCCACCACCAGGGCACATCATGGGCCAGATGCCCCCCTATATGAACCACCCGCCCCCTGGGCCTCCACCACAGCACAGTGGCCCTCCTGTCAACGCCCCCCCACCTCATCATTACAACCCCAACTCCATGCAGCAGTTCCCTGAAGACCAGGGTACCCTCAGTCCCCCGTTCAGCCAGCAAGGAGGGCTCAGTCCTGGGATGTGGCCCGCACCAAGAGGGCCCCCTCCTCCACGAATGCAGGGCCCTCCTCCCCAGGGCCAGATGCCCGGACCACACCACCCAGATCAGGGCCGCTACCGGCCTTACTATCAGTAAACTGGCAACAGTGTGTCATTTTGTTCCATACAACTTGTCTGAATAATGTGCTAGTAGACCTCAGGGTTACAGGGTGTAGGACTTTGATATGACATTTGCCACGAAGAAAACGTGCATGTGCTGCACATTTTAGTTAGGTGTACTGAACGTCCCGCTGAAAATACAATAGACTTGGAGAAGAGCAGCAATGTCCCTTTTTTTTTATAGTGTATGGTAAATATTTCTGTATATATGTCAGCTGATTCCACGCATATGTACTGTACATTGAAAGATACTATGTCTCAATAAATTTTTAACAGCAGATATGCTTCTCATCTTTGTTAGCTGGTTTGTTTTCTTTGGATGTTATCCAGAACAATAATTATTTTAACATTGAAATCATCTTATGACATAACATTCTGTAATTAAAACATGTTTTATAAAAAGAAATAACCAAATGTGTGTTATGGTTTATAAGACGTTCTGTCAGTCCCTTGTGTCTGGTTCTTTCAAAGCTTATGTCCCTGAGGTTGTGTGTGTCATGTGTCTGTCAGTTTGCTTTTCTACTAAGGAATGCCGCGTGATTTTGTCTGGTGTGGTACCGGACTTCATGTATCCTCTATCAGGGATTGGCTGATACTTTGGCAACTGTTTGTCCTCAGCTCCTATGGTTTTATAAAAAGTTGATTCGTTCAAACTTCATTCTGTATTTTAAGTGTAGTGATTGTCTCACTAACAAATTAAGTTTGTGTTCAGGTATGGGTTTAAAAATGTCATTGTCTGAAAAACTTGCCGATAGTCAAAGTGAGGGCTGCTTTGAACCATCTACAGTGGGGAGAACAGATATTTGATACACTGCTGATTTTGCAGGTTTTCCTACTTACAAAGCATGTTGATGTCTAATATTTTATCATAGGTGCACTTCAACTGTGAGAGACAGAATCTAAAACAAAAATCCAGAACATCACATTGTATGATTTTAAAATAATTTACATTTTATTGCGTGACATAAGTATTTGATATATCAGAAAAGCAGAACTTATTTGGTTCAGCAACCTTTGTTTGCAAATACAGAGATTATGCGTTTCTTGTAGTTCTTGACCAGGTTTGCACTTACTGCAGCAAGGATTTTGACCCCCTCCATACAGACCTTCCCCGGATCCTTCAGGTTTTGGGGCTGTCGCTGGGCAATACGGACTTTCAGCTCCCTCCAAAGATTTTCTATTGGGTTCAGGTCTGGAGACTGGCTAGGCCCCTCCAAGACCTTGAGAGGCTTGTTACGGAGCCACTCCTTAGTTGCCCTGGCAATGTGTTTCAAATCGTTGTCATGCTTGAAGACTCAGCCACCCCCCATCTTCAATGCTCTTACTGAGGGAAAGAGGTTGTTGGCCAAGATCTCGCGATACATGGCCCCATCCTGCATGTGTGCATGCTGACCGTGTAGAGGGGAGGAGGGATAGGGTCATGTCTGTATGTATGTATGCATACATACATGGCCCCATCCGTCCTCCCCTCATTACGGTTACGGTGCAGTTGTCCTGTCCCCTTTGCAGAAAAGCATCCCCAAAGACTGATGTTTCCACCTCCATGCTTCACGATTGTGATGGTGTTCTTGGGGTTGGACTCATCCTTCTTCCTCCAAACACGGGGAGTGAAGTATTTCTGTCTCATCAGACCACATGACCTTGTCCCATACCTCCTCTGGATCATCCAGGCGGTCATCGGGCCTGGACATGCGCTGGCTTGAGCAGGGGGACCTTGTGTGCGCTGCAGGATTTTAATCAACGTGTGTTACTAATGGTTTTTCTTTGAGACTGTGGTGATTGACCAGGTCCTGTTGTGTAGTTCTGGGCTGATCCCTCACCTTCCTCATGATCATTGGTCCCAGACCGAGGGAGATTGACAGTCATCTTGAACTTCTTCCATTTTCTAATAATTGCGCCAACAGTTGTTGCCTTCTCACCAAGCTGCTTCCTAATATCCTGTAGCCCGTCCCAGCCTGGTGCAGGTCTACAGTTTTATCCCTGATGTCCTTCCACAGCTCTCTGGTTCCTATTGTCCTGTAGCCCGTCCCAGCCTGGTGCAGGTCTACAGTTTTATCCCTGATGTCCTTCCACAGCTCTCTGGTTCCTATTGTCCTGTAGCCCGTCCCAGCCTGGTGCAGGTCTACAGTTTTATCCCTGATGTCCTTCCACAGCTCTCTGGTTCCTATTGTCCTGTAGCCCATCCCAGCCTGCTGCAGGTCTACAGTTTTATCCCTGATGTCCTTCCACAGCTCTCTGGTTCCTATTGTCCTGTAGCCCATCCCAGCCTGGTGCAGGTCTACAGTTTTATCCCTGATGTCCTTCCACAGCTCTCTGGTTCCTATTGTCCTGTAGCCCGTCCCAGCCTGGTGCAGGTCTACCGTTTATCCCTGATGTCCTTCCACAGCTCTCTGGTTCCTATTGTCCTGTAGCCCGTCCCAGCCTGGTGCAGGTCTACAGTTTTATCCCTGATGTCCTTCCACAGCTCTCTGGTTCCTATTGTCCTGTAGCCCGTCCCAGCCTGGTGCAGGTCTACAGTTTTATCCCTGATGTCCTTCCACAGCTCTCTGGTTCCTATTGTCCTGTAGCCCATCCCAGCCTGGTGCAGGTCTACAGTTTTATCCCTGATGTCCTTCCACAGCTCTCTGGTTCCTATTGTCCTGTAGCCCATCCCAGCCTGGTGCAGGTCTACAGTTTTATGGTAGGTGATCAAATACTTAAGACAAAACATAATTTATTGAATGAATTAAATTTGAACACGTGTCAGCGGCTTGTTGATGTTTCCATGGTTAGTTCATTTCCCATCCTGGGCTGGGACACACATTCTTACGGCTTGATAAAGGACTTATTGGACTTTAACTTATCATTGCACTTACAATAACGAGCGGAGCTGTCCTCAATTTAGGTCATCCTGTACGTCTCATCTGTGGTTTATGTGTGTGTGTGTGTGTGTGTGTGTGTGTGTGTGTGTGTGTGTGTGTGTGTGTGTGTGTGTGTGTGTGTGTGTGTCAGTCGTGCCTAAAAGTATTCTAACAATAACATTACTGTCATTGGATTTTTGGTGTTTTATTCAATTTTATAGCATTTGAATTTTTTTTAAATGGTTTGAAAACAGTATCCTGCCTAAACATCCACATACAACTTTCTGATCTCAACTAATAGTCAAAATAATACATAATTTCTACTTATTTAACTCAGAAAGTAGGGAAAATGACAGAAAACCTGTCTCTTGGAGACAGTTTGTAGAAAAAATATGGAGAATAAAAATAGTTTTGCCCAAAAGTACTATGAATTTACAAAAAGCAGCTGGTTTTCACTTGTCATAGAGAAAGTGTATGTGAAAATATTGATAGTGACTAAGCATTGCATGACGTACTTACAGATATGTGTCTTGAAGAACCGAGGAAGAAGGATGTTAGCATGGGGAAGAAAGCTGGAATTGAGTTTTTAGTAATAATGGACATTTTGAAAATTTCTTTTTATCTGCCACAAATAATAAGAAAACCTTTTAGAAAATGGCTGCTAAATTATTAAAAGAAGCTAATTCTGTGGCTGAATTTGCTCCTACTATTTTTTTAATGTCAACTATGTAAGCATGCATGTAGCTTTGTGTGTTAACATTAACTAATTAGCACAAAATAGCTGGGGCTGATGGGAATAATACGTTCTGGGGGTATAAACCAAAGTGTTGAACAAATGGAAAATTGGACCTACAGGGAGACTTTAAGGCAAAATTAAGGGTTTACCATTTCATTCTCAGGGAGCATGAGTGTGTGTACCACATCATTTCATGTCAGTCCATCCAATAGATTATTATTATTAATAGATATTTCAGCAACTGATTGATCAACTAGCATTGCTAAAAAATACCCTAGTTAAGTGTTTATGGCGTGAACTTAATTTATAGAAAATCGTTTTCAGATCCAATCTTAGGACCACAGAACACAACCAACAAGGTCCCATGAGTTTAAGGAATAAATACCCAAATATTGATCCCTGTTGGTTTTAATATAACTGTTTTTCTATCTAACCCTTTTTCACTGACCAGTATATTAATAATATAGTTTCTAGTTATTACTATGTTCTTGTATTTAACACCTTTGTTTTTAATGCCTTATTTTGTATTTAGTAGATGCTCATGATTATACAAGTGTGTTAAGCTTACTTATTAGATAGTATGCATCTGTTGTTATACTTTCTTCTGCTGCCGCAACGTTTTTATTGCCTTATAATCAGACACTGCAGCAGATTTCAAATCAAGAGTGCAAGTTATTATGTCATATCGAAGACCATTTATTGTAGATAAGGGACCATTTATGTCATTTATCTACAACCGGGGTTCACTTACGTCAGATAGTCTTTCACATGGTCCAGGATGGTTTTGCGCAGTCTGTAGATTTTCTCATGTTCTACAGATCTGGGCACTGCATATTGTTTCCCATCCTCGCACCTCGAGTGTGAGGATGGATCCCAGTATGGGAAAAGCTCTGGAGAGACTCCTAACAGAACCTTTGCCCGTTGCTTTCCTGTGCGGTCCTGTGGACTATTTTTGTATCTTATCTGTAATCTGAGCTCAATATCATCACTATGTCACTTTTGTCTGTTCACTCATTAACACAGATTTATGATTCTTCGTCTTGATGGGTAATATTTCTTTGTATTAGACGTTTGCCTTCAGAATGATCTTAGTGTGCAAATCCAATGAGGCTGTAATCACAGCTTGAAATGCGTTAACCGAGCTTCACTTTTCACACAACGATCACATAGAAAGCACAGTTCATTAATGAAGGACAAGAGAACGTGTTTCTGTTCTGGTTGGTTACCGAAAGTGTGTTAAAAAAAGGAGAAGCAGTAGTCTTTTTCTCATAGCTACCACTTACAAAAAATACACAGAAACATTGAATGTTATTTTGAGTGGTAAAATAATTCTTTTAATATTTCAGCCACTTTCAGTCTTTTTCACATTGCTTTGGGCCCAAACAGACATTATTTTGACAACAATGTGCCGAGATTTCAATTTATTCTCATGTCATCTCAAAATATAACAATACAACATGTAAAATATATTGCACCTATATTTTCTACAAAGTCACTATATACAATATAAAAAAACAATACCATGAAATTAGTTTTGTTACATTACAGTAACTACAGTGTATGTAAACTTAGATTGTCAAATGTATTTCACTACCTCGGTGTATTGTACAGCATGATCTTTGGTCTTTTTCTGCGTTTTCTCCCAGAAATCATCATCATCTTCTCATTCAGAAGCTGCTAGAACCTGGTTTCTGGAGCCTGTGGCTAGAACCTGGTTTCTGGAGCCTGTGGGTGAAGAAGGAGCTTTGTTTCACATTTGATCACATGTGATGATGATGATGATGATGATGATTGTTGAGTTGTAAATTACAATGAATGTATACTTTATTACAATCTTTTCATTCTGTTGTTATTACACACAGGCCTGAACTACACACACATGCTCAGCACCTATACATGCACTAATGGAGAGATTTCAGAGTGGGAGTGGGGGGGGCTGCCCATGGAAAGGCGCCCCCTTGACTCAAGGAGTCCAGTCCACCACCATACTTTGGTCCGTGTAGGGACTTGAACCAGCGACCCTCAGGTTCCCAACCCAGCTCACTACGGACTGAGCTACTGCCCCCCCGATATAGCGTGGTCTAGATCTACTCGATCTGTAGTGTCGTGAGATAACTCCTGTTGTGATTTGAAACTATGAATATAAATCAAATTAATCGAAATTTGCAGAATGAATATTTGTGGTCTGTTGATTAATTGGCATGAGATGAAACAGATAGCATGAAGTATAGAATAAAAATGGATACGTACATTTCTCTCTCTGCTCCTCAAACTGCCCTCAGGGGGGTGAACTGTGACCGTAGTTATAATCTGCAGAACAACATGAAGAGTTCACTATTCCTAATATTGTGTTATGCATTGTTTTTTTTACCAAATAAAAATGTGTCTTTACCCTGTCAAAGTCATATCGCTTCTCTTTGGACTCGGGATGTTTGTCGAGGATGTGCAGCATGGCGTCGTGCAGCGTGAGGAAGAACATGGACGACTGAACTTCATCATCAAAGAAGCAGCAGTCGTGCAGTTTCTTCAGGATGTAAGCTACAGGTGATGAGAAGAGATTAGTCAAAGTACTTCAGTCATTTGTATCTGTCGTGCACAAGGTGCAATTTATGGGAATATATGGGATTTCCTGTCTACATATCCCTGCGTCTGCTGAATTATTACAGAATAAATCCCCCCTCTCAAAGTGTTCAATTCTACATCACCAATAGACCATTCTATACCTAAAAAGTATTTCAAATGAAGTAAATCGCTGTAACATGTACAGTCTATAGTGCCATAGAACGCTAGATACAATAAATATTGCAACCGTCCGATGATGGTCCTTTTACGGTCCACTAGGGTCCATTTTGAGATTATTTCCCATTGAATATTGAACATTGAACATCAACATTAAATTGTACATTTCTGACTTTATTTTTATTTTTTTTACATTCATTGGCCCTGATTGCCCATTTTACTGACATAGTAAAAACAACAGGATGTCTTTTTAGCGTGTCTGTTGGAAGTGACGTGAACAAAAGCAATGACTTTTATAAGTTTTATACTTACGATCACAAGCCACAATGTAGACTTCAACTTCCACCCGGATCAGCTCCTTCAGCGCCTGGAGAAAAGGTAAAGATGATTTTTATTTTTAAAAATATATATATATATATATATATATATATATATATATATATATATATATATATATATGTATATATATAAAGCTGCCTCTGTTGTGAATGAACAACTCACAGTTTTAAGTCCCTTCAGAGCAGAGATGTCTAGAAAAGAAACAGCAGCAAAGTCCAGGACCAGGCTGTGGAGGTCCACTCTGGGAACGACGATGTTGGCGGGAAGCTCGGCGCTCCAGTCGATCCGGACAGGAAGGTCCTTGAAGTCAGTGGGCAGGTCCAGCTCCTCCATGTTGCTCTCATCCTCTGACTCCTTGAAGGATCCACACGAGGTATTCAGGAAGCCTTTCTGCAATGGTAAAACACTTTTCATACGGGTTCTTGCTTGTCTTCGGTTCACACAGAGCTGTAGCAAATTCCAGTATTTAAGTAAGCAAGTAGTGTACCTTGTGGCACTCTGTGTGGGGTCAGTCAAAGCAATCACAATTACATGTTTTTGAATAATTTAAGCAACACATTCATTTTTACATAACATTTCTCAACACAGCATGAAAGGTGGGAACAATATAGTCACAAACATATGACTCGCACGTGTCCATCTTGGCACTATGAGAAAGCTTCTGAACGCATCATTAAATTAAATGTGAATAGAGGCACACAATCAGCGTTTTTCTTTTTGCAGATTTTCTGGGAGATTGGGTCAAATTTGCACCACATTTGGATGGAAACTTGGCTCGTATCTGATGGGAAGCTGGTGAGGGATTCTGAAGGAACCATGTAGTGTCACTAAGGACTTTCTGAGGCCAAGTGGCGTGTTAGCTATCCACATGTATGTCTACATAAGCATCCACGCCGAGAAGAAAGTGACGGGTTTAGGAAACGTGACACGCGGGTTGGGTTTGGGGAAAGAAGAACGGGGTTGGCTTTAGTAAAAAAGCTGATTTCGCCCTTTCATAGCACTCGCTACGGCATAAATTCACACGCAATCGCAAGGTAATGCAAGCATGCAATGCAAGTAAGTAATAATGGCATACGAAGTGTCGTGTCAGACATACGCCATTTCATGAGATCAGTCTGCAGTTAGTGTGGGTCCAGGTCAGATCATGTTCTCCCCACAAACAAACCCTCCAGAGTTTGATTGAAACCGAGACCAGGTCTCGGTGCGCTTGTTTGGTCCGCTTTTGGAGCACATCCGAGTGTGTTTGCCGCGTTCTCACTTGGCCAAATGAACCGCACCAAGGGGGAAAATCAACTCTAGTGCCATTCAGTCGAGCTACATGAGGGCGGTGTGAAAGCCTCCTTGGTGGATTTCCTTTTACAGGGTCCTGGCTCAGCTGCTATACTCCAAAAGATAGAATTCTAACACGTTGTAAATGTTGAGTGGCAAATAAACCAAAGAAAACAAACCCTCAGGACATCACAGACCTGCTCGTATCATGTTCACACAAACTTGCATCTGAGATAAGTGGAGGTGAACCTTGTACCGTCTGTTGAGCAAATGCTATCACACTCCAAATATTGTTTTTATTATGACCTGAATAGATTTCAAACCAAAACAGGAAGAGACAACAATGGCAGCGTTGAAATAAAATGGGATTTTAAAAGCATTGTTGGCGTTATCACTGACTACGGTGCAAATCTTGACTTACTGATGTCCATTGAAGGTCTCCCTTCTTTAGAAGTTTCCGGATCATCCTCAGTGCTTTATTTCTTTTTCTCAACACTCTCAGGGGATTAAATCCAACCTAAGAAACACATGAGTGTGAATGAGATCCTGCGTTACAACCTAGAATAAGCTAAATTGAGCATTTTTGGAATGAATGATTATCTTTGTTTCTGTTGCCACTGTTGTACTTACAGCTTCCACCAGCTTGCTCCTGAAGAACTCGATGTTGGCAAAGAAGATTGGTGATGGTATCCTGAAGATCTTCACTCCCTCTGGCTCATATATCTACAGAGAGTCATTAACTTTACACCCTAGTTATAGCCCAAATCAAAGCATGACAAGTCTGTTGAATGTAAAATGCAAACAGTGAACGAGTAAGATAACTCCACTCTGGTTTCCATAAGAACTATGAGAGAAATTAAATGAGGAACCATTCACACACAGTGGCCATACAAGGTGCCACCTGCTCATCAGATAAACACACACACACATTCACAATCCGATGGCACAGTATTGGGCCCGACATGGGACTGCAGGGCCAGGGCTTGAGCCACCAACCTTCTAATTGGCAGGCAACCGCTCTACCGCTGAGCCACAGCCGCCGATGGCAGAGAAGTATGAAAGTGGTATTTATCTTATCTAACTCCATTCCTTTAACATTAGTTACACACACACACAAACACACACACATTGGTTTATCTACATATTTATCATACTATTTAAGCAGTTGCACATTTTCCGACACTGTAATTTCCATCTACACTTACAACACTTACATCAATATAGTCCTTCCTGTCTTTGTAGATATCTGTTCCCTTGATGTTGGCCAGCACACTGCAGCGAGGGCTGAAAGAAAGGAAAGGATATAAAAACTTCCAGCCTTTTTAAATCTGAGATATATCCTATAGATCTAGGGGTTGGTATTTTGTGAAAGGAACAAGTAAAGAGTTGATGGCCAGATGCATACAACTGAGCCCTGAGGACCACACTGATCAGCTCCACGCCGAGGCCTGCAGCCAAGCCAAGATCCAATCCCAGCAAGATAGCTGCAGTACAGGTGCCCAACCACACCACCTGGACGTGGATGATGGGAAGAAACACAAAAAAGGTGAAATATGTCTTTTTTTCTGCCAGGTAGCACAAAATGGCAATGATAAACCTTACAATGCAGAGAGATGGGAGAACTTACACAGTCTGGTTTGTCTCTCCTCCACAGGTACGGGATGTCTCTAAACTGCATCAGCATGCCCTTCAGGTTGACGATGACCACAGCACCCAGCACAGACTTGTAAAATAACAAGTCAAAGGTCAGACTTCAGCCAGTCAAGGCTCCAATTGCTTGTTGGCAGAGTGAGGGAGATGTGAGGTTTACCTTCGGGAGCGGATCCAGTAGGAATCCAATGGCCAATGTGACGATCATCACTATGATGGCTGACAGTAGACCAGCTATCTGAAAAAGGACAGAACAGGTATGTTAACTACAGAGACGACGGGCTCCTGTTGGACCACATGTCTTAAAGAGCCTTATCTGAAGTTAAAGTGTATGACAACTGTAAACCACAGCAGAAAAATGCAGTCCACAATAGAGTTCAACAGAGAGAACTTATTCATTTCCTCAGTGAGGATTTTGATTATTAGCCAAGATGTCTAAAGCTTAATGCCTCTGTAGAAGCCAAAAGTCTGATTAAGAAAACCACGTTTTATTCACAAGGTCATGGAGAAGTACTGCACTACCCACAATCCTAAGCGTAAGGGCAATGTCTCTGACTGGTTGGAGATGGAGATTTTGAACTCAGTTGTGGAACCAGAGCCATTGAAAAAGTGGACAGTCACTGTTGAGCTCCATTGGACAGTCTAAAGAGCCGCAATGCATTTTGGGGCAGTTGAGTATGTCCAGTAACGTTCATATCTCATACTGAAATATTCTGCTAATTTAGTATACATCCGGACATTTCTTATGTACACAAAATCTACATGAAGCACAACTAATATTTGTGAAATAGAATGTTAATGTACTTAGTCACTTTGCAAAAACATTTCCTTCAACGTGACTCAAACTCACTGGACTTTGTCTCAGATTAGAATCAAACTGGCCTGGGGTTAGAATTAAGGTCAGGATTAAGGCAAATAAGCGCTTTGAGGAATATATTAGTATACCTGAGTCTTGCCACCTGTGCTCTCCTGCACTGCACTCCTAGAGAGAGCTGTACTCGCAGCAAAAGACTTGAAGGAAGCTCCAAAGATGTTGCTGGCTCCAAAAGCTATCAGCTCCTGAAGAAAACGCATGTCCAAATCCGGATTAGATCTGCAGCTTCTTTCTTTAATGTTGTACATTTTAGCATCGGTACATACCTGGTTGCCATCTATGGTGTAATCGTGTTTCACGGAATAGACTTTCGCCACGGAGAAGGCAACGGCGAAACCTACTATGGCCATGGGAAATGCTTCCACTGCTGTCTCCTGGAAGATGTGCAGATTTGGTGCTATCGGAGACTCATACCTGAGAACACATAGTCTGTCATGTTGAAATATTTCCCTAATATTTAACATAGACACTGTTTGAATTCTGTCTCAGATGATATTCGTCATTGTGGTTATGGGTCATCAAGTTCATGGTAAAAAAACGTGACACTATGTACTGTACACATGTTACACCAATACTCGCGCTATATGCACCATTGGGGCGCCAACATTTGGGGATTTTCTGTATTAACTTAAGTTAATACAACTTGATCTCTGGTTTCACATGACACACACAGCAGTCTTCTGGCTAAATGTCCCATGTCCGTTTGACCCATCCCTCCCCCGTACGCAGACCAATCGTAATTGAGAATGCAGTTTAGTTGTATGCAAACTCTATTTTTGGGAGACAGGGCTGACATACTGTACATACACAAATCCTAGTTTTTAGCTATTATGCAAAATGCCGTACCCTTTTGGAATATGTCCAACAACATCAATGCCATATCTTGTCTTGAAGTCAAACGCGTATGAAACTCCACATGCGATGATGGTCTGGGGGAGAAATGACAAAAAGTTGTTAGGCCTGACTCATAGGATTAGCTTCAAAACGAGAGATATGTACTATCTTCTGGTTTACAGTGTGTAAAACGATCCTTTGAACTGACACGAATGCTTTCTCATAAGTGTCATTAAATGATCTCATGAATCTGATAAAGCATTGTTATAGATGGCACTCCTGACCATCACAGTCGTAAAACGTCACACCCAAAATTGTTTTATCATTATTACTGTTTGTACAACTAACAAGTCTTTTACGCCTCAGGCTATGGAAATCCATGTATGTTTAAGGGTCATGTTGTGCAATGTTGCTTACCATGATAACCTCGATGGGGATGGGCACCGGCAGCTTGGATTTAAATCTGTCGTTCAGCTCCTTCACAATGAACACCACCACCATGATCACCAGGGAGATCACCACGTCACACACGTTGGTGGAGGTGATCTTGTTAAAAATGATCTCCAGGGTCTGAAAAAGACAACAAAAAGTCAGGT
Source organism: Percina caprodes (assembly GCA_013375575.1). Classification (NCBI taxonomy): domain Eukaryota; kingdom Metazoa; phylum Chordata; class Actinopteri; order Perciformes; family Percidae; genus Percina; species Percina caprodes. Next base: position 803,230 of record JABXJD010000197.1, on the reverse strand, counting down.
CAAATGGATGAAAGACCGGGGCAAGGCAAGGACGGGGCTTTGGGGCTCCAGCTTCCAATGTTTTCCCAAAAGTCCCGAATCTTTTAAGTTTTTATCACTGGGGAAATATCGCTCATTCATTTTGTAAACTCTACTCAACATTGGTTTCAAGATTAGGAATGCTAATTCCTACCCTGGCAACATTGAGTAACTTAAAATTAGAAACATCAGACAATTGCAGCCTCTATTTATTTGGTGGCAGGTGTGACTGAGTGAATGAGTCGTCCTCAACATTTATAATGTTTTGGTTTCAGAATGATGAAGACAGCTGAAGAACAATTAGATCCAAAATAGGATCTTTACAGCAGGGGTGCCAAACTCAGTTTAGTTCATAGGCCACGTCCCCCTAATTTGATCTCAAGTGATCAGTGAACCACACCAGAAAGATCAGAAACTTTATCTGCTACAGAGTTTCTTCTCAGCTTGATGTTGGCACATGTCCTGCTTCAACAGCGCTCTAAGGCCATTATAGGAAAAATAATAGTGTTACAGACCTGGGAGAGAGGGGTAATATTCAGAGAAAATGATGAATGAAACGGATCTTATTTATATTCGACACCCCTGCTCTACAGGATCATTTTTAGCAAGGACTTGGCATTTTCTTGTTAAATGGCTTGGAAATCAGTGCGTATAGCTGCTGTAGCCTACACGGCCCTCCCTAATTCTGGGTTGAGCCCCTTATGTTTACAACTTCCGACTGTGAGAATGAGTAAGAAAGTTGTTCCGTACTTACGTAAATGAGAGAGAGTGGCCCACTGATGCCTGGGACAGTCAACCCTAACACAAACTTGAGCTGGGACACCAGGATGTGGACAGCAGCGGCTGTGGTGAAGCCGGACACCAGGGTGTCGGACAGGTACATGACAACAAAGCCCACCTGCAAGACTCCCATTGCCAGCTGGGAGAGACAGAGAGGTCAAGATGTTGGGATGATAGTATAGGGAGTATCTGTGTTGTTTGCATTTCATTAAACCAATCACAGTCATGTTGGGGGGGCTAAGCTCAGGACGCAGCTAAATAGTCTCAGAAAGGAACTTGTGTTGGTGGAACATGCACCCCGCAAAAGAAATCGCCACATACAATATTAAATTATGTTAAATGTGCAAACTACATGCTGAAAATGGCATGTTTGGAAATGTTAAGGTCAGGTCTGCTTGGTTCTATCAGGGAATGATTGGACTGCTGTGGACCAAGTACACACAGAGATACACTGGTAAGATCTAATGAGGTTTAACCATGCATCAGCTGATTTAGATATCTCATGTTACTGTATTGGAACAAGTTCCTTCCCAAGACTATTTAGCAGAGCCACTGTCGCTACGTCCAGAGCTTAGCTCCGCCCATGACAAGTGTGATAGTCGGAGTGGTTGTGGCGAGTGTGTTTCACCTGCATGATACCAGTAAGGAAGGTCAGAGAAGAAGCCACCAGCACTCTCTGCTCGTCTCGGGTCAGGCCCTCCAGCCCTGTGATGTTGAGGCGGCCCCTCGTCTGGGACTATCCTGGTGACCACCGAGCCGATCATCAGACACAAGACTGGGAATGGACCTGGAGAAAGAGATGGGATAGCAGATTAGCTGAATTGTAGCCTTTAGGAGCAGCTAGGGATGCACACGTTATATCCCTTACCCACTGAGATGTGTCTGGAGGTGCCCAGGAAAAAGTAAATGACAACAGGAAAGAAGGCAGAGAAGAGTCCATACCAGGGTGGCAACGAGGCCAGCAGACAGTAGGCCAGACCTGAAACCCCAAAACATGCGCTTATTATACACAGTTACAGATGATGACCTCACTTCTCTGGTAGTTGCTGTTAGCTATGGTACTACTGCATTTTTTCAAATAGTCATTTTTCTAATAAATCAACTCATCTATTACTCCATTACTCATGAGTAATGGAGGAACTCGTCAAGCAAATCGGTATTCTAAAGGAATGTTCAAACACAGGATTTTTCTTCCTACCGATACCAATACTGTGTGATTACAGATGCATTTGTCTCCTTGCTTTGGTTAGGTCATGCAGTGGGAATGAGGCTACTGATAACGTAACCGATTCATCTTCATTTCACTGTCGGGCCAGTCCCAGTGGGTTTTCAGCGTAGCAGGGTTAATGAATCATTTATGTGATTTCCCCCTTTTCTCCCACTCTGGGATGGCCATTGACATTACAGTCCTTGTTACTGTTGGCTCTGCTGTTGTTGATCCATGGGGGGCTCCACAGAGACTTCTGGGACACAGCCATTGTGCCAATGAGTGAGACTTTCAGACATTACATTATGTTGCGTTCCAGGCAACCCATAACTCGTGTCTTCCCAACCTTCTACCTATGAAAGTGCCCTGGAACGGCAATCAAACCCATCACTTAATACTCATGAACTCGTACCAGATCGTTACAGTTACAGTTTTTGACGTCACACACACACACACACAACCGACAGTGGCGTCCCGTGTTGATGCTGTACAGACGCTGGTGAGAGAAATAGAACGTTAGGTAGCCGCTAGCTAACGCTAGCTAGAAGGGTTTGTGGTGACTTTGCCTGGAACGCTACCAAGTCGTGAGTCATGACTTGAAGTCGTAACTCACGAGCTAAAAACTGTGTCTGGAACGCAGCGTTAGTGCTAGTCTTATCAACCTGTTCTCACTCCCAACTCGTTAAATACTGAGCATTGTTACTATTATTTATTTTGATCTCTTGATTTTCTCTTTGGACTTTTAATTTTAATTAGGAATACAACTGGCCTCCATAATATGTGAAGTATTAGTCACTGTGATTTTCTTATTTATTATGTTTGCCAGTGACATGAGGAAAGTATTTAGGCTGTTAATATGCATCTATTATCCATCCATTTGGTTTAAAGAAGAAATGAAATCTTGACTTTCCACTAAGATACTTTAAAGTAAAAGCCGTGCAGATGTAAAGGTCCACCTTGCAGGACAGCTACGAGTCCAGTGCTGACACCGGACACGATGTCACTGAGCAGCCACTCTTTGAGTCGGTAGATCTTCATCCAGCCGATGACCGGCAGGAGAGAGAGCGCTGCGTTCTTGGCTCGTTTGGCGTCACATCTGCAATGACACAATGACAGAAAGTCCATGTTAAATGTCCCTGGAGCTTTAGGTTAGGGCTGGGCGATAATTAAATATGATAATAAATCGTCTTTCAATGGAATCATATCGAGATGAAATCCTATATCGAGACATCGTGATATACAATTACATTGGCTAAACTGATAATAACAAGCACATACAATACTAACTCAATTTTCTCCAGAAATCTGTTTTGAGGGATCAGTTGAAGAATTGCAGATTGGTTTTGACATCACACTATTTTTGTGCATACATGTAAATGATTCATTTTTTCTCTATAATTTCACTTGGTGAAACATTATCTAAAATCTCATTGTAAAAAAACACCAATTTCCAACCCTCACAATATGGCTCAAGAATATTGTGATATCTGATATATATTTTCTCCATATCGGCCAGACCTACTTTAGGTATGTTCACCTGAGGAACTCTTTGAAAACCAGACTCAAAATCATAAATACAATGAGAGTGAGTACACTGTATTGGAGTATTAATTATTCCATATATCAGTCTGTCTACATGGCAGCGGTAAAGAAGAGTACATCGTACTTAAAGTGTCACTAAGTACTACGTGAGATAGATACCTCATTTATTTTGCATGTTAGGCTGAGTGTTGGTGAGTGTGAGGCAGGAAACAGAAGAAGAGTTGGGCTAAAGTAAAGCCTCGCCTCGTAGGGGACAGTGGTGGACTGCAACTAAGTACATTTACTCAAGGACTGTACTTAAGTACAAATTTGAGATACTTTGCTTGAGTCGTTTCTTTTCACGCCCCATTCAACTTCTAGTCCGCTACATTTAGGTTCCAGTTTCTGAAATGTGAGAAGTTTTCGGCATTGAGTACCTTTACTTTTAATACTTTAAGGAACATTTTCAATGCAGGACTTTTACTTGTAACAGAGTAGTTGTACAGTGTGGAACTAGTACTCTTCCTTAAGTAAAGGACCTGAATACTTCTTCCACCACTTGTAGGGGAGAACAAGGTCAAAGGAGTCACTTTTTTAAGGTTTCTGCTTCTATGACAAAGTGAATATGTATTTATTTAAAGAAGACATTGGAAAGCATACTTAAAACTTCTCGACACTAAAAAATAACTTCCTTTTAACATTTATTTTTACAAAGTTCTTACACAACAAAAGTCTTACAGTCAGGTACGTTGGATCAAAAACACTTTGTCGATATGAATTTTACCAGATGAATGTCTGCGCACTGAAACGTCAAAAATAAAGCAAGTACAAGTGATATATGTATACATACAGAATATACCCTGGATTGGACTTAATGCATTGTGCTACAGTGTTATTTCAGAGCTAAAACCAAAAGCTTTACAAAATTTGACATCAACCATCATGACTAGACCTCCATTTAACTGTTAAAACGGAGCCAAGCGTTACACAAATTCTAGTCCATATTTATATATCTATATATATTTGATCACGAGTAATCACAAATTTGAAATACTGTGATTTAGTTGTCAACTTGCAGTGTTGAAATAAATAAATGCATGACAAACTGGTTGAAAGAAACAGATTCTTCAGTACTCAAAAACAATCTTAACCCTCCTGGTGTCCTCGGGTCAAATTTGACCCCTTTAAAAAAATTTCTATATCTGAAATATGCGTTTCTTTTTAACCAAATTACAGCGAAAAACTCTTTGCAAATACAATTGATCACTTTCATTCCTCTGATCTTAACTATTAGTCACAATAATTCATTTTTAACATTTTTCAATTTTTAACTCAATTGTTAGGTATAGTTCTATATAAATGAAGGTTATTGACCATGGATTCCAAAAAGTAGTAAAACTAGTAAGGTGGTGTTAGTGAAAACTCAAAAAAAGTCTGAAAAAGGGACAAAAATGTCAAATCTTTGTCCGTTTTTGACCCGGGAGGACAACACAAGGGTTCATTTGGCGAGGCGTCCATATGAACTGCAGGGTTTTCCCAGCATTATAAGGCTTAGCAGCAGCACCTGAACCAATGAATATAGTATATAATATATATATAATATCTACTCTTCACAGGTCTAATGATTGTTCTTCAGTTTTCTCTTTAAACCTTTTGAGTGTCCTTTGATTCTCTGGTAATAATTTCTGAAAAAAATACAAAACACTTGATCACAAAAAAAAGCTTTTTGAGTGTCCTTTATGATCTGCTCTAGCTTTTCCAATGTTTTAGACACATCTATGGAAAAAAATAATGGTCCAAAATTATATGAAATTGCATTTTTTTTTACTCAAGAAGAGTAACTCCACCCAGAAACTCAAGTTCTCTGTCTCGCTCCCCGACCCCTTTAAGGTCCTCAGCCTAACCAGACTCCAAGCGTTAATTGTGATAATAAGTGATGCCAAATTAATGAACAGGAACTCAAAACCAAGTGAAAATGGTTCCTTACGTGAAGTAGTCCTTGACGTGGTTCAGCATGGTCTTGCCGTGCCTGTAGACCTTCTCATGGTCTTGGGCGAAGGCCTCCTCCGAGTACAGCGGCCGGGCCACCACGTACTGCTTCGCTCCCGAACGCATCATCTCTGCTGCCTGGGGCACCGCTGCTGCCTCGTTAGTGGCTCTGAGACCCATAAACCACATTAGGTTAGGCACAGGCTCCTGTCTTGCTTTTGAACATCACTTATCAAATCATATTAACAGAGAACAACAAAGGGGCCAGGCCCGCAAATGTAGTGGCAGGTACACAAGCCAGGTAAGGACTTGTCAGGCTCTATTTGGGCTTGAGAAACAAGAACACCAGAGAGGCTTAGTTTTGAATTTTTAGCACTGAAATGTGTCTCTGACTTTTCCTGGATCAACTGGAGCCCAAAATTACGGGAGAGGATTCAGGGCCACATGTGGAAAATGTGTTTGGGTTCTGTGTTGAAAGTCAGAATTCTGAGTTGAAAGTGTGAGGCAGGAAAGCAAGAAGAAGAGTAGGACTTTAGGAAAGCATCACCTCGTGGGAGACAACAGGGTCAAATGAATCACTTTTTAAACTTCCTTCTTCTACGACAAATTAAAGGGTTAGGGCCACATGTGGAAAATGTATTTGGGTCCTGAGTTGAAAGTCAGAATTCTGAGTTAAAAGTCCGATTTCTGATACATTTTGCCCATGTGGCCCTAATCCGCTTCCTTACAAAATGCATCAGCACCTCTGGTTTCCTGAGAAACAAGTCAGAAAAAAATCAGAATTCTGACTTTAAAATTAGAATCCACATACATCTTGCACATGTGGCCCTGATCCGCTTCCATACAAAACACATCAGCACCTCTGGAAGTCTGCTTTCACAACCGAACGCTCAGACCAAAAAGTACATAAGTAGTTTCTTTTTCCAGTAACTTTCATATCCTCGTGTAAAGCAGTGCAGATTGTCCCACATACCTGACAGTGTCCTAATCTGTCTCAAATCCAAGCTCTCCACTCTGTCTCCTTCTTCCTCGTCGTGCTCCTGGAGATCTACTGCGATCTCAGCTGGCTTTGCCATCAATAAATGCCACCTCTGCTGCTTATCAAGGCTGTAATTATTAACAGCAATTATGATGTTTCGCACAACAGCTCCGACGCCTGCTTTATCCTTGACCATTGTTCTTACTGATAATCTCTAACCTGCAACTTTCAGTGGAGATTTTTCCGCCCCCAAAGAGCGTTCGGAAGATATCGTACCGATGGGATGGGGAGGATGTGGACGGGGCAGGGTCATTGTTCATTGAAGTGGAAATCAAGTAGCTTTTCAGGATGGAAAAGTCCACTGCAGCGCTCTGTAGTGCACTTCAAGGGTAAAAATACTCTACAGGAACCAAGATTTGTATTCCAAGATTCATTTATCTAGCGTGCGATAAGACACACTGATACTCTGATATCAGGTCAGATAACATAACGGGTCAATCTATGAGTCATCTCAAAACTGAACTGACCTTTTATGTTTTTCCTTTGGACAGAACAGAGAGAGTGTTCCTTCAGTTCATTGGCAACACCGAGAAAATGGATAAGAAAGAGCACAAACTGTAGGAGTGGGAGGTGTGTGGGTGGGTGGGGGTGGGGGTGTTGCTGGTTTCAGTGCAATCTTATCGAAGTGTCTACTCAGAATTAAGTGGGGAGGTAATGCCTGCCCCCGTTGTTTGTCCAGGATCAAGCACGGTTCAGGCCAGGTTCATGGGAAATGTGTGTGTGAGAACCCAGATGCACAAATACATCGCCTTGGGAAAATATAATTTTTTCTTTCTAACCTGACAGTGAACGTGCATAATTGTGAATGCACATATTATGTTTTTAAGGTGTGCATTTGTGCTCATATGTGAATATCCAGTGTTTCTTACTCACTGGAACAATAACTCTTAGGGAAAATCCCCCAGTCCACACAAATAATTATAATAAACCAGTGTGATCTGATTGTATTGCTGTGATCAGGTGGTTTCGGCTGGCCTTTGTTCTGTCACACCACGCTCGGTGATAAACGATTGATATCTGATGAATGCCGGAACAATGATCTGTCAAGGTCAGCCATTTTCCACCTGGTAGGATTTTATTTCCATTGATAAAAAGAGAAATTATCCAATCACAGCTTAGCAACCGTAATCAGGCACGGCAGTTCAGTCAAGCTTTGGATTTCTGTAGTAAGAACGATGCTCTGCATTTCTAAAGGGTGGCGTCTTTTTTTTTTTTTGCCTTTCTAAAACCTAAAACACAGGATTTAGTGAGAGCTGGGTTTACATTGAGTCTGTCTGAAAAATTTTTATTTCTAAGGCCCGTTATCTACGGCCAAACACCCAAAAGCCTTTATACACAGTTGGACCGACCTCAGAGCAATGGGCAGATGACAGAGAGGAGCTGTGATGGTGCAGCACTCCCCCGGGCTTACATCGGGTCGGGTTTCTCCAAATGTCCCTCTGTTTTTTGTTTTTAATGCAGACCTTATCATCAGTGTAAGGTCGTGAAAATTGCATGGGATGTGTCCCACTGTCTGTGGCCTTTTATTATCAGTTGAAGTTGAAAATCATTGCACTGACAGCATTAATGAGGAAAGATGGTATACAATCTGTGTTTAAGGCATCTAATTAAATCCATTAAATAATACATTTTGGGGGTTTTCTGAACACTTGACAAGGCGCATGTCGGAGAGTATGTCACAATTGTCTGTCATCACACTGCAGACCTTAACTGACACACATTTGTTAAAGGTACGTATATGCAGTATTATCCTAAAAACAATGGGCCTCATTCACCAATGTCTATTCTTAACTTTGTTCTTAATAAAGTCTACGTCGGATACATGACACGTTCTTAAACAACAGAATTGTTTGCACCTGTGTTCTTAGGATTGATGAATCCCACTGTGTATATGTAGACTGTATATATATTATATTTTTATATAATTAATATTAATAGTAACGGTCTATGGTCACTCCCCCGATGTGAGTCAAGTGCAGATGGAAGTCTGGAAGAGTTAAACGGTTTACGACATAACGTGTCATACTGAAATTTGTGAAATCCATAAAATGATAAAGTTTTCTCATTACAAACAATAACAGAAGATGGGAATCATTATAAAAACTTTTTAAAGTTATTTATGGTTGTTTGATTGCTAACGTTAGCTCAAAACGCCATTCAACTGACAGCCTCTGTTGTGTTTGATGCTAACTTGTAGCAGCAGTGAACCAACTTGGTTAAGTAGGTCCATTTTTACTGGGTTGACATTACAGAAGTCTCTCGTTACCATCTCGGAGGCTACTTGTCGCAAAGTGACGCATACGCGACTCACACCCACGTCTTCCTAATTGAAAGTGCGTGCCAGTTGTTCCTGATTTACAGAAGATGCCCCACAATAATGCCCATATAAGGACATGACACTTAAAGCTGGAGATGTCCAAAAGTCGCACAGACGGTGGTGGTCTGAAAAAAGAACTTCAGTCATTCTGAAAAAGAAATTCTACCGCAACAGGTAAATGTAAGTGGTTTTAAAGCCACCACCAACACGGAGGCATGAAAGGAAATCACTCTGTCTCTCTGTTTGTGGTCTAACTTCAGCGGAGCAACTGGACGCTGATCATCTATCTATCTATCTATCTATCTATCTATCTATCTATCTATCTATCTATCTATCTATCTATCTATCTATCTATCTATCTATCTATCTATCTATCTATCTATCTATCTATCTATCTATCTATCTATCTATCTATCTATCTATCTATCTATCTATCTATCTATCTATCTATCTATCTATCTATCTATCTATCTATCTATCTATCTATCTATCTATCTATCTATCTATCTATCTATCTATCTATCTATCTATCTATCTATCTATCTATCTATCTATCTATCTATCTATCTATCTATCTATCTATCTATCTATCTATCTATCTATCTATCTATCTATCTATCTATCTATCTATCTATCTATCTATCTATCTATCTCCTCCAAGGCTATCTCCCACCAGTAAATCAGACAGTAAGCCAGTCTTTCTGAATTTTTACAATTTTATGCCATAATTGAACTGACAGCATTACAGTACAGTATTATCATTGTAAACAACTGTAGAATTAAATGAAATGCAGTAACCAATTATTTGGAGCAAACTGTCATCACTCAAATGTGCGTAAAGGGCCTGGTGTAACAGTTATATGTGGATCTTTGGATATGATTCTCTTTTTTTAAAGATAATCTTTTGGGGGGTTTTTTGGCCTTTGATTGATATGATAGCTATAGACGAGAAAAGGGGGGAGAGAGGGGGGGATGACATGCAGCAAAGGGCCGCAGGTTAGAATCATACGCTGGGCCTCTGTGGTAAGGTCTGAGCTAACACCCCCCCCCCCCATTAATTTCTTATCAGACAGAAGAGAATGTACTCTTACTACTATAAGCAGCCAAAAAGAAAGCAAATTCCCCGAGATCAAGAACAACTTGCAACTGGAGCACACAGAGTGTCCTGGACTGTCCTACTAGCGTGAACAGAACGTGATGAGACGGTTACAGGGGGCTGGGAAGTCATGGAAGACATGTGCTTTACATTGCAACACTGTAAGGTCTCTGCTCTTAGAGTCAGGACTATCCTAGTTACAGAAGACTGAGAAAAACCTGTATCTGTCTTGGAAGAGTGACACATATATGTTACAATATCACAAAGGTTTCCAATCTAAGTCAGTGTAGGGAGGAGGTCAGCGTGGATGGATTGGTCAACCCTGGAAACAGCTGTTTGTGTCCGTTGACCTATCAGAACTCACATAAGTAACTCAAGTTACATAGCAATCACAAACACATCTCCCCCAAACCTAGCCAAGTAGTTTTATGTCACAACGGTAACCATGAGCGGCAGCCATGTCACACCGTGGATGTAATGCAGTTTAGTTGTATGGGAAATTAAATCTTTAGGAGACAGGCTTGGAAATCAAGGTATTTGGCCAATTATCCAACGTGGAAAGGCAGAGAAAATGGAAGAGACACAAAGATCTGACAACCCCAAAGCTTAAAGTTCTTGCCTTGATAGACCTTCTTAGACTTGTCATAGTAGGAAAGCACCGGTGTTACTGGGAACATTAACAATGACTTGAATGAATAGAAAGTGTCCCAGTAAGCCATGACAATGAAAAATGAACCTGCATGCCACAAACCTGAAACTGAAGCAGCTATTAATGCAATGAAACCATCATTTATGTCATTATTCACACTTTTGCTACAGTGACATCAATATAGTGTCTATGCAGAAGGCCTATTGACACTTTTGTGCTATGCAGCTACATTGTAGCTTTTCTGACAGACCCCCTCCCACACACACACACATAACAAATCCTAATTTAACCCCTGGATAGAGGATAAGAGTCTGTAAAACGTCTGATATCTTAGTATTAACAACACTTTTGTATGCTGTTCTTTCTTCTGCCAGGTGCCAGGTGGCTGGGAAGTTCAGAGATACTTTTTCAGAGATGTTTTGATTAGATTAAGTTAGATGGAAAAGTTGAGACAGCCTCAATATGGATAGCAAGCAGAGAGGTTTGGAGGAACCACACATTTTCATAATCCCCAATATGAAAGCTAGATTTTATGAAGAAATAAAGTCCATCAAAGTAAATGCTGCTTCAAGTGATTCTCCGATTAAATGGTACTCTGTCGGGAACTGAGGCTCGGCACACGGAAGGTGTTTTTATGGCACAGACTTTCAAACAGTGACAACAAGTGTTTTGTGTACAAGGCATGGTGCAAAGCAAGGAGAATGTACCGTTATGTACATTTTATACACAAAAGTATGGAAGAGTGTAAAAATGTATTTGAGTTCTGACTTTTTTTTCAGAAAAAAGAGGGGGACTCACATCCTTTTTTTTTTTTACATGTGGCCCTTATCCTGTCCCAAAGGGCTCTACAGATTACACACAGTAAATCAAAAAAAGAAACATTCAACATGAAGATAACAGATGCACTCAAAGATTATTGACAATGGACTGATAATAAAGCTCAACAGCATGGCTCCAGACTTCCAGTTCTGCAGAAATGTAATGCAATTTCTCAGTAAATAATAATGAAGATATGAATTTGTAAAGCTCGCCTGATGAAGAAGCAGAAAAAGTGTAAATATTAAGCAGTTCAAATATCATTCATTGATGCAGACAGGTCACTTAACTCACAATCAGGCCTCCTAGTATAGGTTTAGAGGTGTTGTTCTAGTATTCGTCCTCCTCTGGTCTTCATATATTTGCCTACTGAGACCTGCCAGGGTGTGTTTTCTTGGGGTTGGTGCGCTGTGTGTGTGAGCATGGTTGCTTCCACCCAGTGTCCTCTCACACAGTGGCTGTAGCAACGTTGAGGACAGGGTCAACATTGTTCTACCTTTAGTGGAACAATGTTTATGGTCGGACCTTCACAGCTTTCCAACCAGGAATGGATGCCAACGAGGAGTACAAAGTGTACAAGTTCACATGGGCTGGGAGAAAAATCAATAAGAACAGAAAAGACAAACATGAAAGGTAAGAAAAGTATCAAACATGAGCCGAAAGGTCAGTTTTTATTCCACATGTAACCCTAAATCCCACTGGATGTTGGAAATCATGATCCAAAATAGGGAACATTATAGAGAAATGGATATAGAAAACAAAAGAGATAGAGACAATGCTCAATAGATTCCATTCCCATGCAACCAAAATGCATTCTCAATTACGTTTCCTTAGTTTTCTTTGACAAATGTTTTCAAACGGAACTAAATGACTTAGTCAGGTGTTTGTTGAGAAAATAAAAAAATAAAAATAAAAATATGTTTTGTGTGTTGTTAAAAACAAATAAAAAAATCAGTGATCACAATTTTAACTTTTAAAGTGCCCTGACACACAAAACCGGTTTTACTTGCATTTTTTGAAATATGTTAGGTCTATATGTTTGTGTTATGAATGTGCAGATGAACTGCTCCCTCCTCTGTCAGCTCTAGCCTCTGAAAAGAAATAAGAGGAGAAATCAGACCATCACAACAGCAGTGTGACGTCTCATTGGCTAGCTGTTAGCCTATCAGAGTCAAGCATCTTAGCTGGTTGAATATTAATGAGAATCTGTGTCCTGGTTATGTTTTTGCTCCTTTCCAAGCCCAAGGGAAAACTCATCACGATAACAATGTTTTACTGCCCCGCATAATAAAACACTGTAACACACTGTACGTATAACACAGGCTTTGAAATCACAGGTAACACACACACACACACACACACACACACACACACACACAGTGACCCAATGATTACTTTACCTAGACCTGCTCTATCTGTTAATTATAGAGTGGTCTAGACCTGCTCTATCTGTTAATTATAGAGTGGTCTAGACCTGCTCCATCTGTAAATTCGAGTATATATACGTTACTTTTTTTGGACAATTTATTTCAAAGAAACCCAAATCTCTGATATAGAAACTTTTTGAAAAGGGGTCAAATTTGACCCGAAGAAACAGGAAGGTTAAATACGAGGATAAAAGTTACAGTACTATAAGAAATGAAGAATTATTTCATTAAAAAGACAGGTGGTTCAGCAGCAGGTGTAATAGACAGTTGAAATGGTGAAAAGCACAGCAGCTGGAGGCAAGGCGTGCTTGTGATGGAGGCAAAATTTTCCGATAAGTTCAACAAGACTGCTGCAGGTTTATCACTGAGGTCACTGACACCATCCGGCAAACAGCCCGCCTCGTCCCCTTTAGCCTAATGACCAAGATGGCAGCAGTTACAGTAGCACTTTATCTTTTACTACAGCACTCAGCAGCGGTGGGAAATAACTACAAAGTACTGGATTTCCCTGGGTAGTTCATTTCCTGCTACTTTATACTTCTACTCTGCTCCATTCCAGAGGAAACTCATTTACTTTTCACTCCTCCATATTTAATTAACAGCTAAAGTTACTAGTGACTTTTCAGGTTCAGATTTGACTACAAATATAGCGCAAAAAAAGCTTGTAAAATGCAATTAAGAAAAACTAAGGATTAGATAAAAAGGCAGATGATTCCCAACCTTGTTGGCTTTTGATCCCCTCCAAAAAGCTGTCTGTTCAAAAAAACACACAAAAAATATATCCAAATACAAACATGTTGAGTTTTTTCTTCTCTCCTCTCCCAGTGATCATCTCACAATCCCTCAGATTTATCTTGTGGCCCTTTGGAGGGGTCATTCAATCATTTATTTCATTCATTCATATTTATTATACAGGACAATATACACTTACATTCCAATATAAATGGGCCTGACTCAGTTTAAAAACGGGTTTCCTGTTCTGCAGAAACATGAAACATGGTTACAGCACGTCGGGACAGACATTTGTACAGGACATCGTTATGGACTAGACAAATTTGGACAACTAAAGCAACTATACAGTTACATAAAGACATTTATACAAGACATCAGCTGGGCTAGACAGATACGGGCGGTGCAGACAAGGCGTGGACGATACATGAGCAATTCATGTGTGCAAGAGTGAAAAAAACAGTGTTTTGCTGATTTAAATCCAGCTAAAAACACTAAAAAACACAACATGTATTATGATTTAACTCTAGAGAGTATCTATCGTTGGGCTGTGATTGCCCTCTAATGGAAACACACTGTTAATACACATATACTGTGTACTGAAATACCAGACACTGGGCTGCATGAACAGCACAGGTAATATATACTACCATTTCTGTGGTCTTTATAGTTAATACTTAGTATACTTAATACTCCATATTTATACTTTATTTGTGAATGTAATATTTTGCTGGCTGGGAATTAATTTCACTGATGTTGCAGAGGCTGCATGTATTTGGCAGAACATCACAGAAGGACCATTGTATGAGTATGATCAGAATTTTTCAAAATAATTGTTTGGTGTGGTGACACTTATGAATTATTAACTACAGATGGTTTTATCTGAAGCAAACCAAACTGTCCATGGGGACATATCAAATATAATAAAACAATATAAATAAGATGTAGATTGGTGTAGGGTTGCATCACATGAGGAAAATATCTTTTTACGATTATTTTGACTGATATTGTGATATGATTCCCAATATTGGAGGGAATGGTCATTTTTCTATAATTATTGTCACATTTTAATTTAAAATCTTACTTCGTTATTATTTATTCCCTGTGAAGAAATGTTAGGCCTAAAAATAGTTTTCCTTCATCCTGGACCATGTGATGGGGGAACCAGAGCACAGGAGGACGTCCCGTGACTGCTACGTCATGACGCAGGCGGGTGGGCTTTCGTCATCCACCCCCCTGGCCCGAACAGCCAGAGATCCTCAAAACACCAGGAGCTCTCACTCTGATATTAGTTCGGAGTACAAGGTGAGCACAATCACAGAAATCACGGATTGCCAAGTAAGAAACACTTCCAAGGAATTTGCCTTGGTGGTTGCTGCATACATAATAATAAATAATAATATGTGACATAACAGTAATCAGACTCCCCTTTCATTTTAGGCAGACACCACAGATTCCATGTGATAACAGAATCCATTAAATACAATTTGATATCAACCATTTTATCCATATATACCTGTCTGGCGGTCAGGGCCATTTATGACACTGAGATGTTCTTTGTGTTCTTAGAATTTGAGGTTTCTGCAATTAAAATGAGAGTTATCTCGACACTTTACAGACAGAGCAGGTCTAGACTACACTCTATAATTTATAAAGACCCAACAATTCCAACAATCCCCCCAAGAGCAAGCATGTAGTGGTGAGGAAAAACGTCCTTTTAGGCAGAGACCTCAGACAGACCCAGGCTCCTGGTGGACGGGTGTCTGACACTGATACACATGTACAGATATAGAGAAATATGATTCCTAATAATTACAGCAGTTGATAAGATAAACAGTAGCAGTTATAGTAACAATAAAGATAATGGAACTGTGACTAGAAATAATAGTTGTAGTGCTTCAGGGCGTAGCAGGGCGTAGAAAAACAAGAAAATGTAAGGACTCCGGGGAGTAAGCTGAATAAAAAGGACAGGGTCGTTATGTGGTGATTTCTTTCCTGCCAAATTCAGCAGTCTTAAAAATACTAAAAGTTAGAAAGTTTCAGAAATGACATCATGAAACAGGCTATCTAATCAAAAAATAAGTGAAAAAAGCCAAGAATCGGACCAAGTATTACCAGAGAAGGCTTAGAAACAGCATCAACCAACCAAAATAAATAAAAATGGAAAGTGCATGTAACTTTAAAAATATGGGGTTATTAGGGAGAAATCAAAGTTTTTTTGATGACTAAATTAATAAAAAAATGAACGCATGGTTGACACTGACTCAAATTCTCACAGCATTTTGGACTACAAACTGGCTTGAGTACACAAGAAGTGCGCATGCGCGAGGATCAACGCCTGTTTTTGCAGACCGGAAGGTGAAAAGGACTTTCACTAGAGTATTTAATCCTTTCAACATACATCATCTGTGTATCGTAACAGGTTGCTGCGGTCAGCTTTCCCCGAAGGACGTTAATTACGCGTTTGCCTAGTTAACCGTTAACTCATGAGGTCAGTTTATACGTTTATATTGTCCTTAAGCCAACAGCAGCATCCCCACAGGAGCTGGAGTACGGAGGTAAGAGTTCTGTCTGTACTAGCATCTTTACGTTAGCTTAATGCTGGGCACAACTGTGGAGAGCCGGGAAAAAACCCTCTCCTGTCACAGCTAGGACAGGATAGTTGGACGGACACCGGTTAATACTTGTAACGCGACCATCATTAGGGCCCGAGCGCCGACAGCGGCGAAGGCCCTATTGAAACTGAAGGAATTATTCTTTATTATTATTAGGGCCCGAGCGCCGACAGCGGCGAAGGCCCTATTGAAACTGAAGGAATTATTAGGGCCCGAGCACGAGTGCTAGGGCACCACCGGTGTCCTAGCACGAAGTGCAAGGAACCTATTGTTTTTGTAGGAATTATTATTATTATTATTATTATTCCGCACCTTCTCTGTCATTTTTGAGGGCTTTATCGTGTTGTAAAATTCGCAAAAACTTGCACACATTTAAAACCAATAAAAAATGACAGAATTCTGTAGTGACTGGGCTCGGGCGATGACAGAGTGCTCCATAGCGCCCCCTAACGTGCACCCTGAAAAAATAAATTTCATAATTTATCTAACCAATTTTTCATCAATCATGCGTATCATCTGGAACTGTATCAAGCTATTTTTTATTAAAAAAAATAAAAAATTAAATTTACGATTTGGCGAATTTCGTGCGAAATGTCTCATTTTCAAAAGACGTTTTTGAGGACCTTAGGATCCACGAAAACTCTCCAAATCTTGCAGCCACGTGCAGAATATGAAACTCTTTCATCTAAATACACATTTAGGCTTGAGAGTGGTATGGTTGCTCTATAGCGCCCCCTAGCACTTGGGCACATTTTCGACAAACTCAATATATACGAAAACTCACAAAAATTGGCGCCCACATAAACACCGGGGAGCTTTGTGAGTCTGTCTGGTGATTTGGCCCATACCTGTAAGGGGGCTCTATAGCGCCCTAATGTGTGGAATGGCCTTAACTTGGACATAGTTAGTCCGATCTTCACCAGATTTGATACGCATATTGCTCTAATCATTGCGAACATATTTCCCATTTACCTTCATTAGCTCCGCCCAACCGGAAGGCGGCCATTTTGAATTTAATAAATGTCATGTGTTGTACATTCTTTCGAACTCCTCCTCCGCCGTGACTGCAATCTTCCTGAATCTTTGCAGGTAGTATCTACTGACACTCATGATGAAAAGTTATCCAAAGAATTTTGATAGTGCAAAAATTGTGCAAGTTATAAGGTAGCAACGTCCTGTCATGGTTCTTGAGAGAGGAAGTTGCATATCTGGCCAAGATTTATTCTGATCGCCACCAAACATGACACAGTTGTTCCGCGTAGCGGAGTGAGCATCCATGCCAAATTTCGGGTCAATAAGCCATTAGATGGCGCCGCTAGAATTTCTTTTATTTCTTTTTATATACTTTATTCTTCCTGTAGGCGGCTATTGAAACCGGAAGTTATGTATCTGGCCAAGATTTATTCCGATTGCCACCAAATATAACAGCTGTTCCACATAGCAACATGAGCATTCATGCCAAATCTTGAGTGAATCGGACATTACATGGGGCTGTTAGAATTATTTGTATTAATTACCCACATTGCATTATATCTAGCATTAATCCCATCTGCATGAAATGTTGCATTTTGAATAAAATGCTTTAATTGTAACTTTATTTCTTTAACAACAAACACCTATCTGACTGAATAGTTAGTTTATTAAATGGAGATAAAATGTTGGAGAGCCTTTAATGACACTGGGTGTTACTGCATGACAGTCTGTGGCTGTCAGTCATGTGTGACTCAGCTGGCACGGCCCCCCCCCATGAAATCACTATGCTGCAGCACCATAGCAGGAGAATGTTCTCTCAATGAGCTTCATGAGCTAGTCACCTGAAATGGTCCCCCAGGTGGGCCTTGTCAGGGTTAATTAGTGGACTTTCTTCCTCATTAATGGAGTTGGACCATCAGAAGTCAGGTTGATACACAGCCGACAGCCTATTGGACGACTGGTAGAATTCATATTATGGCAAGAACCAATCAGCTGAGAGAAGAGAAACGAGCAGCCATCATTACTTTAAGAAATGAAGGGCGGTCGGTCCGGAAAATTACCAAAACTCTGAATGTGTCACCAAGTGGAGTCACAAATGGCTCAAAACGTTTCAGGATGACATGTTTTCAGTTATTTCTACTTTGTTGTTAAGAACATAATTCCACATGTTCATCATAGTTTTGATGCCTTCAGTGATAATCTACAATGTAACACACACACACACACACACACACACACACAAGTAGACAGAAGGACACACACACACACACACACACACATACATACAGATACACACAAGCAGACAGAAGGACACACACACACAGATACACACACACACAAAGATACACACAAGCAGACAGAAGGACACACACACACACAGATACACACACACACACAGACAGAGTGCTCCATAGCGCCCCCTAACATGCACCCTGAAATAAAAAAATTCATAATTTATCTAACCAATTTTTCATCAATCATGTGTATCATCTGGAACTGTATCAAGCTATTTTTTAGAAGTTTTTAGAAAAAATCTAAAAAAAAATTTAATTTACAATATGGTGAATTTCGTGCGAAATGTCTCATTTTCCGAAGACGTGTTTGAGGACCTTAGGATCCACGAAAACTCTCCAAATCTTGCATCCACGCGCAGAATATGAAACTCTTTCATCTGAATACACATTTAGGCTTGAGAGTGGTATGGTTGCTCTATAGCGCCCCCTTAAGTGGATTTAGCACTTGGGCACATTTTTGACAGACTCAGCATGTACAAAAACTCACAAAAATTGGCGTCCACATAAACACCGTACAGAGCAGACAGAAGGACACACACACACACACACACACACACACACACACACACACACACACACACACACCCTGATGAAGGAGAAAGTGGCTGTAACTACAGTGTACGTTGTCGTATCTGCTTGAAATGTCCCCCAATCACCAAGAGTCCAGGTCTGAGGACACCTACAGGTCAATATGGACTTTTGGAGACAGCGCCACCATCTGGCAACAGGAAATATGTCTTATATGACAAACATCATCCGATTTACATGAAACTTAGAATGTGTGGTGTACATGTGATACTGAGCCGACCCCTGTACTTTGACCACGCCCACTCACTCAGGCCACGCCCCTTCATAACATTTGAACCGTTTAAGCTGCAGTCTTGTGTAAGGTGTCATTGAACTCAGCAGAGACTTCCTTCTTCATTGGTGATGCTTTGACCCGCCCCCCTGTGATTTGACCACGCCCCCTTCCACAGATAATGAGCTGTATGACGTAGAGTCTTACAGCAGGGAGTTCCATCTTCGTTGGTGATGATTTGCAGTGTCTGAGTGCCGCGCAAATTAACTGCTGCAAAGATTGGCCTATGCCAGTACCACCGATTTGCAAAGAGGCGAGGGCCCGTTCATCACTGCGTGCAGTTTTAATTATTATTCTTTTTTTCCCGGCAAATGAATTGCCTTTTTGGGGGACTTATCATATTCAAAAACTCACCATATTTGGCGGTCGCATCAAGTCTGGTGAAAATTTACGTATTTTAATGGTTTCAAGAATGGGCGCACAAAAATGGCTCGCTAGCGCCCCCTACAATAATTTGAAAATTCAGCCCCTGCAGTACGTTTAACGTAGAGTCACGAAACTTGGTCCACATATGTAGCATGGCAGGGCGGACATAAAACTTCATTGTCGCCCCCCCCTAAACCCAACAGGAAGTCCGCCATTTTGTATTGAATGTTCGAAATTAGTGCGATTTTGGCCATTTCCACGTGTCGTACTTTAACGAACTCCTCCTAGAGCTTTCATCCAATCAGCTTCAAACTTGGTGTGTGTCATCTTAACATGTTACCGATGAAAAGTTATTGAAAGAAAAACTTTTCGTCATAGGGCGTGGCCGTGGCGGGGCGACCATTTTGTGCGATTCGCCACCAAAACAGGAAGTGGGTGTAACTCGAGCGTACAGTTTCCGATTGGTTCGAAACTTGTCAGGATTCATCAGAGTCCGCCCCTGACGACATATACGCACCGCTATTGGCTCAAAGTCATAGCGCCCCCTAGTGGCAACAGGAAGTAGGCCTAAAAGACAAGGTGCTATACTTTAACGAACTCCTCCTAGAGATTTCACCCGATCAACTTCAAACTTGGTGTGTCTCATCTTAAGATGTTGAAGATGAAAAGTTATTAAAAGAAAAACTTTTCGTCCAACGGTATGGGCGTGGCATGGCGGCCATTTTGAGTGTTTAACGATGAAGGCGAAAGTGGCTGTAACTACAGCGTACCTTGTCGTATCTGCTTGAAATTTCCCACAATCACCAAGAGTCCCGGCCTGAGGACACCTACAGGCCAATATGGACTTTTGGAGACAGCGCCACCATCTGGCAACAGGAAATATGCCTTATATGACAAACAACATCCGATTTACATAAAACTTAGAATGTGTGGTCTACATGTGATACTGAGGCGGCCCCTATATTTTGACCACGCCCAGTCACTCCGGCCACCCCCTTTCATAACATTTGCACCGTTTAAGGTATAGCTTTGTGTGAGGTGTCAATGAACTCAGCAGAGACTTCCTTCTTTATTGGTGATTGTTTGGCCCGCCCCCTATGCGTAAGCCACGCCCACTTTCATAACATTTGAACCGTTTAAGGTATAGCTTTGTGTGAGGTGTCAATGAACTCAGCAGAGAATTCCTTTTTCATTGGTGATGTTTGACCCGCCCCCCTATGATGCGGCCACGCCCCTTTTCACATATATTGAACTGTATGACGTATAGTGTTGTGTGAGGTGTCATTGAACTCAGCAGAGACTTCCTTTTATAATGGTGATGTTTGACCCGCCCCCCTATGATGCGGCCACGCCCCCTTTCACAGATAATGAACCGTATGACGTAGAGTCTTGTGTGAGGTGTCAGTGAACTCAGCAGGAGTTCCTTTTCATTTGCGACGATGTTCAGTGTCTGAGTGACGCGCAAATGCGCGGCCGGAGAGGCGTCCGCCAGTATCCCCGACTCGCGCAGGTTAGCGAGGGCCCGTTCATCGCTGCTTGCAGCTTTAATTAGGGCCCGAGCACGAGTGCTAGGGCACCACCGGTGTCCTAGCACGAAGTGCAAGGAACCTATTGTTTTTGTAGGGATTATTATTATTATTATTATTCCGCACTTTGTCTGTCATTTTTGAGGGCTTTATTGTGTTGCAAAATTCGCAAAAACTTGCACACATTTAAAACCAATAAAAAATGACAGAATTCTGTAGTGATTGGGCTCGAACAATGACAGAGTGCTCCATAGCGCCCCCTAATGTGCACCCTGACAAAAAAAAAGTCATAATTCATCTTTCAAACTTTCAGGGATCATGCGTATCATCTGGAACTCTATCATGGTATTTTTAGAAAATAAAAAACATTTCAAAATTTTACGATTTGGCGAATTTTGTGCGAAATGACTCACTTTTCAAAGACGTGTTTGAGGACCTTAGGATCCACAAAAACTCTCCAAATCTTGCAGCCACGTGCAGAATATGAAACTCTTTCATCTGAATACACATTTAGGCTTGAGAGTGGTATGGTTGCTCTATAGCGCCCCCTTAAGTGGATTTAGCACTTGGGCACATTTTCGACAAACTCAATATATACGAAAACTCACAAAAATTGGCGTCCACATAAACACCGGGGAGCTTTGTGAGTCTGTTTGGTGATTTGGCCCATACCTGTAAGGGGGCACTATAGCGCCCCCTAATGTGTGGAAAGGCCTTAACTTGGACATAGTTACTCCGATCTTCACCAGATTTGATATGCATATTGCTCTAATCATTGCAAACATATTTCCCATTTACCTTCATTAGCTCCGCCCAACCGGAAGGCGGCCATTTTGAATTTAATAAATGTCATGTGTTGTACATTCTGTCGAACTCCTCCTCCGCCGTGACTGCAATCTTCCTGAATCTTTGCAGGTAGTATCTACTGACACTCATGATGAAAAGTTATCCAAAGAATTTTGATAGTGCAAAAATTGTGCAAGTTATAAGGTAGCAACGTCCTGTCAGGGTTCTTGAGAGAGGAAGTTGCATATCTGGCCAAGATTTATTCTGATCGCCACCAAACATGACACACTTGTTCGCGTAGCGGAGTGAGCATCCATGCCAAATTTCGAGTCAATAAGCCATTAGATGGCGCCGCTAGAATTTTTTTATTTCTTTTTATATTCTTTATTCTTCCTGTAGGCGGCTATTGAAACAGGAAGTTATGTATCTGGCCAAGATTTATTCCGATTGCCACCAAATATAACAGCTGTTCCACATAGCAATATGAGCATTCATGCCAAATCTTTAGTGAATCGGACATTACATGGGGCTGTTAGAATTATTTGTATTAATTACCCACATTGCATTATATCTAGCATTAATCCCATCTGCATGAGATGTTGCATTTTGAATAAAATGCTTTAATTGTAACTTTATTTCTTTCACAACAAACACCTATCTGACTGAATAGTTAGTTTATTAAATGGAGATAAAATGTTGGAGAGCCTTTAATGACACTGGGTGTTACTGCATGACAGTCTGTGGCTGTCGGTCATGTGTGACTCAGCTGGCACGGCCCCCATGAAATCACTATGCTGCAGCACCATAGCTGGAGAATGTCCTCTAAATGAGCTTCATGAGCTAGTCACCTGAAATGGATTTCAATTTCCCCAATCACCAAGAGTCCCGGCCTGAGGACACCTACAGGCCAATATGGACTTTTGGAGACAACGCCACCATCTGGCAACAGGAAATCAGCCTTAAATGACAAACATCATCCGATTTACATGAAACTTAGAATGTGTGGTCTACATGTGATACTGAGCGACCCCTGTACTTTACCCACAACCACTAACTCAGGCCACGCCCTTTCATAACATTTGAACCGTTTAAGCTGCAGTCTTGTGTAAGGTGTCGTTGAACTCAGCAGAGACTTCCTTCTTCATTGGTGATGCTTTGACCCGCCCCCCTGTGATTTGGCCACGCCCCCTTCCACAGATAATTAACTGTATGACGTAGAGTCTTACAGCAAGGAGCTCCATCTTCGTTGGTGACGATTTGCAGTGTCTGAGTGCCGCGCAAATTAACTGCCGCAAAGATTGGCCTATGCCAGTACCCCCGATTTTGCAAAGAGGCGAGGGCCCGTTCATCACTGCGTGCAGTTTTAATTATTATTAGGGCCCGAGCGCCGACAGCGGCGAAGGCCCTATTGAAACTGAAGGAATTATTATTATTATTAGGGCCCGAGCGCCGACAGCGGCGAAGGCCCTATTGAAACTGAAGGAATTATTATTATTAGGGCCCGAGCGCCGACAGCGGCGAAGGCCCTATTGAAACTGAAGGAATTATTATTATTATTATTCTTTTTTCCCGGCAAATGAATTGCCTTTTTGGGGGACTTATCATATTCAAAAACTCACCATATTTGGCGGTCGCATCAAGTCTGGTGAAAATTTACGTATTTTAATGGTTTCAAGAATGGGCGCACAAAAATGGCTCGCTAGCGCCCCCTACAATAATTTGAAAATTCAGCCCCTGCACTACGTTTAACGTAGAGTCACGAAACTTGGTACACATATGTAGCATGGCAGGGCGGACATAAAACTCCATTGTAGCCCCCCCCTAACCCAAACAGGAAGTCCGCCATTTTGTATTGAATGTTCGAAATTGGTGCGATTTTGGCCATTTCCACGTGTCGTACTTTAACGAACTCCTCCTAGAGCTTTCATCCAATCAGCTTCAAACTTGGTGTGTGTCATCTTAACATGTTAACGATGAAAAGTTATTAAAAGAAAAACTTTTCGTCATAGGGCGTGGCCGTGGCGGGGCGGCCATTTTGTGCGATTTGCCACCAAAACAGGAAGTGGGTGTAACTCGAGCGTACAGTGTCCGATTGGTTCGAAACTTGTCAGGATTCATCAGAGTCCGCCCCTGACGACATCTACACGCCGCTATTGGCTCAAAGTCATAGCGCCCCCTAGTGGCAACAGGAAGTAGGCCTAAAAGACAAGGTGCTATACTTTAACGAACTCCTCCTAGAGCTTTCATCTGATCATCTTCAAACTTGGTGTGTGTCATCTTAAGATGTTGACGATGAAAAGTTATTAAAAGAAAAACTTTTCGTCAACGGTGTGGGCGTGGCATGGCGGCCATTTTGAGTGTTTAGCGATGAAGGAGAAAGTGGCTGTAACTACAGCGTACGTTGTCGTATCTGCTTGAAATTTCCCACAATCACCAAGAGTCCCGGCCTGAGGACACCTACAGGCCAATATGGACTTTTGGAGACAGCGCCACCATCTGGCAACAGGAAATATGCCTTATATGACAAACATCATCCGATTTACATGAAACTTAGAATGTGTGGTCTACATGTGATACTGAGGCGGCCCCTATAATTTGACCACGCCCAGTCATCCAGGCCACGCCCCCTTTCATAACATTTGAACCGTTTAAGGTATAGCTTGTGTGAGGTGTCAATGAACTCAGCAGAGACTTCCTTTTCATTGGTGATGTTTGACCCGCCCCCATGATGCGGCCACGCCCCTTTCAGATAACGAACCGTATAACGTAGAGTCTTGTGTGAGGTGTCATTGAACTCAGCAGAGACTTCCTTTTCATTGGTGATGTTTGACCCGCCCCCATGATGCGGCCACGCCCCTTTCACAGATAATGAACCGTATGATATAGAATCTTGTGTGAGGTGTCATTGAACTCAGCAGAGAGTTCCTTTTCATTGGTGATGTTTGACCCGCCCCCTATGATGCGGCCACGCCCCTTTCACAGATAATGAACCGTATGACGTAGAGTCTTGTGTGAGGTGTCATTGAACTCAGCAGGAGTTCATTTTCATTGGGACGATTTTCAGTGTCTGAGTGACGCGCAAATGCGGTCGCAAAGAGGCGTCCGCCAGTATCCCGACTCGCGCAGGTTAGCGAGGGCCCGTTCATCGCTGCTTGCAGCTTTAATTATTATTATTCTTTATTCTTTATTTTCCGGCAAATGAATTGCCTTTTTGAGGGACTTATCATATTCAAAAACTCACCATATTTGGCGTTCGCATCAAGTCTGGTGAAAATTTACGTATTTTAATGGTTTCGGGAATGGGCGCACAAAATGGCTCGCTAGCGCCCCTACAATAATTTGAAAATTCAGCCCCTGCAGTACGTTTAACGTAGACTCACGAAACTTGGTACACATATGTAGCATGGCAGGACGGACATAAAACTCCATTGTAGCCCCCTAAACCCAACAGGAAGTCCGCCATTTTGTATTGAATGTTCGAAATTAGTGCGATTTTGGCCATTTCCACGTGTCGTACTTTAACGAACTCCTCCTAGAGCTTTCATCCAATCAGCTTCAAACTTGGTGTGTGTCATCTTAACATGTTAACGATGAAAAGTTATTAAAAGAAAAACTTTTCGTCATAGGGCGTGGCCGTGGCAGGGCGGCCATTTTGTGCGATTCGCCACCAAACAGGAAGTGGGTGTAACTTGAGCGTACGTTGTCCGATTGGATCGAAACTTTCCAGGATTCATCAGAGTCCGCCCCTGACGACATATACACGCCGCTATTGGCTCAAAGTCATAGCGCCCCTAGTGGCAACAGGAAGTAGGCCTAAAAGACAAGGTGCTATACTTTAACGAACTCCTCCTAGACTTTCATCTGATCAACTTCAAACTTGGTGTGTGTCATCTTAAGATGTTAACGATGAAAAGTTATTAAAAGAAAAACTTTTCGTCATACGGTGTGGGCGTGGCATGGCGGCCATTTTGAGTGTTTAGCGATGAAGGAGAAAGTGGCTGTAACTACAGCGTACGTTGTCGTATCTGCTTGAAATTTCCCACAATCACCAAGAGTCCAGGCCTGAGGACACCTACAGGCCAATATGGACTTTTGGAGACAGCGCCACCATCTGGCAACAGGAAATATGCCTTATATGACAAACATCATCCGATTTACATGAAACTTAGAATGTGTGGTCTACATGTGATACTGAGGCGGCCCCTATAATTTGACCACGCCCAGTCACTCAGGCCACGCCCCTTTCATAACATTTGAACCGTTTAAGGTATAGCTTTGTGTGAGGTGTCAATGAACTCAGCAGAGACTTCCTTCTTCATTGGTGATGGTTTGGCCCGCCCCTATGCGTAAGCCACGCCCACTTTCATAACATTTGAACCGTTTAAGGTATAGCTTTGTGTGAGGTGTCAATGAACTCAGCAGAGAATTCCTTTTCATTGGTGATGTTTGACCCGCCCCTATGATGCGGCCACGCCCCTTTTCACATATATTGAACTGTATGACGTATAGTGTTGTGTGAGGTGTCATTGAACTCAGCAGAGTTCCTTTTCATTGGTGATGTTTGACCCGCCCCCTATGATGCGGCCACGCCCCTTTCACAGATAATGAACTGTATGATGTATAGCCTTGTGTGAGGTGTTATAGAACTCAGCAGAGAGTTCCCTTTTCATTGGCGATGATTTCGGTTTCTGAGTGACGCGCAAATGCACGGTCGCAAGGAGGGCGTCCGCCAGTAACCCGACTCGCGCAGGTTAGCGAGGCCCGTTCATCGCTGCTTGCAGCTTTTTTTTTTTATTCTTTTTCCCGCAAATGAATTGCCTTTTTGGGGACTTATCATATTCAAAAACTCACCATATTTGGCGGTCGCATCAAGTCTGGTGAAAATTTACGTATTTTAATGGTTTTGGGAATGGGCGCACAAAATGGCTCGCTAGCGCCCTACAATATTTGAAAATTCAGCCCCTGCAGTGCGTTTAACGTAGAGTCACGAAACTTGGTCCACATATGTAGCATGGCAGGACGGACATAAAACTCCATTGTAGCCCCCTAAACCCAACAGGAAGTCCGCCATTTTGTATTGAATGTTCGAAATTAGTGCGATTTTGGCCATTTCCACGTGTCGTACTTTAACGAACTCCTCCTAGAGCTTTCATCCAATCAGCTTCAAACTTGGTGTGTGTCATCTTAAGATGTTAACGATGAAAAGTTATTAAAAGAAAAACTTTTCGTCAAACGGTGTGGGCGTGGCATGGCGGCCATTTTGAGTGTTTAGCGATGAAGGAGAAAGTGGCTGTAACTACAGCGTACGTTGTCGTATCTGCTTGAAATTTCCCCCAATCACCAAGAGTCCGGCCTGAGGACACCTACAGGCCAATATGGACTTTTGGAGACAGCGCCACCATCTGGCAACAGGAAATATGCCTTATATGACAAACATCATCCGATTTACATGAAACTTAGAATATGTGGTCTACATGTGATACTGAGGCGGCCCTATAATTTGACCACGCCCAGTCAGCCAGGCCACGCCCCCTTTCATAACATTTGAACCGTTTAAGGTATAGCTTTGTGTGAGGTGTCAATGAACTCAGCAGAGACTTCCTTCTTTATTGGTGATGGTTTGGCCCGCCCCTATGCGTAAGCCACGCCCACTTTCATAACATTTGAACCGTTTAAGGTACAGCTTGTGTGAGGTGTCAATGAACTCAGCAGAGACTTCCTTTTATATGGTGATGTTTGACCCGCCCCCTATGATGCGGCCACGCCCCTTTTCACATATATTGAACTGTATGACGTATAGTGTTGTGTGAGGTGTCATTGAACTCAGCAGAGACTTCCTTTTTCATTGGTGATGTTTGACCCGCCCCCAATGATGCGGCCACGCCCCTTTCACAGATAATGAACCGTATGACGTAGAATCTTGTGTGAGGTGTCATTGAACTCAGCAGGAGTTCACTTTTCATTGGCGACGATGTTCAGTGTCTGAGTGACGCGCAAATGCACGGCCGCAGGAGGCGTCCGCCAGTATCCCGACTCGCGCAGGTTAGCGAGGGCCCGTTCATCGCTGCTTGCAGCTTTAATTAGGGCCCGAGCGCCGACAGCGGCGAAGGCCCTATTGAAACTGAAGGAATTATTATTATTCTTTCTTTCTTTCTTTCTTTCTTTTTCCGTCAAATGAATTGCCTTTTTGAGGGACTTATCATATTCAAAAACTCACCATATTTGGCGGTCGCATCAAGTCTGGTGAAAATTTACGTATTTTAATGGTTTCGGGAATGGGCGCACAAAAATGGCTCGCTAGCGCCCCCTACAATAATTTGAAAATTCAGCCCCTGCACTACGTTTAACGTAGAGTCACGAAACTTGGTCCACATATGTAGCATGGCAGGGCGGACATAAAACTCCATTGTAGCCCCCCCCTAAACCCAACAGGAAGTCCGCCATTTTGTATTGAATGTTCGAAATTAGTGCGATTTTGGCCATTTCCACGTGTCGTACTTTAACGAACTCCTCCTAGAGCTTTCATCCAATCAGCTTCAAACTTGGTGTGTGTCATCTTAACATGTTAACGATGAAAAGTTATTAAAGAAAAACTTTTCGTCATAGGGCGTGGCCGTGGCGGGCGGCCATTTTGTGCGATTCGCCACCAAAACAGGAAGTGGGTGTAACTCGAGCGTACGTTGTCCGATTGGATCGAAACTTGTCAGGATTCATCAGAGTCCGCCCCTGACGACATATACACGCCGCTATTGGCTCAAAGTCATAGCGCCCCTAGTGGCAACAGGAAGTAGGCCTAAAAGACAAGGTGCTATACTTTAACGAACTCCTCCTAGAGCTTTCATCTGATCAACTTCAAACTTGGTGTGTGTCATCTTAAGATGTTGACGATGAAAAGTTATTAAAAGAAAAACTTTTCGTCACGGTGTGGGCGTGGCATGGCGGCCATTTTGAGTGTTTAGCGATGAAGGAGAAAGTGGCTGTAACTACAGCGTACGTTGTCGTATCTGCTTGAAATTTCCCACAATCACCAAGAGTCCAGGCCTGAGGACACCTACAGGCCAATATGGACTTTTGGAGACAGCGCCACCATCTGGCAACAGGAAATATGCCTTATATGACAAACATCATCCGATTTACATGAAACTTAGAATGTGTGGTCTACATGTGATACTGAGGCGGCCCTATAATTTGACCACGCCCAGTCATCCAGGCCACGCCCTTTCATAACATTTGAACCGTTTAAGGTATAGCTTTGTGTGAGGTGTCAATGAACTCAGCAGAGACTTCCTTCTTCATTGGTGATGGTTTGGCCCGCCCCTATGCGTAAGCCACGCCCACTTTCATAACATTTGAACCGTTTAAGGTACAGCTTTGTGTGAGGTGTCAATGAACTCAGCAGAGAATTCCTTTTTCATTGGTGATGTTTGACCCGCCCCCATGATGCGGCCACGCCCCTTTCACAGATAATGAACCGTATGACGTAGAATCTTGTGTGAGGTGTCATTGAACTCAGCAGAGACTTCCTTCTTCATTGGTGATGTTTGACCCGCCCCATGATGCGGCCACGCCCTTTCACAGATAATGAACCGTATACGTAGAATCTTGTGTGAGGTGTCATTGAACTCAGCAGAGTTCCTTTTCATTGGTGATGTTTGACCCGCCCCTTATGATGCGGCCACGCCCCTTTCACAGATAATGAACTGTATGACGTAGAGTCTTGTGTGAGGTATCATTGAACTCAGCAGGAGTTCACTTTTCATTGGCGACGATGTTCAGTGTCTGAGTGGCGCGCAAATGCACGGCCGCAAGGAGAGGCGTCCGCCAGTATCCCGACTCGCGCAGGTTAGCGAGGCCCGTTCATCGCTGCTTGCAGCTTTAATTCTTATTATTATTTTCCGTCAAATGAATTGCCTTTTTGGGGACTTATCATATTCAAAAACTCACCATATTTGGCGGTCGCATCAAGTCTGGTGAAAATTTACGTATTTTAATGGTTTCGGGAATAGGCGCACAAAATGGCTCGCTAGCGCCCCTACAATAATTTGAAAATTCAGCCCCTGCACTACGTTTAACGTAGAGTCACGAAACTTGGTCCACATATGTAGCATGGCAGGGCGGACATAAAACTCCATTGTAGCCCCCCCCTAAACCAAACAGGAAGTCCGCCATTTTGTATTGAATGTTCGAAATTAGTGCGATTTTGGCCATTTCCACGTGTCGTACTTTAACGAACTCCTCCTAGAGCTTTCATCCAATCAGCTTCAAACTTGGTGTGTGTCATCTTAAGATGTTAACGATGAAAAGTTATTGAAAGAAAAACTTTTCGTCATAGGGCGTGGCCGTGGCGGGCGGCCATTTTGTGCGATTCGCCACCAAAACAGGAAGTGGGTGTAACTTGAGCGTACAGTGTCCGATTGGTCGAAACTTTTCAGGATTCATCAGAGTCCGCCCCTGACGACATCTACACGCCGCTATTGGCTCAAAGTCATAGCGCCCCCTAGTGGCAACAGGAAGTAGGCCTAAAAGACAAGGTGCTATACTTTAACGAACTCCTCCTAGAGCTTTCATCTGATCAACTTCAAACTTGGTGTGTGTCATCTTAAGATGTTGAAGATGAAAAGTTATTAAAAGAAAAACTTTTCGTCAACGGTGTGGGCGTGGCATGGCGGCCATTTTGAGTGTTTAGCGATGAAGGAGAAAGTGGCTGTAACTACAGCGTACGTTGTCGTATCTGCTTGAAATTTCCCACAATCACCAAGAGTCCGGCCTGAGGACACCTACAGGCCAATATGGACTTTTGGAGACAGCGCCACCATCTGGCAACAGGAAATATGCCTTATATGACAAACATCATCCGATTTACATGAAACTTAGAATGTGTGGTCTACATGTGATACTGAGGCGGCCCCTATAATTTGACCACGCCCAGTCACTCAGGCCACGCCCCTTTCATAACATTTGAACCGTTTAAGGTATAGCTTTGTGTGAGGTGTCAATGAACTCAGCAGAGACTTCCTTCTCATTGGTGATGTTTGGCCCGCCCCCATGCGGCCACGCCCCTTTCACATATTTGAACCGTTGAGGTATAGTTTGTGTGAGGTGTCATTGAACTCAGCAGAGACTTCCTTTTATAATGGTGATGTTTGACCCGCCCCTATGATGCGGCCACGCCCCTTTCACAGATATTGAACTGTATGACGTACAGTCTTGTGTGAGGTGTCAATGAACTCAGCAGAGACTTCCTTTTTCATGGTGATGTTTGACCCGCCCCCTATGATGCGGCCACGCCCCTTTCACAGATAATGAACCGTATGACGTACAGTCTTGTGTGAGGTGTCATTGAACTCAGCAGAGACTTCCTTTTTCATGGTGATGTTTGACCCGCCCCCTATGATGCGGCCACGCCCCTTTCACAGATAATGAACTGTATGACGTAGAGTCTTGTGTGAGGTGTCATTGAACTCAGCAGGGAGTTCACTTTTCATTGCGCGATTTTCAGTGTCTGAGTGACGCGCAAATGCACGGCCGCAAGGAGAGGCGTCCGCCAGTATCCCGACTCGCGCAGGTTAGCGAGGGCCCGTTCATCGCTGCTTGCAGCTTTATTAGCCGCGCACTGGCAGGCCCTATTGAAACTGAAGGTATTAGCGGCGCCACAGCGCGAAGGCCCTATTGAAACTGAAGGATTATTATTGAGCGCCCAGCTCCCTATTGAAACTATTATTACAGCCCTATTGAAACTGAAGGAATTATTATTATTATTCTTTCTTTTATCCGCAAATGAATTGCCTTTTTGGGGGACTTATCATATTCAAAAACTCACCATATTTGGCGGTCGCATCAAGTCTGGTGAAAATTTACGTATTTTAAGGGTTTCGGGAATGGCGCACAAAAATGGCTCGCTAGCGCCCCCTACAATAATTTGAAAATTCAGCCCCTGCAGTACGTTTAACGTAGACTCACGAAACTTGGTACACATATGTAGCATGGCAGGACGGACATAAAACTCCATTGTAGCCCCCCCCTAAACCCAACAGGAAGTCCGCCATTTTGTATTGAATGTTCGAAATTAGTGCGATTTTGGCCATTTCCACGTGTCGTACTTTAACGAACTCCTCCTAGAGCTTTCATCCAATCAGCTTCAAACTTGGTGTGTGTCATCTTAAGATGTTAACGATGAAAAGTTATTGAAAGAAAAACTTTTCGTCATAGGGCGTGGCCGTGGCGGGGCGGCCATTTTGTGCGATTCGCCACCAAAACAGGAAGTGGGTGTAACTCGAGCGTACTTGTCCGATTGGATCGAAACTTGTCAGGATTCATCAGAGTCCGCCCCTGACGACATCTACACGCCGCTATTGGCTCAAAGTCATAGCGCCCCTAGTGGCAACAGGAAGTAGGCCTAAAAGACAAGGTGCTATACTTTAACGAACTCCTCCTAGAGCTTTCATCCGATCAACTTCAAACTTGGTGTGTGTCATCTTAAGATGTTAACGATGAAAAGTTATTAAAAGAAAAACTTTTCGTCACGGTGTGGGCGTGGCATGGCGGCCATTTTGAGTGTTTAGCGATGAAGGAGAAAGTGGCTGTAACTACAGCGTACGTTGTCGTATCTGCTTGAAATTTCCCACAATCACCAAGAGTCCCGGCCTGAGGACACCTACAGGCCAATATGGACTTTTGGAGACAGCGCCACCATCTGGCAACAGGAAATATGCCTTATATGACAAACATCATCCGATTTACATGAAACTTAGAATGTGTGGTCTACATGTGATACTGAGGCGGCCCCTATAATTTGACCACGCCCAGTCACTCAGGCCACGCCCCCTTTCATAACATTTGAACCGTTTAAGGTATAGCTTTGTGTGAGGTGTCAATGAACTCAGCAGAGACTTCCTTCTTTATTGGTGATGGTTTGGCCCGCCCCTATGCGTAAGCCACGCCCACTTTCATAACATTTGAACCGTTTAAGGTATAGCTTTGTGTGAGGTGTCAATGAACTCAGCAGAGACTTCCTTTTCATTGGTGATGTTTGACCCCCCCCATGATGCGGCCACGCCCCTTTCACAGATAATGAACCGTATGACGTAGAATCTTGTGTGAGGTGTCATTGAACTCAGCAGAGACTTCCTTTTCATTGGTGATGTTTGACCCGCCCCCATGATGCGGCCACGCCCCTTTCACAGATAATGAACCGTATGACGTAGAGTCTTGTGTGAGGTGTCATTGAACTCAGCAGGAGTTCACTTTTCATTTGCGGCGATGTTCAGTGTCTGAGTGACGCGCAAATGCGGCGCAGGAGAGGCGTCCGCCAGTATCCCCGACTCGCGCAGGTTAGCGAGGGCCCGTTCATCGCTGCTTGCAGCTTTAATTATTATTATTATTCTTTTATCCGTCAAATGAATTGCCTTTTTGGGGGACTTATCATATTCAAAAACTCACCATATTTGGCGGTCGCATCAAGTCTGGTGAAAATTTACGTATTTTAATGGTTTTGGGAATAGGCGCACAAAAATGGCTCGCTAGCGCCCTACAATATTTAAAATTCAGCCCCTGCAGTGCGTTTAACGTAGAGTCACGAAACTTGGTCCACATATGTAGCATGGCAGGGCGGACATAAAACTCCATTGTAGCCCCCCCCTAAACCCAACAGGAAGTCCGCCATTTTGTATTGAATGTTCGAAATTAGTGCGATTTTGGCCATTTCCACGTGTCGTACTTTAACGAACTCCTCCTAGAGCTTTCATCCAATCAGCTTCAAACTTGGTGTGTGTCATCTTAAGATGTTAACGATGAAAATTTATTAAAAGAAAAACTTTTCGTCATAGGGCGTGGCCGTGGCGGGGCGGCCATTTTGTGCGATTCGCCACCGAAACAGGAAGTGGGTGTAACTTGAGCGTACAGTGTCCGATTGGATCGAAACTTGTCAGGATTCATCAGAGTCCGCCCCTGACGACATATACGCACCGCTATTGGCTCAAAGTCACAGCGCCCCCTAGTGGCAACAGGAAGTAGGCCTAAAAGACAAGGTGCTATACTTTGACGAACTCCTCCTAGAGCTTTCATCTGATCAACTTCAAACTTGGTGTGTGTCATCTTAAGATGTTGAAGATGAAAAGTTATTAAAGAAAAACTTTTCGTCACACGGTGTGGGCGTGGCATGGCGGCCATTTTGAGTGTTTAGCGATGAGGAGAAAGTGGCTGTAACTACAGCGTACGTTGTCGTATCTGCTTGAAATTTCCCACAATCACCAAGAGTCCCGGCCTGAGGACACCTACAGGCCAATATGGACTTTTGGAGACAGCGCCACCATCTGGCAACAGGAAATATGCCTTATATGACAAACATCATCCGATTTACATGAAACTTAGAATGTGTGGTCTACATGTGATACTGAGGCGGCCCCTATAATTTGACCACGCCCAGTCATCCAGGCCACGCCCCTTTCATAACATTTGAACCGTTTAAGGTATAGCTTTGTGTGAGGTGTCAATGAACTCAGCAGAGACTTCCTTTTCATTGGTGATGTTTGACCCGCCCCCATGATGCGACCACGCCCCCTTTCACAGATATTGAACCGTATAAGGTAGAGTCTTGTGTGAGGTGTCAATGAACTCAGCAGAGTTCCTTTTCATTGGTGATGTTTGACCCGCCCCCTATGATGCGGCCACGCCCTTTCACAGATAATGAACCGTATGATTTATAATCTTGTGTGAGGTGTCATTGAACTCAGCAGAGACTTCCTTTTCATTGGTGATGTTTGACCCGCCCCTTATGATGCGGCCACGCCCCTTTCACAGATAATGAACCGTATGACGTAGAGTCTTGTGTGAGGTATCATTGAACTCAGCAGGGAGTTCACTTTTCATTGGCGACGATGTTCAGTGTCTGAGTGACGCGCAAATGCACGCCGCAAGGAGAGGCGTCCGCCAGTATCCCCGACTCGCGCAGGTTAGCGAGGGCCCGTTCATCGCTGCTTGCAGCTTTAATTAGGGCCCGAGCGCCGACAGCGGCGAAGGCCCTATTGGAACTGAAGGAATTATTATTATTATTATTATTATTCTTTCTTTTATCCGGCAAATGAATTGCCTTTTTGGGGGACTTATCATATTCAAAAACTCACCATATTTGGCGGTCGCATCAAGTCTGGTGAAAATTTACGTATTTTAATGGTTTTGGGAATAGGCGCACAAAAATGGCTCGCTAGCGCCCCCTACAAAATTAATAAAATTCAGCCCCTGCAGTACGTTTAACGTAGACTCACGAAACTTGGTCCACATATGTAGCATGGCAGGACGGACATAAAACTCCATTGTAGCCCCCCCCTAAACCCAACAGGAAGTCCGCCATTTTGTATTGAATGTTCGAAATTAGTGCGATTTTGGCCATTTCCACGTGTCGTACTTTAACGAACTCCTCCTAGAGCTTTCATCTGATCAACTTCAAACTTGGTGTGAGTCATCTTAAGATGTTGAAGATGAAAAGTTATTAAAAGAAAAACTTTTCGTCCAACGGTGTGGGCGTGGCATGGCGGCCATTTTGAGTGTTTAGCGATGAAGGAGAAAGTGGCTGTAACTACAGCGTACCTTGTCGTATCTGCTTGAAATTTCCCACAATCACCAAGAGTCCTGGCCTGAGGACACCTACAGGCCAATATGGACTTTTGGAGACAGCGCCACCATCTGGTAACAGGAAATATGCCTTATATGACAAACATCATCCGATTTACATGAAACTTAGAATGTGTGGTCTACATGTGATACTGAGGCGGCCCCTATAATTTGACCACGCCCAGTCACCCAGGCCACGCCCTTTCATAACATTTGAACCGTTTAACGTAGAGTCTTGTGTGAGGTGTCAATGAACTCAGCAGAGACTTCCTTCTTTATTGGTGATGGTTTGGCCCGCCCCTATGCGTAAGCCACGCCCACTTTCATAACATTTGAACCGTTTAAGGTATAGCTTTGTGAGGTGTCAATGAACTCAGCAGAGAGTTCCTTTTTCATTGGTGATGTTAGACCCGCCCCCATGATGCGGCCACGCCCCTTTCACAGATAATGAACTGTATGACGTATAGCCTTGTGTGAGGTGTCATTGAACTCAGCAGGAGTTCCCTTTTCATTTGGGACGATGTTCAGTGTCTGAGTGACGCGCAAATGCACGGCCGCAAGGAGAGGCGTCCGCCAGTATCCCGACTCGCGCAGGTTAGCGAGGGCCGTTCATCGCTGCTTGCAGCTTTAATTATTATTATTATTATTTTCCGTCAAATGAATTGCCTTTTTGGGGACTTATCATATTCAAAAACTCACCATATTTGGCGGTCGCATCAAGTCTGGTGAAAATTTACGTATTTTAATGGTTTCGGGAATAGGCGCACAAAAATGGCTCGCTAGCGCCCCCTACAATAATTTGAAAATTCAGCCCCTGCAGTGCGTTTAACGTAGGTTCACGAAACTTGGTCCACATATGTAGCATGGCAGGGCGGACATAAAACTCCATTGTAGCCCCCCCCTAAACCCAACAGGAAGTCCGCCATTTTGTATTGAATGTTCGAAATTAGTGCGATTTTGGCCATTTCCACGTGTCGTACTTTAACGAACTCCTCATAGAGCTTTCTTCCGATCAGCTTCAAACTTGGTGTGTGTCATCTTAAGATGTTAACGATGAAAAGTTATTGAAAGAAAAACTTTTCGTCATAGGGCGTGGGCGTGGCGGGGCGGCCATTTTGTGCGAATCGCCAACAAAACAGGAAGTGGGTGTAACTTGAGCGTACGTTGTCCGATTGGATCGAAACTTGTCAGGATTAATCAGAGTCCGCCCCTGACGACATATACGCACCGCTATTGGCTCAAAGTCATAGCGCCCCCTAGTGGTAACAGGAAATAGGCCCAAAAGACAAGGTGCTATACTTTAACGAACTCCTCCTTGAGCTTTCATCCGATCAACTTCAAACTTGGTGTGTGTCATCTTAAGATGTTGACGATGAAAAGTTATTAAAAGAAAAACTTTTCGTCACACGGTGTGGGCGTGGCTTGGCGGCCATTTTGAGTGTTTAGTGATGAGGGAGAAAGTGGCTGTAACTACAGCGTACGTCGTCGTATCTGCTTGAAATTTCCCACAATCACCAAGAGTCCCGGCCTGAGGACACCTACAGGACAATATGGACTTTTGGAGACAGCGCCACCATCTGGCAACAGGAAATATGCCTTATATGACAAACATCATCCGATTTACATGAAACTTAGAATGTGTGGTCTACATGTGATACTGAGGCGGCCCCTATAATTTCACCACGCCCAGTCACTCAGGCCACGCCCTTTCATAACATTTGAACCGTTTAAGGTATAGCTTTGTGTGAGGTGTCAATGAACTCAGCAGAGACTTCCTTTCTCATTGGTGATGTTAGACCCGCCCCCCAACGATGCGGCCACGCCCCCTTTCACAGATAATGAACCGTATGACGTACAATCTTGTGTGAGGTGTCATTGAACTCAGCAGAGAGTTCCTTTTTGATTGGTGATGTTTGACCCGCTCCCTTATGATGCGGCCACGCCCACTTTCACAGATAATGAACTGTATGACGTATAGCCTTGTGTGAGGTGTTATTGAACTCAGCAGAGAGTTCCCTTTTCATTGGCGATGATTTCCGGTTTCTGAGTGACGCGCAAATGCACGGTCGCAAGGAGCGGCGTCCGCCAGTAACCCCGACTCGCGCAGGTTAGCGAGGGCCCGTTCATCGCTGCTTGCAGCTTTAATTTTAATTGTTTCTTTTTCTTTCTCACATTTCAAGTTTGTTAAATCACCATTTGTCCTTTTTTTATTTTTATTTTTTTATTTTATTTCGTGTTAGCTAGCTAACGTTGAGCGAAGGGAACGGGAAGAAGCTCGAGGCTTGTTTGGGCGTCGGAGACTTGACTGAATCGGGAAACGGATATGTCTCATCATACGCCAAAAGACTATAAATACTAGACCAAAAAACACCAGAACAGACATGGTTACGCATTCAAGTGCGTTCGTGTCATTTTGAAAATATTTTAACGCTATAAAGTGTCTGCTATAGCTTAGTTTACAGCATTATCAGTCACATTTCAGGCAGGTCATTTAATTAGTTCCACGCCGGGAATACACATTACAGAGATACCATTTTTAACATGGAGGTATCACGTACAACACGTATTAGATACAGTCTTACATGCATGCACACCTTGAAAACATGCCTGTTAAAATGGCTTGACATCACCCATTTAGCTAATTCATTCAGTGATACAGAAATGTATGTTAAGGCTTTTTCATTTACAGAATGTAAGGTTACTGTAAAGTTACTATGAAGTCAAGCATAGATACTTGGGATGTAACAAAGTACATTTACTTATTCACAAATTTAAGCCATTTGTACTTTAGTCTTTTTTTCATGATACCTTCTACTCCGCTACAGTTCAGAGAGAAATATTGTACTACAGTCAGCTTTAGTGACTAGTTCCTTTACAAATAAAGTTTTTTTTGATTTATTATTTTTTTTGGGCGTTTTTGGCCTTTATTTTGACAGGACAGATAAAGACATGAGAGGGGGGAATGACATGCAGCAAGTGGCC
This sequence comes from Percina caprodes, assembly GCA_013375575.1. Classification (NCBI taxonomy): domain Eukaryota; kingdom Metazoa; phylum Chordata; class Actinopteri; order Perciformes; family Percidae; genus Percina; species Percina caprodes. The sequence goes on along the minus strand of JABXJD010000197.1, from coordinate 764,633 downwards.
GCAGGCTGGAGTCGAACCCGGGCCCGCTGCTTCGAGGAGTAAACCTCTATTTACCAACTGAGCTCTCTCTCTCTCGCTGTCTCTCTCTCTCTCTCTCTCTATCTATCTATCTATCTATAGAAACAAACTATGATGTGTTATTAAAAAAACAGACTACCCAACAATATGCAGGCCTACAAGTCCAGCTGAAATGATTAGCTGATTAATTTTGGATCGTTTCTAAAATGTGAGGATACTTTTACTTTTAGTACTGTAAGTACATTTTCCTGATGAAACTTGCCCACGTTTACTTGTAACAGAGTATTTTTACAGTGTAGTATTAGTACTTTTACTTGAGTATAATATCTGAATTCTTCTTCCACTACTTCTTGTGACTATTATCATATTTTTGTGATTTCTTTTCTGTTTACCACCTCCTTTTGTTGGTTTCCAAGTTTTGTCTGACTTTGAAGGCAACATCTCTGTAGTACTTTACTCATATGTACAGTACAGAAATGCATATGTTTTGGGTTGTATAGATGTTGAAACATGATATGTGGTTGCAGGACCTTTGAAAGAAATGTTCTCCACCAACAAAAGCTTACTTTAAACTATTATTTGCTAACTAATATTATAATATTTGCTAAATGTTGGTGCGTTGCAATGTGAGATAACAAACAGGAGAAACCCAACAAGGGTCAGGTCTAGACTGAGGCGTTTGATTAGTGTTACTCTAAGAGAAGTGATGTCCATCTGGTGTTTGATTCCATCAGTTCATCACAGACAAAGGAGAAAGCTTTGAACTTCCTATTTTGAGATGTCCTTGGTGGCAGGGGGTCAATTAAATCAATTAATCAGGAGCGTCATTAAAATGAACTCCTATTGGAACAGAGGCTTCTTTATGATACGCAGGTAAACGTAGTCATGGCTTGAGTCATTGGGTCCGTATACATTGCAAATTATAAAAAGGTGATTGTCAAAATAAAATTCCACAATAATCCATACCAAACAACAATATTATATTGTTTGTAACTTAGACCCCCCTTTTTGTCATTGTTGTCTAGAACCATCTTCGCCAGAGCATCCAGGACCCCTTCCTCACGTCTTCACTGCGAGTCTCGCCAATGCCACCCAGTTGTATCTCCTGCTAGATTTGCATATAGGTCATAGTTCAATAAATGTCGACGCATGAAGGTACATGGTTGCAAACTTTTGAGAGAAATGTTCTCCACTGACAAAAGCTTTCTATGAACTGGCCAGAGACCAAATTGCTAAAAATCTGGTAAAACATTCACTCAAAGGTGGTAGCTTTGCAAATCCAATGGACGTCTACAAAATGTACAAACACACAGGCCTAGTTGGTTATCACTATGGCCATTCTTGTTCTTATTTAAAATGAGTCAACCAGTTTGTGTTGAAATAACATCTATCTTGTCTTTTCTTGCCCTCTGAGCAGAAAGAGCAAGTGCAGACAGATTAAAGGAATGAAGCTATACCGGCTGGAGCGATGACGGAGAAGTGGGAGAGATAAAGAACACCGGAGCGACCCAAGCTCTGACTCCCTACGATCAGTCCTCCTGCCTCTGTCATGGAGCAGGACGCTGCAGCAGCTCTGGAGGACGCAGACTCCCAGCCGACGTACAGGATAGAGCGCCCGGTCTACGATGAAGCCCTCATCCGGTCGCAGCTTCTCAACCGCAAAGAAAACTCCACTACCCTCGGACAGAGGCTGGCACACCAGTTCCGGTAAGTTTATACTGAGGAATTCACCCCTGGACTTGTACTGGCAAAGTCAGAAATATGCATTCAACAAAAAAAAAGCTAAATATGTACAATGTATGTGAAAGATTTTTCTTTACTTTGATAATGTCACTGGAAGTCAAATAGTAATCCAAGTGTCAGGTATTTTGAGGGCTGCAATTAATGATTACTTTTATTAAAACTCCCATTTATTATATTTTTGTTTAATTTATTAATGGTTTAGTCTATTAAAATGTGAAACTGTCCCAGAGCCCGAAGAGACAAATTCAAACTAGTGCTGCAAAGTGATCTGTGGGTTTGGTCGTTGTGAACTGAGCTGTCCTCGCAGCACGTCCAGTCTAACATACCACTTGATGGCCAAGCACACAGCTGATGCCAATTACCCCCATCAAAGTATTTTTACTTTGTACATTGTGTAAGAGATTATTAGCTACAAGGGAGAATGTTTGCGTCAGATTGAACACTACAGTAATTCAATTTTATTTATAGTATCAATTCATAACAAGCGTGTCTCGAGACACTTTACAGATAGAGTAGGTCTAGACCACACTCCAGAATTTACAAGGACCCAACAGTTCTAGTAGTTTCCTCCAGAGCAAGCAACAGTGCGACAGTGGCGAGGAAAAACTTCCTTTTAGGCAGAAACCTGGGACAGACCCAGACCCAGGCTCTTGGTAGGCGGTGTCTGACGACCGGTTGGGGTTAGAATGAAGAGTGGCAATAACAGTCACAAAAAATAGTAGTTTGTAGTAGTTCATGGCATAGCAGGGCACTGTGCGGCATTACAAGGCCCAGCAGAGCGTAGCAGGATGTAACACGGCATCGCAGGACGTGTAGCGGGACCATGGCGACGGCTGCTACCATGATTTTGGAGCCTCCCTGATCCAAGGGAGGCTATATGCCAACATTATATACATTTGCACAAAGCAAGCTGATCCACTTTTCATGTTGATAAGAAAAAATAATGGGACAAAAAGAAATCAAGGGATATTTAGAGTAGATACAAATGTGCCATTAATTGCGAGTTAACGATGATACATTAATGCGATTAATTGCAAATAAATATTTTAATTGTTTGACAGCACTAATTCAAACGTTTTTGTTTTGTCTGATTTAACAGTCCAAAGATATTTAATGTACAATGATGCTTTTTCCAAATGTGTTTTTGGCTTTTTCTTCAACATTTTTGTCGACCAAACTGTAAGGGAGAAAACTCGATGAGACATGCAATAATACAGTCAGAGATATTTTACTTTTCCCATGACATAAAAGCAATAAACTCTTCTAGTGTGGCCCTTTGGGAAGTTGAGTTTGACACCCCTGGCCTAAATGATTAAGAAGTTATCTAAATAGTTGATTAATTTTCAGTTGATCGTACAAATGGATTTGTACAGTTTTTTTCCTGTGGTCACCTGTCCTAGTTACAATGCTTTTTACTCACTTTTCACCCTCCCGGGGTACACACGTCCAGTGTAACCTCTGTATGTCTGCACTGGTATGTGACTCCATCAAAGTTACGGCGGCAACATTACTAGTTCAGACCTAGTAACCCTTTGTTTTTGAGTAGAGATATTACAAAACATTTACATAGAAATGTGAAAAAAGATGAAGACACACCATGTTTTCTAATGGTTGCAAGTAGATGTTGGGACATGGCTATGTTTACGCCAGTCAAATAATTGGAATATAGAAAGATCTCTCTTAATTCTATGCTTTTATGTAACTAACAATGAATGAACAGTTTTATTACTGGTTTGAATTTCTCTTTACAGTCAGATTTGAAAAGTTTTTTTAAAATTACAAACTGATAACTTAATCCACGTGTCTCCTTTCATAGGTGTTCGTCAAAGAAGGCTAAGGCGGCAGCTTTGAGCTTTCTGCCTATTCTAACATGGCTGCCATCTTATCCAGTCAAGCAGTACCTGTTTTCTGATGTGGTCTCAGGTCTCAGCACAGGGGTTGTGCAGCTCCCTCAAGGTTAGTGCCGTGCAGTCCCACCTGTGTTAAGCCTGTCTTCAGACATGCATTAATGAGGGAATATTGTCTGGAAGAATGGGTTTCATCTCTCTAGAGTTCTACGGACTTGAGCGTAGGCCTGGGGTACCGCGTTCATTACATTCTAAAGTGTTGAGGATCGAACAATGCCATGTCATTCAATACCCAATTTCACTACCTTAGGAGTTAATCGCATCAGCGCCAGTGAGCCAATAAGCACGCAGCATGCTTCTACTATGATCTAATAATAATAACGTTACTCAGCGTAGAGGCACGTAAGAAAAACTGTAACGCACAGAGACAGGCTCACGTAGTAAAAAAAAGATTTGTGCCATAATGTCAAATGTTGTTTTTTTTGTTTTATAAAATGGGAAATACAAAAATATTTTAACAATACCCAGCCCAACTTATATGACGGAGAGCAGTAAAAGTTTTCTAGGATTATCCTGGAAAAAAAACACCTTAACAAGACACTTCATTTCATTTGTCACCCATCTGTATGTTTGAAAGCCTAAAAAGATTTTATAGATAGACTTTTTTTCCAAGCTTTGTTTGGCCAGGCTAGTCATCTGGAATGACAGAAGGGTTAAATGTGTGAGTGGCCAGCTGCCAACCCCTGATGGGCTGCTTTCAGCTTCACACTGTCTTTGTTTTGATATCTCCGGAGCTCTGAGGTTGTGATGCAATCACTTGGCTTCTGGGACTGTCCGCTTTATTGACATCTCTCCCTCTCCTGTGCTCCACAGGTCTAGCCTATGCTATGCTGGCTGCTGTGCCTCCAGTTTATGGTCTGTACTCCTCATTCTACCCCGTCCTGCTCTACACCTTCTTTGGAACGTCCAGACACATCTCCATAGGTGGGAAATGAACTTAAAGCGTCTTGTAGAGGTCTTGATTTTGGGTCATAAATCTCCTCCTGGCTAATATGGAGATTCAAGAAACAACAAGACCGCAAAGAGACACCTGACGGATCCCGTCATGTCTCTGCATTCCCACTTAGTTATTGTTGTTATGCCTGTCAAGTTTTGCGTTCTCGCACGTCACAATCATTTACAGTTATGAAGGTGGCAGATTGAGCTCTTGAAATTCTCAGTGCAAGTCAGCTTGGAGAAATAAAATTACTGATGTAAAATTACTGATTAATTGACTGATTTACTGATTTGTAATTTTAATGTTTTTTTTAAGCTGACTTGCTTTAAAACAAGAGTCTTGTTAAAGAAGTTAAAAGCTTTTAATGGTACATCTTCATTTAGAAAATGATGAACATTAACAAAATGTTCCTTTTTTGTGGCATAATATTTTTAAGAAAGGGATTCCTGAAGTGTCCTAATCCCGTGTTTCTTGGAATGTTTCACGTTCTAAATGGAGGATAGGCTGTAGTAGTCAGTGGCCTTTTGACACGGCCAGGTTGCTTTCTGCAGTCCACGCCAAGAACACGATTATTAGCTACCAAGCGTCTCTGTCGTTTACACACACACACACACACACACACACACACAATGTTTTAACTCTGATGTGATGACCGTGTCCTCCGCTGATATCAGCAGCAGGATTGTGACATTTTAGTGACACCACCCTGACATCTCACCTATTTGGCTGCTCTCTTTCCTTGAAAGGGCTCCATGTCATCTCAAATGTCAGCTCTAAGCAATATAACTTTGACACATGGTCACAATAATTTAAACCTGCTCAACCTTTTAAACAAAAGAGCTGATCTGTAGTGAACAAAAGGAAGAAGTTGGTGTCAATGTAAAGTGCTCTATGCCCCAAATTTATCATTTATATTTATTTCTATAGCAATTCGCTGTGGAAATACAAATGCTTTACCTCTGGCAGAGAGTGAGAGGGAATAAGTGGGCTGCTGTTCAAGTGCTAGGCAAGATGGCATTTTCAACTCATGCACGCAGGAAGGCACACACGCACATACCTAAGTAGGGTTAAGGTGAAATACGTCTGTGATTCAGACAGGATGTTTGAAGAAGGACTGTTGTGTTTGGTTTGGTGTTGCTTTGCAAGTGAAGGCCAACACTGATAAGAGCCTGTGTGCCTGCCTACCTGACTGGAAAGATTAGACATTTGGCATAATGTTACAATGCAAAGCCAAGCTTGATTGATATTTATGTATCATATTCTATATTCAGAGATTCCCACAATCTACAAGCAAAAGGTATATTTACACATATAGTGTTACTGGAGCACAGATATGCCACTGTGCTTGCTGCATATTCTATTAATTTGGATGTTTGATTAAAAAGGTCTTGGGTTATAACTGTGCTTACATGTTGTTCCCGTCTTCTGCTTACTCCCTCATGTAGCTGCATATTGAGGGCTGGAGGTGGAAAAACTGTCAGTATGGGTTCATTATCAACCTTTGGGTGCTGTTCTAATCCCATCCTCATGTTGTTAAGTCTGTTAATATGTATCCTGGTATTAATTAATGGTGGCCTTTTAAGGCAGTCAGTGGCCTTTTCACACAGCCAGGTTGCTTTCCACAGTCAGCGCCAAGAACAGTATAATGAGCTCAAACTGCCAACCATCTCTGTCCAACACACAGGGAGTCAGCTCAGTTGCCTAGATCTAAAGCTTCACAAGGTACTCACTTGTCGAGCTAGGGGGGGGTTTGATGTGCGTGCACAATTGATGTGATTTCAGTGACCCCCACCCCACACCTCATCTCACCCTTCTGACTACTTTCTTTCCAAGCAAGGGCTCCAAGTCTGACAAAAGGATGTGATAAACCAAACCTCAACCTTTTAAACAAAAGAGCTGATCTAGATAGAACAGCAGGAAGCAGTTGGCTTCACTGTAAAGCAGTCTGATAGCAAGTTGCTGTGGACATAATAACCTTAACTTTAGGCAGAAAGGGCGAGGGAATTACTGGTCTGCGGTTCTAGTGCTAGGCAAGATGGCATTTTCAGATAGTACATGATTTCACACTTACAGTGGACATCATACTGTACAGAACAAAGCTTGAAAAGATGAAGTACTGGACACACTTGTGCCGTGATGCATTTTGACAAACTACTCTTTTGTTTGTCTTTGTGTGTTCTGCAGGCACCTTTGCCGTGATAAGTCTGATGATCGGGAGTGTTGCAGTGAGGGAGGCCCCAGACTCCATGTTTTACGTCCTGCCTGCCAACGGATCCAACATGTCTGCCGTCCTGGACGTGGAGGCTCGTGATGCCAGGAGGGTGCAGGTGGCCGTTGTACTCACAACCCTGGTGGGAATCATCCAGGTCAGCCTCAAAACAACCTCCACACTCGGGCAGCAACTGAAAGCTACTATTGATATGGTCTATCTTCCCTCAGCCCCCACAGAGTGTCTTGTTATTTGGTAAAAACATCACAGTAAAGTGATACAGCTTGCTGAAATATTCTCACGCTCAAAAATCACTGTTTACCCAAAGCAGCAGCATGTCTGAATCACTGTTGATGTATTAACAACTTGATGTTTTTGTTTGAAACCGCTTGTTCTTATCCCCCCATTCTTTCTAATTTGGTTTTCCTTTCTTTCAGTTTATGTTAGGTCTCCTCAGGTTTGGTTTTGTGGCGATCTACCTCACAGAGCCCCTGGTGCGAGGCTTCACTACAGCAGCATCGGTGCACGTTGTTATCTCTCAGCTAAAGTACCTGCTGGGGGTGAAAACGCAGCGCTTCAGTGGGCCCCTCTCTGCTATTTATGTGAGTTTCAATAGCTTCTGAATGGTTTGTAGGTGGAAAGTGTGCACTACTTGATTTGAATTTCAGTTGGAAGGGAATTCACTTTTTTTTTTTTTTTTTTACTGCCTCTTGGTCTGGTTTTGTTTGGTAATTGCAAAAAAATGATTGCTCAAATGCATCATAAATGGTCACACTCTTGCCCCAGAGCGTCAAGGCGGTCCTCTGTGACATCACAAGCACCAATGTCTCCACTCTCATCCTGGGCCTCGTGTGCTTCGTCTTCCTGTTCGTCATCAAAGACCTCAACGAGCGCTTCAAGAAGAAACTGCCCATTCCCATCCCTGGAGAGATTATTGTGGTCATTGTGTCAACCGGCGTCTCTTATGGCATGTCCTTATCAGAGGACTACAAAGTGGACGTGGTTGGGAAGATACCAACCGGGTAGGTTCTCATTTTGTCAGGGGACTTTCTGATTTGTTGTGTATTTCAGTCATGGAAAGCCATGGGATTTTACAACTGGGACTTAATTACTGGGTGTTATTTTATTTGTATTCATTTTGTAGTTTTAGGCTCTTGTTCACCACATCGAGCCCTAACCATCATAACATTGCAGCCAAAACATATTGACACACTGGGATGGATGAACTAGGAGTGTTATCTTATGTGTTCTCAGGCTTCTCCCTCCTACGGCCCCGGAGTTCTCTCTGTTACCCAGTTTGGTCACAGACTCCTTTGCCGTAGCCATTGTAGGATTCTCAATGGGCATCTCACTTGCCAAGACCTTTGCCCTGAAGCACGGCTACAGCGTGGATGGCAACCAGGTGAGTCTAGACATCTGAAGAGGTGCTGGCGAGCTATACACCAGGCACAATGAACTCGACGCTAACTCCGATGATGCTCAGAAAACCATTTTGTAAAATTGAGACACATTTGTGCTGCGTGGAAAAGTCGTGTCTGTCCCTCACTGCCCCGCCAGTCTGCTACAACACGCCAAAATGATCAGAACGCAGGGTCTTCTGTCACGAATAGCGTCAAAATAAGTTAAGCCTCTAAAATAAGGTTCAATGCGGAAGGGAAATGTGACCTGCTGCATGTAAATACATGGATTTACAGTAACCAGGTTACTAGAGTGCATGGGAGTTTTGTTTGAGCCACGGTGGAAACAAAGTTTTATTTTTTGTTTACACTGCCTAATGACTGTGACACATAGATTCACAGGTGGCATTTAAAATGGCAGATATCCCAGCAATGAGAAGACCTTATTTCAGGGAATATGCTACATGTTACAATATCTGATTTAGATATGGAAAATCCCTTCTGGAAATGAGAAGTCACTGTAACTTCAGCTTGGCACAACTGACCCTTTGTGGATTTCTATGGGTTCTTTACTGTCATCTGCTTAATGTTACCCATACGCTATAGGTTGGGGTAACATGCTAGAGCTGTTTTTACTGCGTAACAATTTGCAGAACAGATTTACATTATTCACATTTCATTGAATGTATTTCAGTGGTCTGAGACCAAACCTTTTGTGTCGTTCTGCTTTCAGGAGCTGATCGCCCTCGGCCTGTGTAACTTCATCAGCTCTTTCTTCCAAACCTTCGCCATCACTTGCTCCATGTCGAGGAGTCTGGTGCAGGAGAGCACTGGTGGAAAAACCCAGGTAACGCGCACACACAGTAGTACACTATCTTTCTTGATAAGACTAAATTGGTGTTGTAAAACTGTGTGCGTGTGTGTCCAGATAGCAGGACTGCTCGGGTCTCTCATGGTGCTGTTGGTGGTGGTGGCCATTGGTTTCGTCTTCCAGCCGCTCCCACAGGTGGGTGACACTGTTGCTGATGACGCAGAGCTTCCTGTCTGGCTTGGCGTCACAGGTGGAGCTGCAGAACCCTTTTTATTTTCTTCCCAGTCTGTTGAACAAGCAACGGCTGACACCTCCACCGATACAGTTCCAGATTACAGTCACAATAACTAGTTAATGTGTAATCTTTCTTGTAATTAGTTAAAAGACTCATTTGTTTCTGGCATTTGTTTTGTTCTCATGTTTCCCAGACTGCGCTGGCCGCCATCATCATGGTGAACCTGTTGGGGATGTTCAAACAGTTCCGAGACATTCCTACTCTGTGGAGGAACAGCAGGATCGAACTGGTCAGTCGCCAACACATAATCAAAAGTTTAGTTGATTTGGTTTATTTTGAACATATAACAGATAATTAAGAACTTGTGCATTTGAGTTACAGCAATACAACTTCCACAAACAAAATCATCAGCAAAAATATTTAAACACAGATAAGAATTCCATGTTCAAAAAGGAAAAGAAAGAAGTTAAAAGAAATACTTTTCTGGTTCTCCCCACTTTTTCTTAGTTTTTTAAAGTAAAAACAAAAAACGTTCTGCACTTTTAGTTGGAGTTGGAGTGAGAAAAGGGATATGAAACTGTACTGTTTAGGTGCTAAGTGTGACTCTTAAATATCATTAGATTATTGGCAACTATATGTGATTTCTTTCTTCAATTATCGAAGGCCATAAGACGTATGTTAACTGAGATATGATTGGGATCCTCCCTTATGCCATTGATCTCATGCATGATGTCAGTGTGTGATAAACACAACACCTTGGTTGTTCCTTTTCAGATGAAGAAAAGAGGATGTATCTGTCGCTCTGCTGTAACACTTCATGTCAATATATTTATGTTGCTTCCCTTTTCTTCCTCAGGCCATCTGGCTCGTGGCCTTTGTAGCATCTGTGCTGTTGGGACTGGATTATGGCCTCCTGGTGGCCATCGCATTCGCCATACTAACAGTCATTTACAGAACACAGAGGTATTGAATTGGCCACTGCTTTTCTTTAGTGTTGTAGTCCAAATGTGTGATTCTCTTGTCACATAATTTACTACATTCACTGAATAGATTTGAGGCCACATATAGCATGTCAATACATTTGTAAAAGCTGATTTGGGTGGTGCTCCAACAGAATAATTTAGTGTCTAAGTTATTTAAGTGGTTCTGACCTTTCTCCTCACCTTCCAGCCCTGAAAGTGCCATCCTGGGTCATGTTCCCGGCACAGGGCTGTACTGCGATGTGGATCAGTATGAAGAGGTAAGACTGTCAGAAGAGAAAAAGGCTTTTTTGAGTTTGAACCCAGGCTAAAACATTGCACACTAAGTCTGTTGTTCTGAACTCTGAAAAGCCCGTGATTTGTGTTCTGGTACCAGGCGGCTGAATACGAGGGATTAAGATTTTCCACTATAACTCTTCAATCTACTTCGCCAACAGTGATCTTTATGTGAGCGCCCTCAAGAAGAAGGTAATCCTTGTGTGTGCGTCCGTGGGCATGTGCATCAAATATGTCTATAAATATGTCTATGTAATAATAATGTCACATGTCGTGTATGGAGGGAGTGGAATATTATTACAGTTTTATTGATGGAATAAAACTGGTTGTTTTAAAGTGCAATGAAGTCTAGAATTGACAAACAGTGTTGGCACCATGTAGATCATCACTACCGTCACCCAGCGACATGTAATTATGTGAAAACAATGTGGTGGCAGATTGATTGTTAAAGGTGTGCAGATGTCAGGGTCCAGGGTATTGTCCCTCGTCTTGCAAAACTCTTTTCTCAAGCTACGTGTAGAATACACAGACATGGAAGTGATATCAATCTTCTCTTTTAACGCTCAACAAGAAAAGCTTTCTTTTGTTTCTCAGTTCCTGTTCCATTAAACATTCTACATTTGTACATGTTAAAAAAACGTATGTCACATACTCTAAAATAGAATAACCTCAAAGGGCCTCCACTGCAGCCTGGGAGAATAAAAACCGCTCCATCCAGTGGCTGTGTTTGAGGCTAACAGCTGTTGACTTGGACAGGAAAAGTTGCTGAAAATGTAGATTAAAGCTTAATTGTGTTTCTTGGTTTGCATTAGACTACAAGATGTGCAGAATGCACCTTTCTAAAATGCGAGAGTTTTATGTAATAATCACAAGCCTACTATACAAAACCTTACCTAAACGTCCTATAATTCATAATTATTTTTTTTTTGTAGCTCCCTTCAAGCAGTCAAACTGCTTGACTCACATATTGATGTCTTTACAGACGGGAGTAAACCCCGAGCACTTGCAAGCTGCCCGGAAAGCCCAAAAAAAACAGAAGGGGAAGGCAAACGGCAACCACAGCTTTCCAGTAAAGGTGATGTGTGCCAAGGTGAGTTGGGATTTTGAGCTGTGTTTAGTCAGCATGCTGCATATCTGCATTTATGTGCTCATGTGTGGGCTTGTCAGATCCTGGAGGGATTGTACAACGTCTTTCCCACGGCTGCTGTACAGTAGCAGGAAGTGACCGAAGATGTTTCTTAGGCCTCATGGAGAACTCTGGCAAGAGATGTCATGAATACTATAGCTTTTTGGTAAAAGGGATATGAAAAAAAAGACATTTTTGTCTCATTAGCTAGATATGCTGCACATATTCTCAGAGCCTCTGTGTAGAAAGTGTTAGACTCTGGCTCCCCACAGTGGTAGCATCAAAAAAGACACAAATATGACACCGTGAAATACCTTTCTATACCTTTGAAATACCTAGCTTTGTTGTTTTGTTGTGTTGCTTTGTTTTTCAAAGCTTTTATATCCGAAATGTTTCTTATAACCTAAGTGCCCCAAAATAAATTGGTGTGTAACCCATATAACATTCTTTGCAGGAAAAATCAATGATTGAATGAATGATTTTGGTTGTATTATTCAGGTTCCTAGCATTTAAAAAAGATTCTTCCAAGACAGTCTCCTGACTAAACTTTGACATAAACCAGTCTGTGATTCTGTGATCTTAAATATTTGTTAAAATAATTAACTTAAAAATTAGGTAGAAGGGTTACAATTCTAAAAAAGCGTTGAAAAGAAAGCCAAAGTTTTTTTTTAAAAAGCGCCAAAAGCATTTTTAACAGGAACACATGCGAAGGGTTATATTCCTGTCATAAAAAGATCACTTTGTTTGAATGGTTCTACAATAAGGAGCGGGGAGTGACTCACGAGGTTTTGTCCTATAACAACGCGGAGAAGGAGCAGGGGAACGGCCAGTTGGGGGACAGACACAGCGAGTCAGTCTCAGAGGAGGCTGTCTTCCTTGAACCTCTCAGCACCGTCCACTCCATCATCCTGGACTGGACCCCTGCCAGCTTCATTGACTCTGTTGGAGCCAAAGCCATCAAACAGGTTTGTCCTTCTTTTCTTAACGGAGGGTATTTTCAATGTCAGGTTCACTGCAGCATGGTTTCTAACAGTTGGGTATTAGGACGACAAGGGGAGGAACAAGTTAAGTTTTGACCTCCGTGAGTAAATCTGTATTTGTCTCTGCAGATTATTAAGGAATATGCAGCTGTGGACGTTCGAGTGGTGATAGCCTGCTGCAGCAGTAAGTAATCACAGTGACTTTTCTCTGTGTTAGAGATACTCTACAATAATTGCTGCTGTTTATTACATTTTTTTTTAAAATACAGGCTAACCTGGATTAATTTGTGTGATTATGAGGAACCTAGTTTAGATGCCTTACCCAGATTAGACTCGTAACTCTGATGTGGAAATACCAAGGTCAGGTTCTACATAGTCTGACATTATAATCACCATTCTATTGGGGATCAGGAGTGCATTGCAGAGGGTTTACTTGACAAATCCATCAATGATTGTTATTAATATTTAATCAAACCTAATCAGTATTGTCCAAATACACTTAGTAGCCAGTTTTTAGATCCACGTGGCTACAACTAACCACCATACCATTTATTTATTAGTATAACATAGCAAGGTCAGCACTACTACTAGTCTATATCCTCGACCTCCCACTTCTGGGATTTCTCCGTTGGCACCAGAAATTCCGCTGGATGTCCTTTTCCTTCCTTGGTACTGCAGATGCAAGATGTAAATGCTGTCACCTAAATCCTGTAGTATTAGAACATGGTGTGCATGTGGTCTGACTGATCCTCTATCTCTGCTTTAATCTACAAGGAAGCCTACTGTCTGAGCTGGACACCTTACAGTTTTTCACTGGGGTCATGACCCCAGAGATGGTGTTCCCCACCGTCCATGATGCAGTACTGCGCTGTCAGCACTTAACTGGCAGCCTTTCAAACAATGGAACAACTTGATAGGAGAAGACGCCTGTACCACAGCAGCAAAGTCCTGCCTTGGGATAGCCGAGTTGGGGGTGATTACCTTCTGATGCTTCACAGTAGGGATGAACGGAGCAATCATTCATATTGAATAGTGTTGTAGAACAGCTTTCCCCTCTCACGAAGCACACAAGAGTCTGACCACCTTGTGACCTTAAGGTGGCCAGCGCCGTGAGAAAGAGGGCTGTTATGAGGCTTTATTATCCAATCACATGCAGGATTGAGTTTCTAGCTGACATTCTTACAGCCATATCTGTTTAGAGTTGCACTTTAACTATTTTTTTAGTTGTGTTCAAGTTGTCACTGCTTTGCTGGAATATATATTTTAGTTTTTGGTAAAAATGAAAACTAATATCCTGTTGGTATCATGTGAAATTTAAGGTTTTGTCCTGATGGATTTATACATTTTCAGCTGTAGGTTTGTCAGTAATTGTGTATTGAAAGCACTCATTGGTCAATATGCAGTATCATGTCATTTCAGTATACCTGCACTGTGTTTTCAGTCTGAGTGCAACACTAATGTGTAAATGTTTTCCTATTTAAGAAAAAGAAGCTGTATTTGTGCTGTTATTATTGAACACCGGATGCCTTTAAAGTTACAATGTGGTTATTTTACAAATCAGACTCAAATCTGGAATAAACTTTTATTTTTAAGTGAACAAGTGACAACAAAAGGACAATATTTTTGACTCCGTTCTCTGCTTTTCTTGACAGTAAAAGCCAAAGTGGAACTTTTCTCTCACACACACTCAGTTGTAGGTCATGTATCTGGGGGTGGCGCTAAACTTAGCATAGGACTTGATGACCTTGTTAACGGCCTCCAGGAAGTCTTTCTCCGTGGCGATCTTCCTGCGGGCTCTGATCGCGAACATGCCCGCCTCTGTGCACACGCTGCGGATCTCGGCACCTGGCAGGAACATACAGCATCAAATTCTGCTTACAGAACGACTTTCAGGACGTACAAAACATTGTAGAATTCATGTTTTGAGATGTCATTACAACCAAACAGGTTTAACTACATTTGGACCATTGTGCCGTGTTCCCAAAACATGTATAAAGACCCTGTTGTCCATATCTCTTGTTACTGTGCACCCTGGTGGCCACACCACAGTACCACACCAGTGGACAAATCAGTGAAGGCAAATTTAGAACTGTCATCTAGAGTAGTGGTTCTCAAATGGGGGTACGTGTACCCCTAGGGGCACTTTGGAGGACTGCAGGGGTTATGTGACATTTATTGCGCAATATTTTTCAGTTACAAGGCTGAAGCTTTTTTTCCCCTCCAAGTTGGTCACATTTTTTAAGGTATTGACTAATTGTTGCCTTACTTACATCTCTTTTTTTTAAGTTTGTCACTTGTTGCCTTCAAAGTTTTTTACTATTTGACCTATTCTTGCCTTACTTCTTTCTACAGTCTTTTTCCAAGTTATTGTCGCCTTTTTTCATTAGCATTTAAATGCTTTCCAGGTACAAGGCTGCTGTTAAGTTAATCTGGTTACATTGCTGTATTGTTCCTCTTTTAGACTGAGACTTTATTTCTACCAAAGATTATTCACTTTGGGTTAGGGGGTACATGTCTTAAAAAAAGCTTGAGAACCACTTATCTAGAGTACCTATACTAGAGTCAATAGTCCAGTAAAATAAGAAACTGAGAAGATGAACACACATCAGTATTATAGTAACCCTGGAGTGATACTTTTAGAACAGGAAGCAAAAACACTAATGTCAAATAGAGCTATAGGAAGATTATTTAGATGGGAGATTGAATGCTGCTGCGGCAGTCTTACCAGTGCTGTTGGGACAGAGGCGAGCCAGCAGCTCAAAGCGAATGTCTCTCCACGCTCATAGAGCGGGCATGGATCTTGAAGATGTGTGTGCGACCCTGAAACGCAAAACAAGTGAGGCTAGAAAAACAGCTATACAAAACCAAAGTATACATAAATGCGAGTAGAAGTGAGCAGACATAATATAAATCTACACGTCTTGTGAGAACTTGACGCCAGTATCGCACTGGAGGCAAAGCGCCGCAAAACGTAGATTCATGCCCGATTGGATGCCTGGCTGATCATTCCAGACGCGTATTTCTCCGCGCCCGTCAAAAAGCAATCCTTCTCTCTACAGAAGGTCTCTCTCGTGTGTGTTTGTACCGCCTGTCTCACTCTAGACACAGCTGAGAAATCAGGGTAGCCAAAATCACGCATTTGCTTGTGAAATAAATAAAGGAGGCGCTGAAATGGTCGCTGCTGTGCGCAAGTCGGACAAGCCACGTTGCTTCCAATTGGAGCCGGTATAACTTGACAAATTGGATAACATGGGCACCAAACTGAAAATATCTCCACTTCCCATCCAGTGTGTTTTTACTGTAACTCACCTCCAGGTCAGGCAGGCTGAACTCAATCTTCCTGTCCAGACGTCCGGGTCTCATCAGGGCTGGGTCTAGGGTGTCCGGTCGGTTGGTGGCCATCAGCACTTTGATGTTGCCTCGGGGGTCGAAGCCGTCCAGCTGGTTGATGAGCTCCAGCATAGTCCTCTGGACCTCATTGTCTCCACCGGCACCATCGTCAAAACGAGCCCCTGGCAGGTTCAAACACAGCACACGTTTCCATGTCAGTGTGGGAGATGGTTTTCTGCTCAGTTATATGGGGATATTTTTCACCACTGCTTTAAAAGAAATAACTAAGTATTTCACTATAGGACAAAAGAAAAGCATTGTACATAGAGAAGGAATGCAACAAAACTAGTGTTTTTAATATACATCTTTATGGGTTATTTTAAAAGGGTTAGGGTCAGTGGTTAGCACTTCTGCCTCACAGCAAGAAGGTTCTTGGTTTGAATCCAGGTCGTTCCGGGCCTTTCTGTGTGGAGTTTGTATGTTCTCCCCTGTGTTTGCGTGGGTTGCCTCTGTCTTTATAGTGGGTTTCTTCCCGCCATAAAGACCTGCACGCTAGGTAGGACTACAGATGAAAATTAGACGATTGGCTAACACTGATCTGTTAAAGAGTGTGCTATATTTAGAATATCTTCCCTGCTTTACGATGGGGAACTGAAGCCATTATAACGTTCTCTAAAAGCCACCAGACACCTTTTGACAAAAACGGTAGCTGCTGCTCTACCGCTGCCTTGATCGGTTAGTTTGTTACTTCCTGACCCTTTTAGTTTAAGCTATTTTAAAAATGATCATTACACAGACATTAGTGAAAATGTACTAAAATCATAACAAAATGTGACAGTGGGGTGAGCCTTACCTCCAATGGCATCAATTTCATCAAAGAAGATCAGACAAGCCTTCTTAGTCCTGGCCATCTCAAACAGTTCACGCACCATCCTGGCTCCCTACAAACAAACACACATCCAAATGTATTACTTACAGTGGTCAGGATCTATGATCTAACAGCTATTCTTTGCCGGGTGTGCTTCTCCCACTCACCTCTCCCACGTACTTCTGCACCAGCTCCGAGCCGATGACTCGGATGAAGCAGGCGTCCGTCCTGTTGGCCACGGCGCGAGCGCACAGGGTCTTTCCTGTGCCGGGCGGCCCGAACAGCAGCACACCTTTTGGAGGCTCAATACCCAGATTGACAAACCTCTCAGGCTGGCGAGAAGAGGAGAAAGACAAAACGGGACAATCAGTCAGTATCTTCCACGTGGCAGACAACAGCCAAATTATTCAGTCCTGTTAACTGTACTAAATTGGAAACTTCAAACTTATTTTTTTTTTTTTTTTTACAGAACACAGGTATGATGGCACTCTGTCCATTAGTAATATTGCTTCAAAAAATGGTTAATGGACAGTTTGTCTGGGTGATTGTTGTGACTAGGAAAAGCTCTGGGAGTGATTCAGTTTCTTGGATTGTCTTTATTTGCGACCCTACTCACATGGAGCAGGGGGGTCTCGACCACTTCTCTCAGCTTCTCAATCTGCTCCTTACACCCCCCAACATCACTGTAGGTCACATCAGGCTTCTCCTCCACCTACAACACAAGAACACAGTTGTTGCAGCAGCTTACTCTGGAAATTGCAGAAGCAAACTTTGCAATTTTTTAGTAAAGGCTGTCACGTTTTAAAAAAATTACTTGTGACAATATTGTAAAAAAGGCCACAGAAAGTGTAAGAACGTTTCACAGATTTCTTTACGATAACGTTACTCTCACTAAGCAGTCATACCTGCATCATGGTGACAGTTGGGTCAATCTTAGGAGGCAGAGGAATGTGGATCTGATACTTGTTTCTGTCAACACTGAAAGACCAGAAGAGACACTACATTTAGCAGCTTGTATCACTAGACATTCTACAATTGAGACATTTAAATAAATCTTCTGCCTCACCCGACTCTCATGCCCTCCTCGATGTCAGTGGGGGCCACCTGGTCGCTCAGGTCCACCACAAACTTGGCAAACTGTTTGACGTTGATAATGTATTTGGGATCCTCGGAGTCTGCGTTGATGATCTTTGTGCATCTGTTTGAATAATACACAGAAACATCTGGGAAATGCTTTAAAAATTCAACCATCAAAAACAACGTAGCATGGTAAAACGCTGTTTACAAGCCATTGTTGCAAAATGTTTAAGTTTTGTGAGGTAGAATATATTTTTGCTCTTTTATTTTGACGGGATAGACAATACAAGGTTTTGAAATGACTGCAGTAGGAAACATGAGAAAGTTAACTCGACCTTACCTTGCAACCTGCAGCGGCTGTTCACTCTGCAGAGTCTGTTTGTCAGCAGCCAGATCCCAGAGTGCTGGTGGAGCCAGGCCTGTGTCGGACTCCTTGATGCCTGCCAAAGCCAAGACAACACAACGGGAACTTCAAACCCAATCCAGCATCCAGTCACAACATCTGAAGCCAGCGATTTACTGAGAACTATTTGAGTAATAGCAACATATTGTCCACTGTGACACACGGCATTATTATCATTTAAGTGTATTCCTGGTTTTATCGCCCACCTGTCAACTCGTTGATCTTTTTGAGCAGCTGCTGGATGTCATCTTCCACTTGTTTGATCTGTCTGGAGTAGGTGCTTTGACCCTGAAGACACACGGCAACTACAACATTAGAATTTTAAATGGATGTGCATGTATTTCAGGCATGTGTGTAAAAAAAAAAAGTAACAGTGTAAATGGGAATAATGCAACTGTGACCAATTTCACCGTTTTAGATCAGAATCAGTCAACTGGTGCTAGCTTTGCTTAGGCCGTACTTACATATGTTTTCAGCAGGGCAATGTCCCCTCATCCAAAGCTGTGAAGATAACAACATTAGCAGGGGTTAGCATTCTGTCATTAGGCCGCAAGCACTGTTGTCCAACAACTTCATTAACGTTACATCAAGGGTACACGTTTTACAGTAGAAGCATTCACTGCAAACATCTTAAATGTTACATTAACCAAACCGCAAAAGCGCTAACGTTAGCCAAGTAGCTAGCTAGCTAGCTGTTGTCGACGTTCATTTTCAGCTGTTAACATTACGTTACATTTATTTTTCTTAGATATAACGTTACCTCTGATAGGCCCTTCATCCTTCTCCTCATCCTTAGTTTTCCTTTGATCGTCTCCCAAATAGTCCGGCATTTCTTATCTGGGTATAAACACTTTCTTACAAAAAAAGACCGAGCTCTTCGGCAGTCAAACTGTACAATTACACAGCAGCTTTGGGTTTCCGCCGCTTTCCGACAGTCACCGGAAATGCAGGTCGGGATTTTATTCAGGCTGTACCGCCAATAAAAAAACATTTTTATCACATACAAAATACGCATAAATATAAATATAATATATAATAATATAAATATTACTCAATCATTGCAAATGACTTTCAATGTATATCAGTGAGTTTCCAACAAAGAGGCGCTGCTTATGAAACGCTTAATGCTGAACTACAATAGCTAGGAACCATAGTTGCAACACGGAGTTAACGGCGTGAGAACACAGCCGTTTCGGCACTCCGAAGGAAGGGAGGCCCATGTGGTATGTTAATGAGCGGACCACAGACTCCAGCACATCCGAAAGCTTTCACTTGATAATTTCGGCACTTGAATGTTCGCCTAGTCCATTTTTCTAAGATGTTGTTAGAAGCGCTGGACGGTGATGAGACAGGTGTCTTTACAGCCGCTGCCGGTAAGCACGAAAAAAGGCCAGTGGAAGGTTAACGTTAGCTAGCTAAGCTAACTTACCAATGTAAAATATGCCGACTGTTGCTTTATAATTGTCAGCACGCAGCTAACACACAGACAGTACGGACTAAGCTCATTTTATCAGCTAATTCAGAGCTGGGAAGAGTCTATAAGCTGTTAATAATTAATGTTTCTCTGTTCATGTTTCACAAGCTAACCGAGCTGCTGCCCACTCATGGCTGCACTTGCCGCAGTGATTCATTAGCGCACTTGACATGAGCTGAACACTTGCTAGTTAGCAGCACTTGGGAAAATGTGATGTTATTCGTATATAATTGTGCACTAATTATAACCATATCTGTGTCTAAAACGTAGAAAAAGCCAGAGCAGATGATAAATAAATAACAGTCACTTGTTGAAAATGTCCCCTGGGGACCTAAACCCTGTAATGGTAGGGGAAACCCTAGAACAGTACATGGCTCAATTCTTTAAAAGCCAGTTTATGTGATCCTTATGTGAGAGAAACAGTCAAATATTAATATTAGCATTAGCCAAAATAGTTGGTATCCAGTGGGGCTCCATGTTGTGGATGAGAACCAGCAGGGTTTCTGACCTATCTGTCCCCTCTTCAGCCTCTGTGCAGATCCAGGTGGAGCCTGTGGGTCGATGGTTCGAGGCCTACGTGAGGAGGAGGAACCGGAATGCATCCGTCTCCTTCCAGGAGTTGGAGGAGGAAGAGGAGTCATCAGAGGAGTCGGAGGATGAAGAATTTCAGCTGGAGGAGTACCCGATGCTGCGAACACTTGACCCCAAAGACTGGAAGGTATCGGTCAGAATATTATGTCAGAGGAAGACAAGTCTCTGCTTCTTTTTTAGAGCTGCACTTTTGATTAGTTGAGGAAATACCTTAACTTTGACCAGTTAATCTGTTAATCACAGTTGACAATCGCTTTCCGACTACTAAATCTTCCTCCTGTCCTTTTGAAAAGGAATACAGGACTGAGAAATGTGTGACTACTATAAATTAAGACTGGGCCAGACTGGTAACCCCTGTATTGTTTGACTGGGGAGCTTGAACACATAGTGTGTAGATGCAGAAACTCCCAAAGTGGCATCGTCAAACTGCTTGTTTCAAACTGTCAATCCTATTCAATTAACAATATAAAAGGAAAGCAAAAAAGAAACAAAAGCCCCCATCTAAGAGTCCAGACTGAGATGAGGACTGCTTATTTTTGCTCTCCAATGACAAACCATTGAACAGTTACAGTAATGTTGCTAGATACGTACACTATCCATGCGTCCCCTTATTTTTTCGTCTGGTAATGCTTCATTGTTAACAGCAAAACTGTTTTGAAATCATAAAAATACAAAAGAAACCACAAAACAATGTAGAGACAGTTGTTAGTAAATAAAGAAGATGCTTTCTGTTCAAATATAAAGTCGTGATCCATTTAGAGTTGATATAAAATGTCATTAAATTGTGACCCCTTGTATTTAAGAGTCATTTCTGAAACCAGTGCAAGTTAGATGGTTTTAGTGTTGCTGTTTGTATGGACGCCCTTATGTTGATCTGGAATAATTAGTGATGACAAGCTGATTGGCAGCCTATTAACCAACCATTTTATTGATGAATTATTTCAGTATTTTTTTTTATTTTCTTATGCCAAAAACACACGGGATGTGGAAGAGCTGTGAATAGCCGCTCAGCTATTTTCATTCCGACGTCCATGTTATCCAACCTGTCGTTGTTATCATCTGCGATCAGTAGAGGAGCGCCACACACTGCAGCATTCGTTACAGCTAGGGTTGGGTACCTTTCCTATACGAACCAATATCTGCACCGGTACCTGAAATTCAGTACCTTTTTGCCCTCTGTAATTACAAAAAAGTGATTTCAGTTGTAAAAATAATTCCAAACCTATTTATCTTATTTACTTTCATTATTTATTGAGAATATTTGAAACTGACAAATTAAATAAAAATAAAACCCCCCTTCCTCTCTCCTCCCAATTATTGTTTCATGTAAAGCTCTTTGAAAGGTGCTGTAGAAATAAAGTTGCCTTGCCTTACAACTTCAGCCTGTCAGTCAGTCATCAGGGCTTAGAAACCACCGTTGTGCGTGTGCATGGCACCGTTAGATTTTCCGTGACCCAATGCTTGGTAATACAGGGTTCGGTACCCAACCCTAGGTATGCCGTCTCCTCTATTTTTAACGTGAGCCGCGAGTGAATGGCCGTTTCGGGAATTGCCTTCTACAGACTACAGACTACAGACTACAGACAGGCAGAGACTGCATTCCGTGGAGAGGAGCAGAACCGCTTTATGAGAAATGCTCGTCAGTGAACAGCCGGGAGCGATTGGGCACCACTCTGCCCTTCACGGTGTTTTGAATCGCTTTGGGTCACAGTGGGATCTGGGAAAGAATTCAAACAACAGATGATGAAAATGGTTGCTATTAGGACCACTTTGTGAGGTTTGATCAATGTTTCTCTTTCTGAGCTGGACACGCGTGTTTACAGTAGTTGCAGTAACCCTTCATTCATATTTGGTAGAGTTATTTAGACTACTCAATTCAATTCATTTTATTTATAGTATCAATTCATAACAAGAGTTATCTCAAGACACTTTACAGATAGAGTAGGTCTAGACTACACTCCAGAATTTACAAGGACCCAACAGTTCTAGTAGTTCCCTCCAGAGCAAGCAACAGTGCGACAGTGGCGAGGAAAAACTTCCTTTTAGGCAGAAACCTCGGACAGACCCAGGCTCGTGGTGGGCGGTGTCTGACGACCGGTTGGGGTTAGAATGAAGAGTGGCAATAACAGCCACAGAAAAGATAACAGTTTGTAGTAGTTCTTTGAATTAGATTTTATTTTATAATTAGATAATTTCTACTCAAATTATAATCACCGAATCAGCTTGTCCTTTGAACTCTTTTCTTACTCTTTACTTGTTTGTCAGAATCAAGATCACTATGCTGTCCTCGGACTGCCACACTTGAGGTACAAAGCCACGCAAAAACAGATCAAAGCTGCCCGTGAGTATAGTTCCTCCTCCTGCTCTCATGGATTTTTCCTCTAGTTGGTGGAAGTAACGTGTTCCGCTCACATCCTCTGCTGTTCCTCAACAGACAAGGGGATCGTGTTGAAGCACCATCCCGACAAGAGGAAAGCTGCGGGAGAGCAGATTGTAGAGGGAGACAACGACTACTTTACCTGTATAACTAAAGGTATCTAACGCTGCCTCTTGTTGGAATCAGCACTAATGTTATTACTGGAGGCCCTGAAGTCACCATCGCTGCTTTCTGTTTGTCGTGGTTGGAACCTCAGCTATAGAGATCCTGTCGGACCCTGTGAAGAGGCGAGCCTTCGACAGCGTAGACCCCACCTTTGACAACGCCGTGCCTTCAAAGAGCGAAGGCAAGGAAAACTTTACGGAGGTGTTTGCTCCCGTTTTCGAGAGAAATGCCAGATGGTCTACCAAAAAGCACGTCCCCAAACTTGGAACCATGGAGTCCTCCTTTGAAGAAGTCGACAATTTTTACTCTTTCTGGTAAGCGGGAGAGTTTTTTTTTTTGCTGCTATCTAACAAGAAGTTAGAGCGGTTTGAGGGCCGTGTCAAAAAATGTCAATTTCTGTTTAAGGTACAACTTTGATTCATGGAGGGAATTCTCATACCTGGATGAAGAAGAGAAGGAAAAGGCTGAGTGGTAAGCGTGTGCGTGTGCGTGTGTGTGTGTGTGTGTGTCAAGAATCCATTGCACTGAAACACATTTCAGACCCTGTGTAATAACTTAAGTATGCGACTGAATTTTTCTTTTCTTCTCTCGCAGTCGAGATGAGAGGAGATGGATTGAAAAGCAGAATCGAGCCTCCAGAGCTCAGAGGAAGAAGGAGGAGATGAACAGAATACGAACACTAGTTGGTACAGTCTCAGAGCCAGCACACACTGCCTGATGAATTCTATGGATGACCGGGACGAATATGGATATTAAATATTGTAGGAAAAGGGGCGTCCTGCAGCTCACCCAGTAGAGCGTGCGCCCCATGTAGGCTGAGTCCTCGGCAGCGGCCCGGGTTCGAATCCTACCTTTGCTGCATGTTGTCCCCCCTCTCTCTTTCACGTCTCCAATATAAGAATATTTTGTATTGCTCCGGGGTTTCAGATCACCTACCACGGGGAAGTTTAGACTACAAACAACCCCGGAGACGCCCTTCAGTTAGTCTCAGCGGTTAGGTAGGCTTGCATACGTTTCAGTAACGGTTCCACCTCGTCGCCGCTCCAAGCAAATACATCCGTGGTCCTACTTTTAGCCATTGTTGTGCTTTGTCCAGCGTGTCTTCAACTTATACATCCACGACTTTGAACCACAGAGGAACCCTAACGTCAGACAGACTGTTTTCTGGCGCCTTTGACACCACGTATTGTTTTCAGTAACAATTCTACCTCGTTGTCTGTGCAAACGAAGAAGAAGAAATCTGTCTTTTTTTTCCGCCATTGCTGCTCTTCTTCTGTAGTAAACGCAACTACCAGTAACCGGGCGGAGTATACACACTGCTTCCAACTGACACCGTCATGGGCATGCCCAGTATATGTGAATGGTCATGAGCCGTTTGAGTGTAACCGGAGAGTAAGTGTAAAATAAAATGTAGCCTGAGACTGATGACTTGTATTTCTTCACTGCAGATACTGCCTACAGCTGTGACCCTAGAATAAAGAAATTCAAAGAAGAAGAAAAAGCCAGGAAGGAGTCTGAGAAGAAGGCGAAAGTGGAAGCCAAGAAGAGAGAGCAGGAGGAGAAGGAGCGAGTAAGTCTCATTCACATTGATTCTAAACAGGCTCTGTCCATGGGTATCCATGACTACGCACGACAGTAAAGAGTCTGTCACCTAGAAATCTATGCATTTACCGGTTGGTATTTTTGACAATTTGATGTACAAATATACTGTATATATTATGCTCGAGTAAATAGAACCCCACTTAACAAAACTGGTCATGTTCAAGTTTACGTTTGGCTTATTCAGCGGTTGTTTGGTCATTAGCTTAACCTCATTTTGGTGTGGGTGATTTTCCTTTTAGGGGCTGGCTCAAACCTCTTTGGGGGGGGCCAAACATTCTTCTAAGCAAAACAAACTAAACGGAATATTTTTAGGATATGTACCCCGTATGATCTTTGTTTGGATATGTAGCAAAATTTCTCACCATTTTTAAGTGGTAAGAAAAAACTATCCAACAGACTTACTGGGGCACCTAAATGGAACAAAGTCTTCATTAAAGTTGTTAAAACGGGTGCAGTGTAAATCAGTTATGAGCTGTAGATCAAAGACGGACCGTGTAAGGTCAAGCTTCTGATAGGTCACAGTTTATGTTTCGGTGACCGAAGTTTGGAAATGTCGTCACTTTGGCACACGCTCATCAGTCAGTGTCCCGTGTGCGTTCCAGGCCCGGCAGGCCGAGCTGGAGGCCGTTCGATTGGCGAAGGCCAAGGAGGAAGAGGAGGCCAAGCAGCTAGCCCAGCAGGCCAAGAAAGAGAAGGAGATCCAAAAGAAAGCCATCAAGAAGGAGCGGCAGAAACTCAGGACTACCTGCAAGGTTCAGTCTCTTTGAAGCTCTCACACCAGAAGTATTCCTGACACTTGAAACCGGCATTAGCAGTAGCGCTCCGTTTAATGTTTCCTCACTCCACAGAACTGGAATTACTTCGCTGACGATGAGGCTGACAGTGTGAAGATGATGGAGGAAGTGGAGAAGCTCTGTGATCGCCTGGAGCTGACGAGGTACAGTCAACTACACGATGATCACCGGACACGTTTCTGTAGATCAGGTTGCCAGAGGCCTCTTGAATCTAAGATGATCCTAGTCCTGATCCTTCAGCTGAGTCAGCATGTGGAACTGTATTTGACGCTGCTTGTCTGTTTCCAGCCTTCAGTCCCTGAATGAAATCCTGGCCTCAGGCTCCAAAGAGGACAGCAAGGTAGCTGTGGAGAAGCAGGTAAAAAGTGACTTTTGTTTGAAAATATTTTCTAAGGGAATTTGACATTTTATGTATTTGGTAGCTAACAGAGGAGATGCATACAAAGGCCGGTCGTTAAGAGAACGAGCATCAGTTGATGTATGTGAAATAAATGTTGCCCCCCCCACCCCACCCCAGGTGCAGGAGGTGAACGCCCAGCTGCAAAAGGAGAAGGAGGCCGAGGTCCAGATGAGGCAGGCGGCCCGCAGCGCTGAGCAGGCCAGCGGAGGAGGAGGCGGAGGGGGGGGGAAGGGCTGGAACGAGGAGGACCTCCAGCTACTCATTAAAGCTGTCAACCTGTTCCCTGCTGGGACCAACGCCAGGTACACACACACACACACACACACACACACACACACACACACACACACACACACACACACACACACACACACACACACACACACACACACACACACACACACACACAGTTAAGATAAGATAAGATAATACTTTATTCATCCCACAGCGGGGAAATTTACTTGTCGCAGCAGCATTTTCTACAATAAAAGCAATAAAAACAAAAACAACAACAAACAAACACACAAATAAACATACAAAAACGCAACCAGCAGACAGTGAGCAGCCGGTAAATGTAGTGACATCAAGTGAAGGTTGCGTAAAGTGCGGTAGAACAATATAGCAGAGTGACTGACGTTAAATTAAATTGAATATGTAATTAAAATAGTAAAGCAAAAATAGGTAACCATAAATAATATTGAAAAAGTAAGTACTTGTAACTGGAAAAATATAAATACAGAAGATATCTAGAGTGTGCGAAGTAAAAGAAACACAGTAACAGAAACTACAACATTGTCAGGTAGTGCAGGTGTTGTAGAGTTGTTGTGGTCTGCATTGCCAATTTTTGCGAGGTGCACTTAGAGCTGTAACGATTCCATGTTTTGCTGTCCAATTAATTTTCTCATACATAATTGCGCTTAACGACATGATTGTCTCTCTCAGTCAAATAAAAAAATGACTTCAGTTATATCACCGTCATGTGACTCAGATGATGTAATAGCCTATGGTGTAAACAACACCTCTTTATTATCATAAAACCTGTTTTCCACCTGTACCTGCCGCCAGGAGAACTCGCTGATGCCGTTGTGTCCCTGATATTAACATATAACATAAATTGGAGGAGTGCTTGTTAGAATGTCCGCCCTGACCTCGGCCTTCCCTTCAGATAGTCCCAACCGCACTCAGACAAACCTTTTCTCCTGACTACGTATTGTCTTCTTTAACTCGTTCCTCCAAAGCTTTTACTCTACTTTTCTATCTTTTATTTCTGCTCCCGTTGATGTAACTAAAGCGTTGAGTTTGGTGCGAGGGATCTCCCGGCTAATTTGTTTACAGCAGAATTGTTAAAATGCAAAAAGATTGGGATTTATAAATACAACGTACTGTGCCGCCCTGCTTTGCAGTGCGTTTGGAGGTTTGATTGTGTTTTTCCT